>QLTV01003456.1:2080253-2097947 GCA_003457575.1 Thermophis baileyi
ACCCCGCCCCGCCCCGCTCAGTCACTCCTCATCTCGCCTCCCCGGCATAGCACATTGTGTGGCTCCTCACTTGCGTTGACCACACAGTCTCTGTGGCTTGCCTGCCTTCCCACGTGGTGCCTGAGGCCCAACTGAGTGGCCCTGATCTGCCTGCCTGGGTAAGTAAGCCTGTGAGTCATGGCCTAGCTAGCTTTCCCCCCCACCGTCCCCGGCCTCCAGCTTGCCTGGCTTGCTTTGCCACAGTGGCTGCATCCCACGTAGCACTGCGGCCTAGCTAGCTGCCCCCCCATCCCTGGCCTCCAGCTTGCCTGGCTTGCTTCACTGCCGCAGCTGCATCCCACACGGTGCTGTGGCCTAGCTAGCTGCCCCCCCCGTCCCCGGCCTCCAGCTTGCTTGGCTTGCTTTGCCGCCGCGGCTGCATCCTACATGGCACTGGGGCATACCTAGCTGCCCCCCCACCATCCCCAGAGCTTGTCTGGCTTGCTTCGCCATTCGCCTCAGCCGAGTTGGGGAACCCACCATTCCCCGGCTCCGGCCTTGCCATGGAGCCTTCTCCTGCTCGCTGTTCACCTCGGCCGGGTTGGGGAACATACCATTCCCCCACTCTGGCCTTGCCCCAGAGCCTCCGCCTGCCTCGGGCGGGTCAGGTAATGCGCCATTCCCCCACTCCAGCCTTGCCCCGGGCCTCCACCTGCATACCGCCCCCCTCTGGCCTCAAAGGCGCCCCACCCGGTCCAAAGCAATTTATTTGGCCTGCAGCCTGCCGCACTAGGCCTAAGGACCACAGCAGAGGGACGGTGTGGGTGCAGGAGGGCCGAAGCGGTTTGGGAATGGACCAGATGGTTCTTCTTACCTGTAAGAAGTCCCATCCGGAAAGTGCTGCAGCAGAGATCTTGCAGCCGCTTCTTCCATCCCTTGCCAAGCCTCGGTCGCTCGCGGAGATGCTCCATGTGCTCTCTGGGTTGGCAGCTGCTTCTCTCCACTGCTGCTCTTGCTGGAAGAGCGTCTTGTGCAATTTAGCAGCTGTGAGCCACCGCTTTCCTCTAAGTCCCATCCGGAAAGCGCTGTGGCACAGAGAAGTAGCAGCCATGTTGAATGCTGTTTCTCTCAGCCGCAGCGCTTTCTGGATGGAACTTAGAGGAAAGCGGCGGCTCACAGCTGCTAAATTGCACAAGACGCTCTCCCAGCAGTGCGGAGAGAAGCAGCCGCTGCCCCGGAGAGCAGAGATGAAGGGGAGCAGGCCCCGAAAGGCTGCTCGGTCAAGCCTCGCCACATGGTGGAAGCCGCACGCGCGCACGCTCACATTTTTGGCAAACCGGTGGTGAAATTATTTGAAACCCACCACTGGTGGTGACCAAATCTGGATGCAGAATTCCAGGTGTGTCCTTACTAAGCATTTATAATAGCGTACTAATACTTCACATGATTTTGATTCTATCCGTTTGTTTATACAATCAAGGATTGTATTCGCTTTTTTGGCTGCTACCGCACAGTCTCCTTTACATCTCCTGAGAAATTAGGGAGGGTCCTTTCTGAGCCTCTTTCTGTACGTGTTACGCAGCTGGGGACTGTACCCTCTCTAATCTGGTCATCCCTTCAGCATCATCTCTTTGTTTCTCAAGGTCCTTTTCACACACCATTACAATAACTGATTGCTGTAGAATTTTAAAAGAAATAGATACAATGCATAGTAACCCCAGGCATTGACATAGTAGTCAATTTCTGCAAAACTGTACAAGTCCAAAGAACCATATGGTGGTATATTCTTCAGAAAATCCAGGGGCTATGGAGATGGGACTTGGAGCAGATTTTGTTGTAGGCAGCCCTGATGATTGGGAAGAGGCCAGTCTAATGTGGGCATTAAAGAAATTATCTATTCTAGAGCCCTAACTAGAGATTACAGGACAAGGAGTTTAGTGCCAATTGACAGGAACGTCTAAAGAAGCTATTTTTAGGAAATCAACAGAAAAGGAGAAGAAAGAAAGAGGAAAAAAACCCCCTCCACGCATTTTAAATCAGGAAAAGGGAATAACAGAAAGAAAGTTAATTAGAGCGAAGAAGCCAGAAGTACATTGATTGTGGCATTTCTTTGCATTTGTTCTTGGCTGCGGCTATGCAAAGCTTTGATGGAAGTGATTCACTTTGAAGGCAGTGTGATCAAAATGATCCCCATTGAAGCAGATCTGCCAAGGGAAGCGGTGCGTGCCAAATCAGAGCAGCCATGCCATTTTCCGAAGTCTTCTGGGCAGATTGGCCATGCCTTGAGGTATTGTGAGCCAAAGCGGCTCGTCTCTGACACGACTTCTCCAGCATTAAGGCAGACTGCATTATTTAGGAGGTAGCCTTTCATTTAAAAAACGTTTGGGAGCAGAAGAGATGCGGTTGGTGTGTGAATGGGATACCACCAGGAAAGAGGAAGTTGTGGGCTAATCTGAGAAATTGATAATAAAATCCTGGTAGAGAGCAACAAATCTGTCTGTAAAGTTGGGAAATTACTGTGGGTAGTCTTCAGTTCAGCACACACTCCAGTCATTTCCTGTATCCAGATCAAAGCAAGCACACGGGCCATTCAATTCAGCTAGCAAAAAAAAAAAAAAAAAAAAAAAAAAAAGAGCTTGCTGTTTATTCATTAAACATCAGCAAATGTCAAAAATAGTTAACTGGCAAAAGAAGACAAAAAGCAGGCAAAAACAGGAAGAGAGAGAGAGAGACAGGGAGAGAGGGAGAGAGGGAGGCGGAGAGAAAGATGAATAGTAAGCAACAATTTATAATGTCTCTAGATATACAGGTAGTCCTCAACTTACAACAGTTTGTTTAGTGACAACGGCACTACAACGGCACTGAGAAAAGTGACTTATGACTGTTTCCAGATTCACTTAACAACCATGTTACTGACTTAGCAACTGCAGTGATTCGCTCAATAACTATGGCAAGAAAGGTCGTAAGATGGGGCAAAACTTGCATAACAATTGTCTTGCTTAGTAACAAACATTTTGGCCTCAGTTGTGATCGTAAGTCAAGGATTACCTGTATTAATCTACACAGAACTTTCCAGGGCCACCGGAAGCACTATTCTAGGTATTTAGAATAAAGGTAAAGGTAAAGGTTCCCCTTGCACATATGTGCTAGTCGTTCCCGACTCTAGGGGGCGGTGCTCATCTCCGTTTCAAAGCCAAAGAGCCAGCGCTGTCCGAAGACGTCTCCATGGTCATGTGGCCGGCATGACTAAACGCCGAAGGGGCATGGAACACTGTTACCTTCCCACCAAAGGTGGTCCCTATTTTTCTACTTGCATTATGTGACTCCATGGCTGCTTTCATATTTCTTTATTTATTTATTAAATTTGTATGCCACCCAACTACCAAGGGACTCTGTGTGTTCATCTGTGTGTGGCTTTTAAGTGCAGGTTGGTCCTTGACTTACAACTAGTCATTTAGTGCCTCTTCAAAGTTACAATGGCAGTGAAAAAAGTGACTTCTGCCCATTTTTCACACTTAACGACTGACGGTCGTTAAGTGTGAAAAATGGTCATAAGTCACTTTTTCACCACATTTTACAAGTTGGCCACTCCCACCCGGTCACACGATGGCCAAGCCACTCCCACCCAGTCACATGGCCATCAAACCACTCCCACCCAGTCACATGGCCATCAAGCCACTCCCACAAAATTAAGCCACGCCCACAGAGTGGTAGTAAAAAAAATTGGAACCCACCCCTGCTGATGACGAACAACAAAAACTACCAGAACAACCAAATGACACTGATGAACTTGCACTCAATAATCTGTAAGGCCGCCATGACTTGAAGATGTGCATGTACAAACATGGGTCTACTTTGATCAATCATATTTTTGGCAAGGTGATTTTCAAGTACTGCTAAGAAAAAGTAAACTTAGACTATGCAGGTCTATCAATGAGAAGAATAATTACTCACATAAACATGTGGATTCATTTGATATTCAGTAGCATAGATCTATATTTATTTACTTGGAGTGAAATCTATTTATGTTCAGTGGAACTAATTCCATGGTGACTATGTACAGGATTCTAAATATGCAAGGATGTTTAAAATTATAACCTTTAATAAAATAAAACCTAAAAGTAAAGTTTTAAACATCTTGGAGTATGCCATTAAGTTCAGTGCATCTCACAAGTGATAGGAAATATCAATTGAATCAAGTTCTCTATGCTGTGAGAATTTGTAACTTACCCATTTTGAATTTTAGCCATCTACAATTTGCTCAGGATATTATGTACATAAGGTACAAATATCTTATTATGTTCAATAATATCATAATAAAGTTTAAGCTGACTTGCCCAAAGTCACCCAGTGTAATTCAGAGGATAAGAATTTAATATGTCCACAGCATCACTTATCTCAAATAATTGTTTCAAAATTCCATTAATATAAAAAGAGGTAAATATTTTCTATATACCCACCACAGTTTGTAGAGAGAGTGAAGTCCCTATCATTGTTAAGCCTGATAAGCTTCTAGAAAAGAAACAGAAGCCTAGATGAATCACACATCATTTTGTAGTAAGATACTGTTAGAATTTGAACATTTTAAAATAAAGTTATTCATATCTATGTCCTAACTTTAATGTGTTGTTTTAAATGTCAAACCATTATTTGTCGGTAAATAAGGTTTGAAACTGTTGTAGTTTATAGAATTGCAAGTTGGGCAGCTTGCAGTTCTTCAGAGTTTACTAGACTACATATCCCAGGATACCTCAGTGCTGGTTTTGCTGCCTAAGAGTGACAAGAGTTGGATTCCACCTTTGGAAAGTTCCATTCTGCCCATTCAAAGGCTTAGCTGCATTTCATTAGGTTTTTAATGTGTCTTGAAAGCTACCATGAACCTTGAAAATTCAATGACATACAAATCATCATCATCATCATCATCATCATCATCATCATTATCATTCTCAGAAATATCAGTCTTTTTTTCCTGTTTACATATGTACAAAATAAGGAAATTTAATATCTCTGGATATCATGCTTGGGTTTTCCTGTCTTTCTTTCCATTTATCTAATCAAAATAAACTAGATGTTGCCTCTAGAACTGTTTGTACCTTATTCTTGAAAGACTCCCCTCTCCCCCTCTGAAAAAATAACAGAAGGTAAATCTCAGAACCTTCTTCACAGTTCACTTGCTTTATTGTCTTCCAAAAAGCCACTTAAAACAAGAGAATCCCCTTGTGCAAACACCGTTGCTTCCTAGAGCAGAAGTTGTCTCTCTTGAAGGACTAAAGAGCAAAAAAAAAAAAAAAACCACCCAAGAATAACAAAGTCTTTTTTTATAGTTAGCTTGAAAAGAGATTCAGTGTAATCCAAACATGAAACAATTGATGGAGACCAGGCTAGATGTTGAAGCTGATAGTACCAGTCAAAGCAAGGATTCTTACATAAAGCTACATCTAATCCTTTTTTCAGCAGAGAAGACAAGTAGAATGTTTAGATAAATGATTCCATTCTGGAATTAACTGTCTGTTTACAATAACAGTTAAATGCTAAGTACATTTGCAATTTACCAATTCCAGCTAAACATATTTTAAAAGGGATAGAGTTCAATGTCTTAACAGCACACCCATGCTGGAATTTAGTATATTTTTTGCATACAATTCCACCCCAAGTTATGTAGACCCCAAAGATAGGAAATGTTAAGATTCTAATTTGCAGTGTGACCAAGTTGATACAATCTTATTTTATTTTTTTAAGCCAACACCAAATGTGATACCTCTGCTGGAAGGGCTATACTGTCTACTGGTGAACCTTGGTGTTCAAGTCAAAGTGTTGGTCACAGGGTCCAGTAACCTGAGAAACCACTTTGTCTCATTGCTTCTGTTTGCCCTGTAAGATCCTGCAAGGTGGGTATGTTCCGAGTTCTGTCCTCAAAACAATGTTTCAGAAGTTTGTATTGCTTTGACCCTGTCATATTTTAAGTGAAACTTGAAAGAACTGGCTCTTCCTCCGGGTGGTAGGTTAAGGCAGCGGTTCTCAACCTGTGGGTCGTGACCCCTTTGGGGGTCGAACGACCATTTCACAGGGGTCGCCGCGCGCGTTAGCCCACCATCTTGGTACCACCGTCACTGCAGGGATGAAATGCTCCCGGTTTGGCCGTGCCTGCGGGTCGCCGGACAGCCGGTAGCGACAGAAGCGGGAGACTTCTCCCACCCGCCCGGACACCGCCATTTGGGTTCTTTTACCCTCTGCGCATGCGCAGAACGCTTTGCACATGCGCAGAGGGTAAAAGAACCCAAATGGCAGCATCCGGGCGAAGGCTCCCGCTTCCGATGCTATCAGCTGTCCGGCAACCGGCAGGCAAGCCCGAACCCGGAGCATTTCGCCCCTGGTGCCACGCCCCCTTTGTCAACTCATCCCGCGCGGGGAGGGGGCGGGGAGGGGGGTGCAGCAGCAGGAGGGTCGCGGTGGCGGCGGGGGGGTCGCGGCATTAGAAAGGTTGAGAACCACTGCTGGGGGGTCGCGGCCTTAGAAAGGTTGAGAACCACTGGGTTAAGGCGTCATTCTCATTGAATGGTTTTGCATGATAAGGATTTGATGATGGTGTGATGATGATTGGCCACCTCACTAGGGTTTTTTAATATATATTTTAAGCTTCCAAGTTGGATAGCTATATACATTTGATAAAACAATCAATCCATCAAATCAGGGGTGGGTTCTGGATCCTTTTGCTGCCAGTTTGCTCAGGGTTGCTCTGTGCGTGCGCGCAGCAATCAAAAAATAGCTTCTGCGCATGCACAGAAGCAAAATCCAAGATGGCGGTGCCCACAGAGACACCGATGGAACCGGCTCCATGACATCATCGCCGAGTTACTAACGGTTCTAAAGAACCGGTTAGAACCGGTAGGAACCCACCTCCGCATCAAATGATATGGATGTGTCCATATAGTTCGCAATTTCAGTTCAACTTTGCTTCTCCTCCTTTCCACCTGGTTAATGTTAGAAAGCAAAAGAATGCAAATAGATCAGCAGAAAAAGCAAGATAGTTTACTGGAGCTTCTGCTAGCAAGTATCTTGTCAGATGACCGACCATACCTTGTGTCTACTATGGGTTCTTCTTCTTTGGAGGTTTTCAAGAAGAAGCCGAATAGTCATTTTTCTCATGCGCAGCACACAGGTTTTTCTGAACATTGCAGCGGGTTGGATCCTTGGATTCCCTTCTAATGCTGTCATTCTATTACTGTACGATTCTGGGACTAAGCCATTAACATGAACTGGCTCTGCAGTGCTTTGTCTTCGGACAGAGCCAGAGAGGGATTAAAAGGCATTAATGTTGTTGTGTCTTTAATATCGATCAAACAAAAGACATTAGATCAGAATCGCTTCTTCTATTGCAAGCTTTCCTAAAACCTTTTTTTTTGTAAAGGTCAGACAAGGGGAAGGAGAGGCATCTAACTCTGTCTCAAGGCAAAGAGTTAGTCCCGCATAATCCACCCACAAACCCAATTAAAACTGTGCTTGAATCATGTGAGGCATATGTGACACCAGGCTGAGGCAAGGGAACAGTGTGAACTTAATGGCATCCAAACATCCAAGCAGAGGGCAAAAACCAGCCTGGAAGACTAATGCAAGATCAAAGTGTGCAATTAACGTGCAGCTCTGCATCTTAGGTTGTTTCACAAGGTCATTTCACATCAGCTTAATATCACATAAACTAGGACAGCTGTCCCAAACATCTAATCTGTTCTTTACAGTCAAAATATTTGTATAAAATGTTCTCACAACACATCATGTAGTATATAGAGAAAATAGTTCTGTCATTTTGGCAACTCCAATGCCATTATAACATTTCTAATAAACTCCCACCTTTATACTTTCTGTTGCTTTTCACTTGATGGTTGCACACAGAATTACATTTAGTTGTTTTCAAAATATACGCTGTTCTTATGATCAGAGATCTTTAGAGTTTTCTTGGAAGAGGGTAATCAAATAATTTCCCCATCTTTTTTTCCAATTCCTTCTGCTGTATATTTCTTAGAAAAAGATATGAATAAAAAGTGATGCAAGGCACATTTAATTTATATTGGCATGGAGGTTTACCATTGAGGATCAGCCCCCATTGTGTTTTGTAGTGGCCTTACAATTATTTATTATTTATTATTATTATTTATTAAATTTGTATGCCGCCCACTCCCAAGGGACTCTGGGCGGCTCACAACAATATAAAAAACCATTAAAAGAAACCATAATAAAAACAATTAAAAACAGTTAAAAACTCATACATACCGTTTCATGGCCGGACCTCGCCAATTACAGAAGCGAGGTCAACAGCCCCAAGCCTGCCGGAAGAGCCAGGTCTTCACCGCTTTCCGGAAGGCCAGCAGGGTGGGGGTGGTCCGGATCTCAGGGGGTAGCTGGTTCCAGAGGGCCGGAGCAGCCACAGAGAAGGCCCTCCCCCGTGGGCCAGCCAGCCAGCACTGTTTAGCTGACGGGACCTGGAGGAGACCAACTCTGTGGGATCTTACCGGCCGCTTGGAGCTATGTGGCAGAAGGCGGTCTCGAAGATAACCTGGCCCTGAGCCATATAGGGCTTTAAAGGTAATAACCAANCAGCTCGCGCAGCCGCATTCTGGACCAACTGTAGTCTCCGAACGCTCTTCAAGGGTAGCCCCAGGTAGAGCGCGTTGCAATAAGCTAACCGTGAGGTGACAAGGGCATGGGTGGCTGTGAGGAGAGCCTCTTGATCCGAGTAGGGTCGCAATTGGTGCACCAGGCGAACCTGTGCAAAGGTCCCCCTAGCTACAGCTACCAAATGTTGTTCTAATTTTAGCTGTGAGTCTAGGAGGACACCCAAATTGCGAGCCCGTTCTGAGGGGGACAGTTTCCCCATCCCCCAGAACCAAGGATGGACAGTCGACATAGTCTTTGGGAGGCAATACCCATAGCCACTCGGTCTTGTCTGGGTTAAGTCTGAGCCTGTTAACTCCCATCCAGACCATCCATTACAATGCAATCCAGAATATATAGAACATAGAATAACGAGGTTGGAAGAGATCTTGGAGGTCTTCTATCCCAACTTCCTACTTGAGCAGGAAAGCCTATACCATTCTGGACAAATCGTTGTCCAATTCCTTCTTTAAAACCTCCAGTGATGGATCACCCACAACTTTTAGAAGTAAGCCATTCCATTGATTGATTGTTCTACCTGTCAGGAAATTTCTCTTTAGTTCTTAGTTCCTTCCTTGATTAGTTTCCATCCATTGCTTCTTGTCCTGCCTTCAGGTGCTTTGGAGAATAGGTTGACCTCTTCTTTGTGGCAGCCCCTTGGATATTGGAACACTGCTATCATGTCACCCCAACTCCTTCTTTTCATTAAACTGGACATATTTCCTAATTCTGCCCTCCCTGGCTGCAAATGGGTGGTCAAAGAAACATATGAACATTTCACATTTACATATACATTTCCAGCACTGAGCATTATATGGTCCTTACGTTAATGTTGATGCTGATTATGTTTGTCATCAACATTGTCAACCTAGGCGTATATTTATATACTTTTAGTTGATCTTTGGAGACTAGGGTAGGGTAATCAAGGATTAACTTGCTTGAAATGCATGATTTGCTTGGCACATTGACTGTTTGGTGCTTAGTTTTGATGGAACTGTGGTGACCGGCAAAAGGATTGTTCTGTTTTTGGAAAATGTACAACAAAGAACACTTTATCAGTTGAATTATTCATTTGGCGCCTCTGCCAACAAGGAACAAGTTGCTTTTCTATCACTGGACTTGAGGAAAGCAGCTTCAGAAAGAGGATGATGCCAGTAATGTTAAAGGGAGAGAAGTGTGGAATTGTAGGCTTGAAAGGAGTTGCACCTATCTAAAAATGCAAAGCTACTTAAAATACATTTGGAAAAGACGGGATAGAAAATAGCTTCCATGATTTTGAGGAATAAAAACATATATGGTGCTAAGGTGTTAAGAACATATTTATTAATTTCACTTAAGTTTACTTCTGACTTCAGATGACAAAAAATACAACATGACCTGACTAGGAAACTCCAAAGTATTAACAAAGCAAAACAAAATGAAAAACGAAGAGCTAGAGATAAATTATCGAATTTTGATTCAGAGCTACTTCCTTAGGGCTTTTTGCACCATTTTCAGAAAACATAGCATAGAAATCATTCACAGTGTTTGAAAGCAAGTTCTTTGAAAATCAGTGTATGACTCAATTGAACAAAATTTTGGAATTAGATGGTAGCAGGAATGGGCAAACAAAAATGAGGATCTCTGGATGTTTCCCGTTGACCTTTGATTCTCCCCCTCCCCCCAGCCTGGAATAAACCTTACCAAAGGAATCCACCCACCGTTTTTATTACAAAAATTCAAGAAAAAATGATGGATAGCCAATTCCTGTATCCATCATAATTTGGTGGAAGAGATTGGCAAAATGAGGTGCTTTAATTTCAGTAAGCAGAAATGTAACTTGCCAAGGAAAATCAGGTAAACCGTGCTTATCCAGGACTGTTTTAGTCTTCCCATGGAGTTAATTTCTTAATAAAAGAATAACAGAGTTGGAAGGAACCTTCAAGGTCCTCTAATCCCTATACCATTTCAGACAAATGGTTATCCGACATCTTCTTAAAAACCTCCAGTGTTGGAGCACCTACAACTTCTGGAGGCAAATCGTTCCACTGATTAATTGTCCTAACTGTCAGGAAATTTCTCCTTAGTTCTAGGTTAGTTCTCTCCTTGATTAGTTTCCATCCATTGCTTCTTGTTCTGCTTTCAGGTGCTTTGGAGAGTAAGTTGACCTCCTCTTCTTTGTGGCAGCCCCTTAGATATTTGAATACCAGTATCATATCCCCCCTAGTCCTTCTTTTCATTAAACTAGATTCACCCAATTCCTGAAACCATTCTTTGTATCTTTTATCCTCCAGGCCCCTAATCATCTTTGTTGCTGTTCTCTACACTCTTTCTAGAGTCTCAACATCTTTTTTATGTTGTGGCAACCAAACTGGATGCAATAGTCCAAGTGTGGTCTTACCAAGGTGTTATAAAGTGTTATTAATATTTTGTCTGATCTTGATTCTATCCCTCTGTTAATGCAGCCTAGGATTGTGTTGGCTTTTTAAAGTGATTGCCCACTAGGACTCCAAGACTCCAAGACCCTCTCGCAGTTACTACTTTTGAGTAGTAACTACCACCTATTCTATTCCTGTGCATTTGGTTTTTCTTCCCTAAATGTAGAACTTTACTTTTTTCACCATTGAATTTCATTTTGTTAGATAGAGTTGATTTGTTGGTCTAGTGTACCTAGTGTGGCTGACAATAGGGGTGGAGGCCAAATCAGTATTGACAGCACAACAAGCCAAAGCAGGAAGCGAGGCCAAGGTGAAAAGAATAATAATATACGTTCCACGCAGGGAATCAAAATATGCTTCTCATTTTTATTGTACTTTCTGCATTTGTTATTCCATTTCTGGAAGTTATTGCAGGATGCAAAATATAGGTTCAATTTCATTGTGAGTGGCTCCTGAAATATGTGTGTTGTGGAAATGTGTGTGTGTTGCTAATCAAAGGAAACCACAAAACAAAGATGACAGACACAGGTAGGTGCCCTCCATTCACACATTAGATGGAATGCAACCTTCTGCTCTGCAGGGAAATCAATTGTTTCAATGCATAAATGAATGCACGATGGTGACAGAAGTAAATCCATTTCATCAGAAATGAGCTCTTTTTAATTTGCTGAAATTGCTAATGCTAGACTGCACGGGTTTAGCAGCAATTTCTAAATCCTGTAATTTGGCATGAAACTGATTAGCATCAGCTGGGATGAGCACTCCCTTCTGAAACCTCTTTCAGCAATTGCCTGAATACATTTATTCTTCTGCAAGAGTTGCACTCTGTACAATCTAGGAGGCAGAAAGGAAGGAAGGAAGGAAGGAAGGAAGGAAGGAAGGAAGGAAGGAAGGAAGGACCTCTACCAAACAATAATGTGAAAATAATGCAATCTTTTCAAAGAAACATCATGTATTCTTCGTTTACTTTGAAGATTTTTCAGACTCTCTTTTGTCTATATGTGTTTTGGTAGCTACCCCAAAAGCAGGAAAAATCATGGTTCTCATGATTTGCTAGATTTAAGGTTCAGAGTCCCTAAACCTATAGTTTATGTTTGCCTTTCAGGTCAACCTTTGGCTGGGGAAGGGCAAAATATTGTAAATATGTTCAGAGTTAAAGTTCATGAAGCTTCGCCAATTATGATGAAAATATTCCTAATCTATCTGTACCAGGCACAATACTTTCCGGATTCCAGTAATTTTATGTGGATACTCAGTAGGTGCACTGTCATTTTTTAGATTATTCAGGTGGATATCTGCCTGATGAATATTCGTGGTATCTCAGTCATTTATACCTACAGTAAGTGTGCAGGGAGAAATGTAATATTTTTAGCAGCAGCATTGTATCAATATAGCCTGAAGAAGCTGTTAAGTTTTACTGTTCTGGATCATGTTGAAGAAGGCAACAAGGAGAGGTTCCATATTCTACCTCAAAAAATGCACATGGAGCTTACAACTTAATATACAAGATGACATATACATATACAATTGGACTGCTGCACCCCCCTCCAACCCCCACACAGAGCAAACTGACACACGCCATAAACACATGGCCAGACCGCAAACTCGGACACAAACTCAGAGCCAAACCAGAGCCCGGGATGTTACTCCACAGACATATGCTCAAGACATTACATCACAGAACTCAGGAGGTTACAACACAAAGGCTCAGGATGGTACAACGCAGCCTACCTCCCAGGATGTTGCAGCCAAGGACTCAGGATATCACTACACTAGAGATCAGGATGTCATCACATAGCCCATTACCCAGGCCGTTACAACACAAAAGAACAAAGAGCACACAGCCAACACCTCAGCCACACAGGATGTTACAAAACAGCCGACTAATCTGCAAACATCAACTCCATCAACTAATCAAGATGTTACAACACAGCCAATCAACCAGCTTACAACAGCAAAGCCAACACTCCACACCCCCCACCAATATTTATAAAAAGACGGCAGCTCCAATCATGCATTGCTTGCACAAGCACAAAGCCGAAAGCACCAGCCTGAAGATGGCGAGTGGTACCTCATCGAAACGTCGCCAAGATGCTCTCAATCTTACACAGGAAAAGACCCGAATACACCAAGACCTACATATATATATATATAATATAATTTAGCTGATAAGGGAGGAGAGCCTGTGGCTTAGAAGGTTAAAGCAACTGCTTGATAGGCAGGCAGCCCAGGTTTGAATCCCAGTGAGGGTATGGCTAGCTGATGAGAGCTAAATAGCTTGAAATAGATCTATACTAGTCTCCCTTTATTTATTTATCAGTAAAAAAATTATATATATATGTGTGTGTGTGTGTGTGTGTGTGTGTGTCTGTCTGTCTGTCTGTCTCTCTGTCTGTCTGTCTGTCTGTCTCTCTCTCTGTATACTGTGTTTCCCCAAAAATAAGACCCTGTCTTATATTTTTTTGAACCCTGAAATAAGCGCTTGGGCTTATTGCCATGCAGTCAAAAGCCCGATTGGGGATATTTCTGTCTGTGTCTGTGTCTCTGTGTGTCTCTGTGTGTGTGTGTGTGATCTACTTTAAACAACTTAGTTTTGAACATTCCTACATATGAAATCCCATTAACCTGAGAGTTTATTTTATGATCAATAGAAAGTTCAGGAAATGAAAAATAGAATATTTAATATTCGCTCCAAACTTCTATCTGAGAGTGTGACTCAGATGTGTTCTTCATTCTCTCAAAGAATTTGGCACAAGGACAAATTGATGCAACCATAAATGGATTAGCCTGAGCTGATACTTTATTCTTCTCTCTGTAGGTTACAATTGACTAACAAGAACATATGCCTCTGGAATTAAATCTTTGTTACATAGACTAAATTACATAGAATAATGTTACATAGAGTAAATAAAGTAAGTGTGGGTGTGTTGTGTGCAGTGTTGATGTCCTTTAACTTCCAGTTAAGGAGAACTATTAAGGAAGCTGGGATTTCTGGGAGTTAAAGTCCACATATCTTAAAATTGCTGAGGTTGAAAAACACTGGTGGAAGTAATACATAGACATTGTATTTGTTGGTGTTCATGTGGGTGAATTCTGAAAGGCGAAGTCCACATTTCTTAAAGTTGCTGAGGTTGAGAAACTCTAAGTTAGAGTTCAAAAGTCATCTATGCTTCCTAGTGGCAGAGCAGTTTCTTCTGGAGTGTTAATACTGTGAATTACATTTTCTAAATGTAATTGTCACAAAACCATCACAAAGCCACGTGGGATCTCATTCCAAGAAAATCAAAACCCTGTGTAATATTCTCACCACTCAGATTGTGGTGTGAGGAGAAAACATTGTAATTTTCTCCTAGTCATGTCCTGGTCACTCACCACACATGATCTTGATGCTCTGTAGAATTATTTCAATATGGCAATTTGGAAGAGAAAAGAGAAATTCAGAACAAGTCGGAGCAAAGAAGAAAAAAAGGAAGACAATCAGTGCTGAAGACAAATGAGAGTGGTTTTGCCAGAAATGGTAGCACTGTTTTGGACTATTGAATTGGTAATGGGAACTTTCTGTTACATTGTTAAAGAAATAGATATATACCTAAATGAAGCTGAGATGACAGAAAGGAAAATAAGAGAAAACATATGAAATCTATACTTCTAAAATGCTTGGAGTAGATTGCTATATTACAGCAGGAGTATGTTTCATTTTACATTGAGGCTATTATACTGACATTACAAATGTGTAGTAGTATTTCTCAAGAACTAGATGATTCTGTTGAACAAATATTTATTTATTTGTATCCTGCTTTTTATTTTTTATAAATTACTCAAGGTGGCAAACATATCCAACACACCTTCTGCCTCCTATTTCCCCATAACAGCAATCTTGTGACATGGATTGGGCTGAGAGAGAGTGAGTGATTAGCCCAAAGTCATCATAAATTAATCTAACAAAATATTAATTTAGATCAGGGATCTCCAAACTTGGCAACTTTAAGACTTGTGGACTTTAACTCTCAGAATTCCTCAGCCAGCCATGCTTGTTAATTGTTGAAAATAGTATATGGCCATGTCATTGTATTTAATTGTACCCTTATACCTTACTTTTCTGATCAGAATGGTAACTACAATCTTTTCCGCATGTCCCCAACAATCCTGCAAAATAGATCCTCCTGGGAGATTCCTCAGGATTACCTGATCTGCACGACAGCTGAGCAAGCATGTATCCCTGAGTAATTAAACTTCTAACCGACATTGTAATCCAAAGGTAGACAACTAGTAAGTTAATAGACATCAGTCTTGAGGCTCATGTGGTTCCAGAACTTTTTTCCCCTCAGAGGTTGTTTATAAATAACTAAAAGATGTCATGTTGCAGCGCAAGTAGCAGCATTCAGCATCACCTTGTCTTTCCAAGAATACTTGGAATGGCTGAATATTGGTTTAAGACTACTTTTCATATGTTTGAATAGCAGAATACACATAGTTGGAAGGGAACTTGGAGGTCTTCTAGTCCAACATCCTGCTCAAGCAAGAAACCCTATACCATTTCAGACAAATGACTGTCCAATCACTTCTTAAAACTTCCACTGATGGAGCACCCACAACCTCTGAAGGCAAACTGTTCTACTGACTAATTGTTCTAACTGTCAGGAAATTTCTCCTTAGTTCTAGATTGATTCTCTCCTTGATTAGTTTCCATCCATTGCTTCTTGTCCTGTCTTCAGATGCTTTGGAGAATAGGTCGACCACCTCTTCCTCAAATATTGGAATACCTCTATCATATCATCCCTCGGGCCTTCTTTTCATTAGACTAGACGTGCTTAATTCCTGCAACTGTTCTTCATATGTTTTAGCCTCCAGTCCCCTAATCATCTTTGTTGCTCTTCTCTGAACTCTTTCTAGAGTTCTCAACATTCTTTTTATATCATGATGAGCCGAGGTGGTGCAGTGGTTAGAGTGCAGCACTGCAGGCTACTTCAAGCTGACTGCTAGCTGCAGTTCGGCGGTTCAAATCTCACCGGCTCAAGGTTGACTCAGCCTTCCATCCTTCTGAGGTGGGTAAAATGAGGACCCAGATTGTTGGGGGCAATATGCTAACTCTGTAAACCGCTTAGAGAGGGCTGTAAAGCACTATGAAGCGGGATATAAGTCTAAGTGCTATTGCTATTGCTATCATAGTGACCAAAACTGGATGGAATATTCTAAGTGTGGTCTTATGAAGGCATTATACAGAGATACTAACACTTCACATGACCTTGATTCTATCACCTAGGACTGTGTTGGCTTTTTGGCAACTGCGGTACACTGCTGGCTCATATTTAAGTGATTCTCCACTAGGACTCCAAGATCCTTCTCACAATTACTACTATTGAGACAGGTAGATAGACAGATAGTTTGACTGATCTTCCAGACAGACAAGTCAATCGTATGTAGGGGAAAGCCTTTTGTATTTTTGCAATGGGATTGAGAAATCTGCCTGGAAACCCTGTTTGGAAAGAGGAGATTCTCCACATGGAGGGTTATATGAGAGAACAGTAGACAATTCACGCTGAATTTGAGTACTTTGAGTCATTTTTTTTCATCACTGCAAAAAACTTCTCCCAGAGATGGAAAAGATTATTTCTAGATGGCAAATCTTAATGCATTTCAGCACTGGCTGTTTTGAATTGCCTGTTTATAAGATTGTGTGTTTGAGCTTTTTGTAGTAGAATACTAAAACGCAGGCAGCAATCAAACTGGTGTGTATATTGAAGAGGCTTGTGGAGGAGCCAAGCCAGTGGAGTGTGAATGATAATCCTGCATAATTATTGATAACACTATTAATATGCGGATAGGCAGATTTTCCCTTCCTTTATCTACCCATCTTTCAA
This sequence comes from Thermophis baileyi, assembly GCA_003457575.1. Classification (NCBI taxonomy): domain Eukaryota; kingdom Metazoa; phylum Chordata; class Lepidosauria; order Squamata; family Dipsadidae; genus Thermophis; species Thermophis baileyi. The sequence continues at coordinate 2,097,160 of QLTV01003456.1, forward strand.
ATCATTCCTTATAATTACAATAATTAAAATTGATCAACAGTATTTCATTGCAGGAGGGCAATGCAAACATTTCCAATTACCTCAACGTTAATGCATTTTGCTTGTCTGCAATTATGATTTGGGTTTCTTTCCATGATTTACGGAGGCTATAACTTTGGTTAAGCAACTTCGCCTAGGTTGTATTGACTGCCCACCCACCTCCTGCCTTGCTTTCTTATCCTCAAGCTTTTCTATTTGCAAAGGGCCCGGCATTAAAAATTGCCTTTATTTCTTCTTACCATCCATCATTTGCACCCCTATATTGAAAGCAATGGGGAGAAAGCCTCCTTGCCATAATAGCGGTTCATTAAATCTCAGGATGGGGCAAGGGGATAGGGAGCAATGTCTTTTAAACTCATATCATGTCATCTCTTTAATCACCCGGATACTGAATAATTCAGCTCCTCTTTGGAATTTGCACAGCAAGGATCTATAGCTCTGTCTCTCACTGGGGGGAGTTTATTATTACTGAGCCTGACAGTGCAGAACCCTGGCAGGTTAATTGCTGCAGTCCAACTAGCTGTGAGTTTGCTGTTGATATATAGTGACTAAAGGGAGTGAAGGAGATTGACTGTGCCTGTTACAGCACAAATATCTTCATGCGCCTCGGGTTCCTCTGAAAGATAGGAGAAATAAATGTTCACTGTTCATTTTCTGTCTGCACAATACAAATAGCCTGAGGCTGAACATGGCAACTCTCTCTCTCTCTCTGTGTGTGTGTGTGTGTGTGTGTGTGTGTGTGTGTGTGT
>QLTV01003456.1:2109570-2144606 GCA_003457575.1 Thermophis baileyi
TCGCGCTCTGTCGTTTGTAATTGACTGTCTGGATGGCCCCTGGAGGGTCCGAAAGGCAAAAAGGAAGCAGTATGCTTTCTCCCATACTTGGGTATATCAGGTGATTTAACAGAGAAAAAAACATATATATATATATCTTTGTCCCTGGAACAAGCAGATAGGGAGAAGAATCCTGTGGCTCAGAGGTTTAAACACTTGCCTAATAAGGCAAGTGGCCCAGGTTCTAATCCCATAAGGGTGTGGCTAGCTGATGAGAGCTAAGTAGCTTGAAATAGATCTATACTAGTCTCCCTTTATTTATGTAAAAATATGTAACATATAGAAACGGACTGTCATTTGTAAGTAACTGCCTGGATGGCCCCTGGAGGGGCCGAAAGGCAAAAAGGAAGCAGTATGCTCCCTCCCATATTTGGGTATACTAGGTATACTTACAAACGACAGTCCCTTTCTATATGTTACATATTTTTACATAGGTAAAAGTCTCCCTTTATTTATGTAAAAATATGTAACATATATATATATATATATGTGTGTGTGTGTGTGTGTGTGTGTGTGTGTGTGTGTGTGAACACAGACACCTTCTCATACATACACAATTTTCCCAGTATTATTTATTATGGTAACACAGAGCAGCCACTTTCAATATGGCATCAACACATTTTCATTAAAATTAAGAAAATAAACAAGAAAGTACAAAAGGAAAGGAACACCAAAGCAAACTATGTACATGCAATGCATAATAATGACTCAACTTACACAGAATCATATTTATCAGTATTTTCATTGCATTGATTAATAACCAATTTAAAAATTAAAAGCAGACACATTGCTTCAACCTAGGATTTAAAATGGTTGTTTCTTTCCAAAATGCAGAATTTTTTTTAGCACACTCCAAAGTTGATAAATCTCTCATGCATCATAAATTAATACATTTCAAAACTTTTGGTATATCATTCAATATCACATTAAATCCTTTACTCCCTTAATTCTCTTCCCAATATCATACTAACAATAATGTGAATATTCAGCCAAATCAGGTTACAGATCTGGCCTGGATTTTAATTTCTTTTATCTGACCATTGTCTTGATTGCAGATCTTCCTGTCCCTCAAGCTTATTCCTTCACCCAGTACAAACACCCATGTAACCCATGCCAAAAATGGGCAGGCCTTCAATTGCTGAGTTGCTACCACAATCTTGACTTTTGGACCACCTGCTCCTACAGATGCTCCTGTATAGAAGATATAGAGAGTAAGATTTTTGTGTCCATGATCTAAAGTAGACATTTGCAACTTGTCAAGCACAAAAGGCAGGCTAGAAAAAGGTATTTGTTTAAGCCTGTGTCTGTCCTTTCCACCATAGAACTCTGAGTATGATAATACAAATCCCAAGTGCATTATTAGCGAGTAAATCTCATGGATTGTTACTTTATCATTACTATAAATTGTCACTAAGTGACAACCATTTTTAAAAGGTAGAATGACAAAGCAAATCTATGAAGCAAGATGTAAACATTTACAGTAGTTTTGTACATTTATTGATTTGATTTGATTTGATTTGATTTGATTTCTACAGCCATCCATCTCAGCAAATGACTCTGGGTGGCTCACAATTCAGAAACATATATTAAAATCGAATGCAGTATCCCACCATCACAAATTATGAAGTTGAGTTTCCTACATTTGGGGAAATTGAAGGGGGTCAGCACACCCAAAGTGCAATGGATGAGCCTCAACCTGGAAAAACCACCTTCATGATCATGGTATCTCCCCTGCCAGATATGTATATTGGCAGAATGATCGCAGAGATGGGAGCTTCCTTGGCAATCCAACTCAAGATGCCTTCACATGTTGTAACCATGTCTATCATTATCCCACCTGATGCTGGTTAAAGAGGGCACAGCAGATCAGGAGACAGAACACCATATGTGGCACAGCACCAGTGATTTCCTTATCCTTCCTCTGCTAACAGTGGGTAGGGCAGAGAGGACTTTACTTGCCCTCACTAGTCTTCTTCTGCCTTCCTGATCAAACAGGATAACTTGTAATTATAGCTTGCTGTTCCCTGCTTTGGCTCCAGTTCAAAAGCAATTTCGGCTCCAGCCAAATATTTCTCTCATATTGTCTATTGATCTAGCAACTAGCACTATTAATTAAATGATTGTGTTTTTTTTTATAGAACAGCAATTTACAGACATTCAGTAAATGCACTTTCTTTGTTCCTGTTAAACAGTGGTTTAAACAGGAGATTTCAATTTCCCCGAGGGAGCCACTGGGTGGAACAGCTTGGAAATAAAGCTGTTCCTGAGAAGATCAACTTGTCCTCAGCTGATCCCTGGAATGACTGTGGACTTTCATCCACATGATGTAAAAACTGCAAAAATGTATTCATACAATTTTATTATTTTATTTACAATGTTCTTATAACAGAAATAGCAGCTTATCATTAATATGCATAGCTCAGTAACATCCTAAATATTATTATATGGAATTTAAACCTGGATGGGCATGCTTTCATAAAACCACCATATTTCAGGATATTATGCTGATTCAATATTAGTGTATTTCTCCAAATTGAATATTAATTTCCTCACATAACAAATATAAAACTCTATTTTTTTCCAGTAGCATTAGGAAATCAAACCATACAACACATCTGTCTATAGACAGACATACAAATAAGATGTTTTTTTTTTTTGTTTTCTGTATGAAATTAATTAATTAAGAATAATTGAGAATTGTTGCTTGAAATATTATTCAGGTTGGGATTTTTTTTTACAGGGATAAATGCTTACATGTTTTTGTTTTTAAATCACTGACAATTTTCAGGATGGTTTCTAATATTACAAATGAAATGAAAACTTTGAGCTAGACTTTTAAAAGCATTCTTCCAAGTGTGTGTATTTGGGGGTATAGCTGGAGTGATTATGCATTTAGCACGAGGAAAAAGCTATATAATCTTATTTTCTTACCTTTGAAATTGGACTCAAAGATAGCGAAATTTGAGAAAAATATTTCTAAGCTTTTGCCTTGTTTTAACTAGGTAGAACAGAACAGGATAACAGAGTTGGAAGGGACATTGAAGGTCTTCTAGTCCAACCCCCTGTTCAAGCAGGAGACTCTGTACCATTTCAGACAAGTGGCTGTCCAGTTACTTCTTAAAAGCCTCCAGTGATGGAGCATCTACAACTTCTGAAGGCAAGCCATTCCACTGGTTAATCGTAGATAACATTAGATAACATTGTAGATAATGTTAATTGTTAATGGTAGATTGATGTCCTATATTAAAATATAATCTATTTTTCTTAGTATAGTTGGCTCTATGGCAGTTAGTTGTCTCCACAATAAATACCTTTTGCAGGATCTAAGTGCCATATAGTCTAGACTTTTTTCTACCAATTGTTTGGCCCGTTTTCTGTTCAGTAATGCTGATATAATAATAATAAGGATACAGTGTTGCCACTGTATTATGCAATGAGTTCCTTTTAATAATGTATTTCCGCTTGTGTTCCTAATGCACTCCTGAATAGTATATGTAGAATTGTACTTTTTGAGTTTCTAGCTCTACTGGTCTTCATTTTAATAGGAGCCAAGGTGGCGCAGTGGTTAGAGTGCAGCACTGCAGGCTACTTCAGCTGACTGCTAGCTGCAGTTCGGCGGTTCAAATCTCACAGGCTCAAGGTTGACTCAGCCTTCCATCCTTCCGAGGTGGGTAAAATGAGGACCCAGATTGTTGGGGGCAATATGCTAACTCTGTAAACCGCTTAGAGAGGGCTGTAAAGCACTATGAAGCGGTATATAAGTCTAAGTGCTATTGCTATTGCTAATAGGTAACTTTGGGAGGTTTTACTCTTGGATTGAAACATTCAAGCAATTGATATTCTCATCTTTTGGAGGGAGAGGCAGTTAATAGGCTTGTCTTGTGAAACAACAATTCATCAACATATTTCTGATAGTACATTTATACTAACTGCCTGAAGTTTGACTACACATCATGCCCATAAATCAAGGTAAATCTTAGGTTTGGCTGAGAAGAACTAATCAGGCAATTATGTGAAGAACTTTGAGTTCCTAATCGATATTGGCAAGTAAAAGTAGGCAAAGAACCATAACTTGCTCATCAGGGCATCTTATGCAAAGAACCATGTGAAGAACTCTGAGTTCCTAAGGGGCAAAGAACCATAAAATGCTCATCAGGGCTATGCAAAGCACTGAAGGAGTTCTGTGAATCCATAGAAAACACTTCGCTGGCACTGTTTGGTTTTGGTAGAAGTTCCAGCTGAAGTGCCTTCTCTGAATGACAATAACCATACAGATCAGCGATGGGTTGCTCCTGGTTCGGCCCAGTTCTGCGAACCGGTAGCAGCGGCGGGGGGAGGCTCCGCCCACCCATCCGGGATGCTTCTGCGCATACGCAGAAGCATTACGCACATGCGTGAACCGGTAGCAACGGGTTTTAAAACCCACTACTGGTGCAGATGACCATGAATACCCTTAAAGTACTTTTCAGGATGATGCCATTGCCTTGAAACTTTGAAGAGCATATTTTCCATCCCATTTCCTGGACCCTTTGCTACTGATTTTCTCAGCTGCTGGTCGTCCAATGATTCATTTTCCATGCGGTCTTTGGTGCTCTCTGAACTTTTTCTTGCAGATGTTTCATTACCTAACTAGGTGACATCATCAGTGCTCATCAGACTCCACTTCCTTCTAGCACTGTTGGTGTTACCTAGTTGGATAATAAAACATTTGCAAGAAAACCACCAAACTCAGAGAACACCAAGGGCCTCATAGTTCAACCTCGAGGTACAAATATTTTCTTCTATTGGTTATTCATTTTCTGCAGGAACAACAAATAGGCACACCACATACCTGTTTAAGTAAACAGAATATCTCAACTTTTTAAAGGGAGCCACTTGAAGACATGAAGAAAAGAATTATACAATTCAGGGGCCCACATCTAACACATCAAATTTTAGTCACAATGGAATCTATATAGACAATGGAAAAGAAGATAATATATCTTCACTTATAGTACAAAGAAGGGCCCTGGACTGCACTTATTTTCTATCAGGAACCAAACTGAGGTTTATGAAACAGGCGTCATGATCAAATGTGTGAAGATTGTTGCACTTTTTCACACTGCATCATGTTGGAGTTGCTTTTCTATTCAGTAACTGCAAGCAAAAAGAAGATCCTTTTGGCTTTTTAGTAATAGACCTTCAAGCACTCTTCAAAAAGTGTGTTCTTATACATGGACTGGATAGAGTGCCATTATTTAATCTTGAAAAACAGGAGAGCTCTTTTATCAATGAACAGGAGGACGGACACAGACAAATACAGAGAGAGATACAGATAAATACATTTTATACCAAGTCTGATCATTTTTGTCACTGGAGCATTACAGTAACATATCTCAATATCTGAATGTAGCACTGTATTGAAGACATGGTGGTATCCATTCTTAATATTATAAGGTTAAAGGCTTTCCTTTCCTTATTTTCTTTTGGTTCTGAGAGCATATCATTCCAAGCATGGTTTAAATCATCAGAAACTTTTGGAAGTATGTATTCACTACTGGTCTATATTTTATTAAGTTTATGATCCAATCTTTGATTTAATAAATGGACCTTCCTTTCATGTTCATGATTATTTGAAAGAATTGTATGAGGACACAAATATTATGAAATTTCATTTAATGGGTGGTGATGGAAAGCATTATTAATGAATCTCCATTAAGTTGGTGAGTATCATCCACAGTGATTTGCGTCACTTACATAAGAAAATTATGCAAATTACACAAATGATATTATTTATGTCAATTTACACAAAGTTTGTAATAATGCACATAAAGTTATGGAAATGACATCTACAGTATCATTTATGTCATTTGGGTAAAGATGCTAATAGGTGTGGAAAATTCCAGGCAAACTCCACCGCGCTACGATTTAGTAAATCAAAGGTTTAATTTATTGCAAGGCTGTCCAACTTTGACAACTTTAAGACCTGTAGACTTCAATTCCCCAAATTCCCCAGTCTGCCATGAATTCTGAGAGTTGAAGTCCACAGGTTTTAAAATTGCCAAGGTTGGACACCTTGCTTTACAGTATAATGCTTATCAAAACAAAGATACAGTATTTTACTTTGGAAAATGTCTCATAGAAAACATAATGAGCCGCGGTGGCACAGTGGTTAGAGTGCTGTACTGCAGGCTTCTTCTGCTAACTGCCGGCTGCCTGCAATTTGGCAGCTCAAATCTTACCAGGCTCAAAGTTGACTCAGCCTTCCACCCTTCCAAGGTGGGTAAAATGAAGACCCAGACTGTTGGGGGCAATATGCTGACTCTGTAAACTGCTTAGAGAGAGCTATAAAGCACTGTAAAGTGGTATATAAGTCTAAGTGCTATTGCTATAAATAAATATCTTGAAATTGAAAGAACTGCATCCGAGCAGAGAGGAAGAGTGTTGCCCTCAAATAACTTCTCCATATTCTTCCCTAATTCCAAATATTTCGGATTTTGATTTCTCCAGATGTGCTAGGATGACCTCCTCCAGAATCTTCATGCAGTGGCTCATATTTCTCAGTTGAGGTTTTGTAAAATATTATTATTTAATGTAGAAAACCAGGAAGGCAAGTTTGGGGAAATATTGTAGAGAAATTAAACAAATACATGTAGAGAGACCAGATGAAAGAATACCCTGTACCAATAACTGACAATTGATATTTAACACTGTTTAATTATCTGAACTTGATTCAAAGCATTAGGTTGAACTTTGATTTATCTTGTACCATCCCTTCTTTTCAACTACAGGTGAAAACTTTTCTGTTCACTCAGATATTTTAATAATATATGTAATTTGGGCTTTTCAGTCCAAATTATGTGTGTTTAATTTGGTTGGGTAAGTGAGTTTATATGAGAATATTTTATATTACCTAGAATGGTACAGCCTTAGGTTCAACTTAATATTTAAATGGTTTTACAGTTTGATTACTGAGGAGGCAAAAGTCTATTTACATATTGGAGTGATTCTAGCTGTTTTATCAAGACTGATAACTGCAAAGCATGTCATCATATGGTATACAAGTGAGTTACACCTTAGGTGTAACCTTCTAAACTTAAGAAATGTTAATGACATATTCTTTATTTTGTCATTGCTTGGAAAATGCCTGAATCTTTTCTCATTCAGCTCTTGGATGTTCTGATTAAATGGGTGAACTTGAATGGCTAAAATGTCCTTTGATTTGAGAAGAAAAGAAGGCTAATCAAATTACATCTGATTTTATTGCCTGATTATATGTAAGCTTGGTCTTTGGAAATACTTGCTAGATAAAAACCTTAATTCTAGGAAAAACCTTAATTCTACACATGGCAAACAAAGCTGAGCCATTTGATAACAAAAGGAATCATGTCCCCCCCCCAATAGCCTATTGTCACTTTATATAAGGATCTTCAAAAAGGTACTATATTTTGGACCCACACTTATCTAGCATTTAAATGAAGCAGCAATCATAAGATATGTTCAAAAGTATTTCAACCATTGTGGAAACATCTGGAGATTTATACTCCTTCGATTTCCAGAGATGAAAAGACTTTTAAAAAAAGAAGGAAAGAAAGAAACCCTACCCAGACTGAAATAATTAATCACGAGAGCAGCAAGAAAAGAGAATTGAAACTTCAAACACAAAAGGATCGGTGCTGGAGAAGCTAAGTAGCTAAGACACACTGCAAAGTACAAAGGCCTCAATAGAGCTACCTGATATTTCAAGTTAGAAATTACTGTAGTGAGACCAGCTTGATCAGAGGAAAATCATGCTTGTACCAGCTCTGGCTTTCTGCTCCAGAGAGAATGCAAGAAAGCATTCCCTCTGAATTGAGAATGATGTGGCATGAATGAACAGAGTATCTACATCCGTTTTGCCTCCTTGAGGGCTCATTCTACAAGGCTGTGATGAATCTGATCCTTAAATTGCATCTGTTTGTATATAAACAGAGATGCATTCCAGAACATCCCTCTGCAGATCTTCAGGAGACTGCATTAGCCTGTACAGAAATTACAGAAAAAGAAAAGCTATTACTTACTTTTCAAGCAAAAGGCTGCTTTTTTTCTGAGTACAGATTATTGTTAAGATGCAGTGCCTTACTCTGAGAGCTATCAAAAAAAGGAAGCCAAGTGGTACTACTGATGGCCAAAAAGAATGCATTCAAACAGTGTGGGGAATTAAAAGAGACTGTCTAAGCCAGTGTTTCTCCATCTCAACAAATTTCAGATGTGTGGACTTCAACTCCCAGAATTCCCCAGTCAGCAGCCATCTTAAAGTTGTCAAGGTTGAAAAACAATGGTCTAAGGCAGGGGTCTCCAACTTTGGCAACTTTAAGACTTATGGACTTCAACTCCCAGAGTTCCTCAGCCAGCCTTGCTGGCTGAGGAACTCTGGGACTTGAAGTCCACAAGTCTTAAAGTTGCCAAGGTTGGAGACCCCTGGTCTAAGGAGAAACAATACTTTTGATGGTAAGATGGGAAGTGTATAAATTTAATAAATAAACAACTTCTGTAGTATGTATTTGTATCTGTAAATTTCCACCTGTTAAGGAACATTCCTCAAAATGACTACAAGGTTATGTGAAATAGATTTAATACTGTTTATTTATTATTCTGCCATTTTATCAATGGGGGATGCTTAAAAGAGATACAATATTAAATACAAAATATTCAAATGATTTGGAAGCACAAGAAATCTATAAATCACACAATCATATCACATGAAATAATAGTAGTCTTATTGTTAAAAGTACCTTATCAAAATGAGCCAAAAGGCTTAAGTAAGATGTTATATTTAGAGACTCTTTCTATAGATCACTTTCATGCTGCATCCTTTAACTGTTCCTATCTTGGGCTGATGGTGGCTGGATTGTAAATTCTGGGTTTAAGAAAATTCTGTTCAGATTGGGAGTAAATGTCAAAAAGTAGATATCATTAGGACAAAATCAAAAATTGTTTTAATTTAATGTAATAGCAACAGCACTTACCACTTTAATTTAATGTAATAGCAACAGCACCGCTTCACAGTGCTTTACAGCCCCCTCTAAGCGGTTTACAGAGTCAGCATATTGCCCCCAACAATCTGGGTCCTCATAGTTTAATAATTTAGTAGAACTATTGCTTCAGTTATATTCAGTCATTTTCATCCCTCTGATGACATGAACGTTTATATTTTTGCAACTTATGAAGAGGGTCTGGGGACAGAGTTTGGGGCAGAGGTGGGTTCCTACCGGTTCTAACCAGTTCTTTAGAACCGTTAGTAACTCGGCGATGACGTCACAGAGCCGGTTCCGTCGGTGTCTCCCTGGGCGCCACCATCTTGGATTTTGCTTCTGCGCATGCGCAGAAGCTATTTTTTGATTGCTGTGCACGTACGGCATGACCCTGAGCGAACCGGCAGCAAAGGATCCAGAACCCACCCTTGGTTTGGGGATGATCAAATGCAATCTGGGACCACACATTGTATGCTTCCCCATATTTGAAAGGTAACAACTTGTGTAGATCATATGCTGCAAGGAAGTTTTGGTGTGAAATATATATCTGATAATTAAGTTTTGTTTAAGTAGCTGATTCTAATTTCCTTTCTCCTTCTCTCCCTCCTTCTCTTTTTCTGCCCCTGAACTGTTATATTTCTGTGTTTATTTTTAAATGATTGGAGAAATTTATGCAGTTGTTTAGTGCAATGTATATGAAATAAATATAGGCTTTTATTAAAAACAAGAAATAACATATTCTGAATTCAGATCTGGAAATTCTTCTATTAAAAGCTTCTATGTTCCTTATACCTGGATCTTGCTTACAGCAAATACTAGAATGTGAGGTGTATATCTTAAAAGTTGCAATGGAGAGGATTTAACCCATTTGGACATTAAGGTCAAAGAGAAAAAATAAACTGTTTGGTAAAAAATAACTACTGCATGCAAACCTGACAACTCCAACACAGAACCTCACAGAGGTTATGGTCATTGTCATTCTGCCTCTGTTTTCTGAGTTAAAACTAGTACTGACTTCTGAATGGTGGTTTCTATCTTCTCAGAGTGATCTGGCTATTTTCCTTATCATTAAACCCTGTTAGCAGATTTCCCCCCCCCCTCACACAAAGATTAGAATATGTCACATTTTGCACCTGGTATTCAATCTGCTACTTTGTTCTATGAGCCTTGGTGGCGCAGTGGTTAGAGTGCTGTACTGCAGGCTTCTTCTGCTGATTGCCTGCAATTTGGCAGTTCAAATCCCACCAGGCTCAAGGTTTGACTCAGCCTTCCATCCTTCTGAGGTGGGTAAAATGAGGACCCAGATTGTTGCAATATGCTGATTCTGTAAACCACTTAGAGAGGGCTGGAAACCACTGTAAAGCGGTATATAAGTCTAAGTGCTATTGCTTATATAAGTCTAAGTGCTATTGCTATTGCTATTATATACTGTTACCTATTTTTTGAACTGGTTGCTTTTCCACTGTGATTTTACACTCTTCTTCATTTTTGTTTCATTAGTTGTGATTTAATTTGACTGTTTCATCATGCGGGAGGCTGCTTTGAAAGCTAATTAGCTTTTCAACCAAAGAGGCGTGGATTTCTTGGAAATAAGCTAAATGAATAAAAGAAATGTAGTTAATTGAGAGATTCTATGTTATGGACTTCTGGGGGAAAAATGATAAACTCCATGAAAAAGAAAGCTGATGATTACACCAGAATGAAAAGCTGGTGAGTAGACCAGCTCTTCATAATTTTTCTCTGAACAAGGAAGACATTGATCTGGGGTAGGTTTATAGCTCTGAGAGATGAGGGAAGAGACATATTAAACTGTAGTCAGAGCCTTTAAAAGGACACTGGGTCACATACAGAACTTTCTTTTCTAGCCATTTTTACAAATTGCTCATTAATTACTTTTCAGATATTAAAAATCTTTCAATCAACAAGCTTTACAGCACTAGGTGAGTTTTCTTTAATCCATAGTGAAATAAGTTTTAAATACAAGTTCAAGGACTTATTTATTTTTTGGAATAAACAGCAAAAGGATGATTAAAATTTTGATTTTAGAAAGATACACAGACTAACGGTCCAGATAAATTTGATATAAGATTTTGGAATTAATTATAAAGAGTCCTTCCTGTGGGAAAAGGCTTTTATTTTATATTCTAAATAATAAAATAAAAATTGGACATTAGAGATTGGTGTCTAAACTAAAGATTATAATTAAAGGACAAGAACATTCAAACTCAATTTACTAATACAGAACTGAGCAAAATATTTTAATTTTGGACATATTGAAATATATTTTTGATCAATGGACACAAAAGTTAATTTTAAGACTGTATGCCTTTATAGATATACTATGTTTAAAAGATGCTATCGAAGCAGAACAAGTATTATCTGACCTGACTGAGGCTGATCTGCAAGTAGGTTTTAAAAAGATAGGCTATAAGAATTAGATGGGAAAATGTGTCATACTGGACAGATAAAAGAAAATTAACTGATGTCTTAATAATTAAAAGGGATGTTCAAATAACAAACCAAGGGAGTGGCCTGAATAATTTTCCTATATTGGATTTACAAAATAGGATTGTTAATCTATTTTGTAAGCAAGGACAAAGAAAACATGAAAAGAAATAAAATTCTAAGACGGGGTTAAGATTGTTAGAAGAAAAAAGAAGGAATATAAAGTTGGTTTATTTGAGCAAGGTTAAAATAGATATGAAACCCTTAATGGAGTTTCATTACAGCTGTCAGATCAACACCTGACAGCTGTGGCCAGGGGGACCTTTGCACAGGTGCACCTTGTGCACCAATTGCGGCCCTATTTGGATCAGGAGGCTCTGCTCACGGTCACTCATGCCCTCATCACCTCACGGCTTGACTATTGCAATGCGCTCTACATGGGGTTACCCTTGAAGAGTGTCCGGAGACTACAATTAGTCCAGAATGCAGCTGCGCGAGCAGTCGTGGGTGTGCCAAGGTACACCCACACGAGTCCCATCCTTCGTGAGCTGCACTGGCTGCCGATTGCGCTCCGGTCACAATTTGACCTGGCTTTTCCGGCAGGCCTGGGGCCAACAATGGACTGATTGGCCCATGTATGTTTGTGTGAATGTTTTATTTTAATATTGATATATTTTTAAATTGTTTTTTTATATATATATATATATTTATTGTTGTCTTTTTTATATACTGTGAGCTGCCCAGAGTCCTTCGGGAGTTGGGCGGCATATAAATTTATTAAATAAATAAATAAATATTGACATCAGGACTGAAATGGTGAAGTGTTATGGGTTTGTTTATAGATAAGAGATGGAATATGGGTAGAAGAGATCATTTGTTGTATTTTAAGAAAATGTGATAAGTTACAAAAATTGCTTATATTTGTTATGATGAAAGTAGGAATCATTTCTTTATATATTTCTTTTTTGGTCTTTACTATATTCTTTATTTTTTCCTTCTGTTTTTCTTTTTATTTTTTTTTACTTAGTATTAGTTTTTATTGTTGTAAATTATAATCTTTAATAAAATTACTATTACAAAAGAGATTGTACAACATAAAGTTTAACAGTTGAAAAGAGGGTTAGCATGGGTCCACCTCTGCAAAATGCTTCTATTAACCTATCCATAGGGTCTTCTTCTTAGATGCTATTTGAAAATATCTCCATATTACTTGAGTCCTACTGAAATGATAAATTATACAGTTTCGCACAGAGTAACAGCACTGCACGAACAATTCATGGGAACTCAACCCTAGGTTGATTTGTTGGCTGTTCAGGATGTTTTGTCACCTCCTAGAGTGGAATAGAGACTGATTCACACAAGTATGTCCATTACGCAACATCCCTACATTCAGTGGCTTTATCACTCTTTAACCTAGAGCAGAAAGTGTGAATTGGTTCTGTGGAAATGCATTCGGCTTGAAGTAAGGCAAGGTCATATGGAAGGCCTACCTGTGGTGCTTGATCTATAACAGCTTGTTTAGCACGTGTTATCACTTGATGTTATTGTCACCGAGGACCGAGCATATACTGTATGTGCAACTTTTCTCCAAGAAAGTGATCACTAGCTTTCACATTTAGTATGAAACAGGGGAAAGTAAATAAAGTTTCCCCTGATGGTTTTGAGTTCATACAGCTTTCTGAAATGAAAATCACCTCAGATCTTTAAACACCATTTGCTGAGAATAATGACTTAGAGCATGATCGCTGATATCACTGAATATCAGAAAATGGCTTTAGAACTAATCAGCTCATACACACGACCATCCTGTTAGACAAGACTTGTCTTTTGACTAATCCTTTTGATCCCGATGACATTCTGTTCATGTTCCAATGCCTAGCGGGTAGGAGAGTCCATTTGTTAAGCTGGGTGGGTTTATCTTTTATGTTCATTTATTTACAGTGCACATATGGCAGTGGAAATAAGTGTTACATTGAAAACAAGGCAATGCCTTTTTTTAAAAAAAGCACCCTCTACTATTTTTGTGGGACCTTGTGTGACTGGAGACATAAATTCTACTACAGTCAGTCATTACGCAACAAAGGAAGCTTTCTTAAAAATTTCAATAATTTTTTTTTTGTGAACTTTGTGAAAAGATATACTATAACTACTATACTAAAAGTGGAAATACTTTATAAAAGATACAAAAATCCATGAGGAATCTATATGGATTATAATGAATTAATGTTGATGATATATGTATGTGTATATGTATGGGTGTGTGTGTGTGCGTGTGTGTGTGATGGCTCAGCACTTAAAAGATGCTGGAAAGCTGACAGCCTGGGTTCAAGCACCGCACAACAGGGTGATGTCCCATTAATTGCCCTAGCTCTTGCCAACCAAGCAGTTCGAAAGCATGCAAATGCAAGTAGATAAATAAGTACCACTTCGGTGGGAAAGTAAAGTAACAATGTTCCATGAGCCTCAGCGTATAGTCATGCTGGCCACATAACCACGGAAGTGTCTTCGGATAACACTGGCTCCCTGAGCTAAGAAATGGAGATGAGTACTGCTCCTGGAGTCAGACACAACTGGACAGGAAAAACCTTTACCTTTACGTATATGCATATCAGGGGTGAAATGCTACCGGTCCGCTCTTACCTGTCGGTCGCCGTAGAGCCGGTCGCCAAGGTAGCGCGAGGCGCCACCCACCCACCCGGACGCCGCCATTTAGGCTCTTTTACCCTCTGCGCATGCGCAAAGCGTTCTGTGCATTTGCAGAGGGTAAAAGAACTCAAATGGCGGCGTCCGGGTGGGTCGACGGCGCCTCGCGCTACCTTGGCGACCGGCTCTACGGCGACCGACAGGTAAGAGCGGACCGGTAGCATTTCACCACTGATGCATATAGTGTATGTTATCCTGCATTGAGGTAAGCTGTTTTAAAAAACAATTTATATGAAAAAGACCTATACAAATAAAACCAGCTTCAGGTGTTGCTCTTAAATCTTAATTGGATTGTCTGATTGCCCTGTCCTCAGAAAGGGAAGCAACCCTTTTTTTTAAGGACATAAATGGATGACATAATCCTTTACCCATTTCCTTCCCGTTGCAAATTCGATCTCTTGGTGCATTTTTCCTGCTGGAGTTTGTAAGCACTTTTCCCCCTCTTACGTCCCTTCAAGTGTTATCCATTTGGGCTGGAGGGCTTTATTGCTTTACAGGATAGCTTCAGGAGTTTATTGGCTACTTCTCATAGGCGGGGATATCCCTTCAACTGAGCCAGTATTTACTTCAACAATAGTACCTTTCAAACCTTCCATTTCACTCTTAACTGCTGCAGGAGCACAGTCAATATAATTCTCTTCAATCTCCAATATAAAGAGCCGCGGTGGCGCAGTGGTTAGAGTGCAGTACTACAGGCTACCTCTGCTGACTGCCAGCTGCCAGCAGTTCGAGTCTCACCGGCTCCGAGGTTGATAAAATGAGGACCCTGATTGTTGGGGGCAATATGTAAACTGCTTAGAGAGGGCTGTAAAGCACTGTGAAGCAGTATATAAGTCTAAGTGCTATTGCTATAAAAGATCTGAGAGCTTGCATGAATGTTCACCAAAGCCAAAATTCTTTGCCTTTGTAGAACCAGAAGATTATCCCTAGCTTCACCTTCTCGTAGGTATGTTAATGTTTTTCCTGCATTGTGTTCTTAATGGGGAGAGACGTTTTGACAAGGCAGTGCTCCAAATCTGAAATAATATAGGGTCTCTTGCTCGAGCAGGGGATTGGACTAGAAGACCTCCAAGGTCCCTTCCAACACTATTATTCTATGTTCTATGTTTATCTCTACCATGCCTTTTCTGTATTTTTTAATAATAAGGAAGCCAGATCTCTGGTGGTTGGGCAGAGGGCAACTTATAATGAATTAATTCATTTGTGGGATGCTGCCACATGACTGACCAGAATAATCTGACTGTTACCAGATCTCTGAGAAGCAGCTATTTAGCTATCACCAGTGAAATACTGTAAATTATATTCTTCATTTATATATTAGAAAACATAAGGGAAAGGTTTACTCATTCAGCAGAGAGTTAGGCAAAATCAGTAAGTTTAATGAATGTATGACTGGGAAGAGATGCTACAGTAAACACACAGAGAAGACCCATTAACTGTAGCAGGAAACCAAGGACTTATAAAAATCTTTATTTGCATTGTAAACAATGTTCTTGTCATATATTTTATATACACAGCGATCACATCTGATGTTTCTAGGCTGTAATCAAACAAATGCAAAGTTGATGGTTTAAAAATCAGGGTTCATCTGAAGACAGGATTAGTAGCACATGGGTGTGTTCCTGAGCAATTTTTCATATCCAATCTGCATATTAAGCACTTGGGTATTGAGCCATTAATGCAGTGGAAAAGAATTGTGTTTTTCTGGCTAGGTTTGTCTTTGATATCTTATGAGAAAGATGCCAGGGGAAAAAAAATCAAGTAATCTTGTAAATAATGGAAATAATAGAAGTACATTCGACAAATCCAACCTCACTAGCTTTTAAAAGAGATTTCTGCCTCCCTACATTGGAAATGTGAAATCATTTCTCACCTTGTAAAAGTCAAAGGCAGTCTCTGCATTTTCATTATTGTGTTGAAATCCAAATATTATTCTTCCATTCTCTAACTCATTCTCATCATTGTGTGATCAAACTATAGCCAGGGAAGGAAAGGTTAGCTTTATCAATCAAAGTTTGCTACCAGCATTCTAAATAATTGAACCCTCCAGAAAAACAAGCTTTATGGGGTTTTTTTCCTTTCTTCTTCTTTTTTCAATCTCTCGCATAAAAAGTCATTTCAATACGTTTGGTTCTGTGGCAGGAGGTTTTTTTATGAAGTGTTTATCCTTTTCACAGTTCTTGACAGAAGAGCAGAGATATACATATAAATATATTTGCAGTTTGAGACTCAGCACACTTTCCAAAAGAATTCAAACTTTTCTTTTCTTTCTTTTCTTTTCTTTCTCTCTTCTCATGATATTTTAATTATGTCTGGACAGTTGAGGCATTTTGTTCTAAGTAAAGCACAATCCTGCCACAGAATAAAGGGGAAAAAAGAATAAATTATTTCAATTCAAAATGCACTATATTGAGATCCAGTTTGGTCTAGTGGTTAAGGCACCGGACTAGAAAGTAGGAGGTTCTGAGTTCAAGTCTCGCCGTAACCGTGAAAGCCAGCTGGGTGACCTTGAGCCAGTCACTCTCTTTCAGCCCAACCCAACTCACAGGGTTGTTGCTGTTGTTGTGAGGAAAATAGGAGAAAAGTTCTGTTGGATATGTTTGCTGCCTTATTTATAAAAATAATAACGTCGGGATACAATTAAATAAATAAAATAATAAATATTCAAACATCCTCTCTGCAAGTAGAAAATTAGCACAACAAATTAAGAGGCCCAGACCACACCATTCTATGCAGACTCTAACAACACAAAACTAAATCCTATTGTTTTCAACTCCAGAAAATGTATCATTGAAATAATTAATAGAGTTTTGGAGTGCTTCTGATTCAGTCTCCTTTAGAGCAGGGGTCTCCAACCTTGGCAACTTTAAGACTTGTGGACTTCAACTCCCAGAATTCCTCAGCCAGCTGGCTGAGGAACTCTGGGAGTTGAAGTCCACAAGTCTTAAAGTTGCCAAGGTTGGAGACCACTGCTTTAGAGAATACTTTAGAGAGCCCAGGAAAAATAAATACAACACTTTCTGGCCGTCAAATCCAATGTGACTGAAATCATCGCTTTTGGGACCCTTTTTTGGATGCTACTGTATGGGTTGATAGCATTTGAAAACAATGTGATCTCCTCCTCCATTTAACCATATGATAGTTCATGATTAGAAGGCGTGTCCTAATCTGAGTTAGGAATTAAATTTGCACCTGAAATCATTGCAAGAGGAAACCTAAGCATTTGATTCCTGTTGTTTCTCATCTTTAAGTGATGGTAGAAGAATATTTGCTATCATTTTAAAAAATGTGTTAAAATGCCAGGCCTGTTGATAGCCATGGCCGGCTTTTAAAACATAAAAGCTTATTTTCCCATGCTTTCTGGAACGATTATTTATTCACACATCCATGCCCTGCTGCAATTCACTCCTATGGGTGAAAATTAAAGTGGGAAAATAAATGCACAATTGACAAACCTTCTTCCTGCCATTCTTCACACAGGATCTTCCCCCAGTTCTGAGCTATATCTGGGACAGTGTTTTCCACATGTTTGAATTGGCAAAAGAACACACTGGCGTAAAATGTATTGCTGCCATTGCCACTGCTTGCTGCCAAAGGGGCTCTCCTGATTTTACCTGTGGAGTGTGCGCTAAGCCAATGATTGGTAAAAAAATAATAATATATATATCCTCTGGCTTTGCTGCCCTCCCATTTTCTGATTTTCACCAATCAATATGGAGCCATCCACCAATCCGGACAATAACACGATGGGGTGGAGTTTAGAAAGGTGGCAAGTTTGGCAAATGGCTGGCTGGCTGGCTGGCTTTTCCTGCTTTATTTTGTGTGTCAAAAGAGAATTGTTCACCTGTCATAGCAGAGGCAGAGAGCTGGCAAACCACAAAACCTATCCTTTTCACCCCACTTGCTGGAAAGGTTGTTGGAGATCTTGTTTTGTTCAGCCATCATTTAAAGCCCCCGTGCCATCTCTCTCACTTAAACAGATGCCAACGGGCTGCAGAGATGCCCACCGTGTCTCCCATATTCCCCAAGTTGAAAATACCAAAAAGAAGATGGCAGCCAAAGAGAATGGCAGGAGCCAAGGCACCCTGAAGTGACTGAGAGATGCTGGACTGTCTCTCTATCCTATTTCGCACAGCTTCAAGCAGCTATGGATTTGTGTCAGCCTGAGGAGCAAAACACTGCCATTAAAGATTGTTTAAATTTCATTCATGGGTTGAGGACAATATAATAATACCTTAACGGGAGTCTTAGTCTAATAGTATTACAATAAGGGCATGTTTGCACCATGGTTAGATGCAAATAGGAACAGACCCAGAATGGCCTTGTCTTCATTTACCGGACAGCAAAATGTACCTCTGTGATAGACCATGGATGTGGGAATTACCAACTTTGCACATATCCACAGAGATAGTAGAATAACTCTGGGTCCCCTGCTGATCTCTGCATTAATGGTGGAACAGCCAAACAGGCCACATCTATTATGGGGACAGTTGCCAACACTACACAAATCTGACCTGTATCCTTCAGTATCTCTGCAAAAGGTGCCATCTATTCTATTCTTTATAATAGTAGATGATTTGTTTTGAGTCATTTTTTTTGTATTCACAGAGTTACCTACACATTATTGATGGAGTGTTTTGTTTTTTTTTTCCTAAGAAAAGGAAACTTCCTGGCAGGATTATATTTTAAATCCTGACATAGGACACTGTTCATTTAATTTATTTATTGAACTTGCAATGGTCTCAATTTAAAATAGCTTAAAGCCTCCTTGAATCAATGAGCCCTCGGTAGCCACAGGTATCACAGTCTTTTGAAGCTCATTTTGGTCCAAATGTTAATGATTCCTGATAATGGTACACCTAAAGCAAATACAAACTCCAGGGTTTTTTTTTTTTTTAATTTCATCATATTGGAGTTTTATGTGAACATGGCCAAATGTAGAAACATACATTAGGGGGAAAAAAGTTAATAGCAATAAAAAGATATAACATTTCTCCCAAGAACTGAAAGCTCAGATATATCAGACTTGGTTACTTTTGCAATAAACAAAAAGGAAATTGTGAAAAACTCATATAGGTCACAGTGTCCCCTAGAGCATTTGACAAATTCACCCCATGCAAAGAGGCCTGAATAGATGAAATACATATAATTTCACCAAGGGTCATTAAGAAGATGGGTAATTAATTTCTGATTGGTTAGCTAGACTCAGGACATAATAGGCACAGACTTTGGTTCATAACTGGGCAAGCAACAGGATTGGATTTCACATATCTTCATCATTCTATAAAATGGAAAATAAGGGTAGTCAATGACTTTATAATTAAAGGGCAATGCATAAAATTAGCTACTAGCTAATTCTCCTCTTTTTTGTTCTGGAGTTGGAGTTTAGGAATTCAAACAATGAAGTTTCCCAGATTTGGGAATTTTAGGATAGTAGTTTGGTACATCCCAATGTAGGAGAGGATCTGACTTTGTAGGTGTTTGGTATGAGGGGACCTCTTTGGTGTAGTTTTCAAGCTATTTTTGAAGCCATCTGGAATTGGTACTTCAATTCAACAGTACTTCAACTGAATCAGCCACTGAAGACACATTAGCAAATCAATGAAGGAAACTGTTTCAAACTACAAATTGTATCAGGCGGTTGTAAGAGCTTTATGAGTTTCATTTGCTCAGCTCTCAACTTCTTTTCTTGTTCCTTCAAGACAAGGGTTAACTTTGTTCTATCTTGTTTTAACAGCAGAGGTAGTATTCACTTACTTTCCTACCGGTTCACTTACTTTCCCACCTGCTCGCTTCGGTCGCACGTGCGCCTTCCACACATGCGTGCCGCCTTCTGTGCATGCGCTTTGCTCGCACGTGGCTTGCACACATGCACGCGGCTTCAAAACGTGCCGAAATAGGACGGCATAGTGCCGGGGCGGGTGGGCTGGCCCACCCACAGGTCGCTACTACCGGTTCGTCTGAACCGGTCAGAACCGGCTGAATACCACCTCTGCTTAACAGAGCACTTGCACACTGATCCTGTCAACACAACCTGGGCTCTCAGAAATCTAAACAGGGGGTCAAGGGGGCCTTTGATTTTAAATCCTGCCCAACTGGGGCAAATGTGAAGTCTCTTGACAATGATGAATGAATGAATGAACAAATGAAAGAATGAATGCCAGAATAACATTCACAAGCCCTGATTCAACTGTTTACTGCTGTAAACATAAGGGCAAGGTAAGACCAAAAAGGACAGTTCTTATGTGCCAGCGTTTTTCACCTGCCTGTCTCTATGGCATTGTGGTTCTCCAGGTCTGCTTCAGTTCCCTCTGCAGACTCACACAGATATGGTCTCCAACCTACAATCCTAAACACTCTGAGTTGTGCCAGGTATGTGGGGTTATTTCCAGAAGGTCCAAATTTGCCAACTAGTTATGACAATTCTCCTGGTGTCCCAGAAAACAAGTGATCAAACTAGGCAGCAAACCTGTCAACCTGGTCATCTTTGCTTTCTTTCAGGTTTGTTTCCAGCTGCCATGGAAACGGTGGGGGGGGGGAGAGAAGCAATTGGTATTTTGGAGGAGAAGTGTGCAGGAGGTAAAACTGGAATTTCTGAGTAGCGATGCGGAGGACTAGACTCAGAGAGGCCAGCTTGGATGGTTTAACATCTTCAAGGCCAATCGTCCTGGGATACACGAAAGAGGAGTGATGCACCTTGACCAGAGACATTCCCAAAACATCTTCCTGGCCGATGACTGAACTCTGGTTGCTTGGCTACTGGTGGGGGGGTGAGCTCTGGGGTTAGTTCAGTAGTGGGTTTCAATTACCTTCGCAGAGACGTCCGGGTGGGTGGACGGAGCCTCCCACCGCTGCCGCTACCGGTTCGCCCGATCCGGGGAGAACCGGTAGCAACCCACCACTGGGTTAGTTTCAATTTGGGTTTTTTGCACGTATTTTGCTTGACTTTTGCTGCAATCAGTTCTTTCCTAATAAAAGATACTTAGTAAAAGTACCTTTTCTCTCAATCTATGGAGACAAGGGTTTCTTTCCCAGGGATTGATCAGAAGCAGCCTTGACAAAACCATAACACATATCTAAAAGAAGGAGCCAATGTTCTTTCTTTAATATCACATAAAACCTGATGCTCAGCAAAGCAAATGGAAAAGTAAAATGAGTGATTTTTTAAAAACATTTTTGAAATATATACTGTATATATTTTAATTGGAGTTGGAAGTTCACTTACAACAGTGAGATTCACTTTTTAAAAGAATATGTACTATAAAAACATTGTTATTTTTTGCTTCTTCAAATTTTGAGTAAAAGTGGCCTTTTTTTTTACTTTTTATGATATAAATATCAATTTTTGCTTGTTTTCATTTTGTAGCAAATTCTCAGTGGATTAGATCTTAGACCTAGAATATGGAACATATTCTTCTCTTTCTCTTTCCTTTTTCCTCCTTCCAGTTGCACTGGTTCACCCAGGGTCTCTATACATTCTTTTTCAGATCATTTGGAGCTGTTCTGTTGTCCTTTATTTATTATTGCTACCTCTGCCTTGAAAATATTATAGGGCAGGGAAGAGGAAGTATTTTGAAAATGCATCCTCTACAGTGGTGAAATCCAATTTTTTTTACTACCGGTTCTGTGGGCGTGGCTTGATGGGCGTGGTGTGGCTTGGTGGGCGTGGCAGGGGAAGGATACTGCAAAATCTCCATTCCCACCCCACTCCAGGGGAAGGATACTGCAAAATCTCCATTCCTACCTCACTCCAGGGGAAGGATACTGCAAAATCCCCATTCCCTCCCCACTCCTGGGGGAAGGATATTGCAAAATCTCCATTCCCACCCCACTCTGGGGCCAGCCAGAGGTGGTATTTGCCGGTTCTCTGAACTACTCCCCCCCTCCTCTACCGTTTCTCCGAACTACTCAAAATTTCTGCTACCGGTTCTCCAGAACCTGTCAGAACCTGCTGGATTTCACCCCTGATCCTCTAGCAGATTTGCATCTGAAACTTGGAAGGTTTAATGTCATCTAAAATATCTACCATCTCGTCTATTTTTATCCTGTCTTGTCAAAAAATGAAGCAGTTTGTGTATTTGGAAGTTTTTGTCAGCCCTGCCATCTTCAGTTTACTCTGCTGGCATCCTGCCATAAAATGCAGGGTGGGGGAGGAGATTGGGGAACTAAAGGGCAGGGGAATGACAGGGTGACAGGAACCAGAGGTTTCAATCTGAAACAGATCGACTAATCAAGGACAGGGCCATGAGAACGGAATGTGAAACTCCACCAAAGAAGCACCAAACCTCAAAGCTGTTCTCATAATATCTAATTTGAATATCATTGGACATTGACAGACTGGTTAAAGGGGGAGGACCCCGGGAGAGGGAAAAATGCAGGCTTTGCGTGGGAATACTCAGATCCAGCTTTGCTTATGCTGTAACCGCTTGAACTTAGTAAAAGTGAACTTTTCACTCCAATGGAGACGAGGGTTTTTCTTTCCTAAGAACCCAAGTCAGGATACTCCTGACAGTTTCTCCGAAACAGAATATAGACAATTTTTTTTTAAATTACATTTCAAAAATGTTCAAATTTGAATTTTTCAAGTCATAATCTCAAATCTTATCAGGGTTGATTCAAACAGACCTACATTTCAGACATCATATTTTATTTATTTAGGTTGACTTCTGGAAACAGTAGGGGGAAAAACCTTTTCTTATGATATTGTATTCCTGGTTCCTTGGCTACTTTTAAATAAAAATAAAAGGATTGGGCAGGAACCTAATTTAAGGATGTGTCAAGCACTTTGTATGCAGTCAGTCCCAAGGCCTTTTCTGAAACTTTTGAAAAATAGAGCCTGTCAATGGAATCACAATAGTGCTACTCCTCCATTGTTTCTCTAATCACCATGTATTTGAGGAAAGTATCTATTTTCTGAAGTTTTTAAGGAGCATATTCCTTAAAAAAATGAATCTGACTGTTGTAAATGAATTTCAGTTTGATTCTAACCCTCATCCCCATTGTTATTCTGTTCTTGTTCAGATTTTGAGTAAAAAAAGGCCTTCTTTGACCTTTTACAATATAGATATCAATTTTTGCTTGTTTTCATTTTGTATCAAATTTCCAGTGGATTAGATCTTAGTCTCTTCTCTCTCCCTCTATTCTTCTCTCTCCCCTTCTGTTTTTCCTCCTTCCCAAGCAGAGGTCTACAAGGAGAAAAGCAGAACATGTGACTTGCAAGCATGTGTAATATCAGATAGCAAGTATACAAGAGATCATATATGAGCTATTAAATGTAATCATCTAAAAAAAGTATTGGTGATATGTCTTAGTTTCATTTTGGTAGAACACATTTATTAAAAAAACATTCTGAATTAAGGCCCTAGTGTGTATTTAACTTAATTAAATATTTAATCTGTTGTGTGGTGGGAATAATGACAGGAGACAGACTCAAGGAACACTTTTTTACTAGGCAACTTCTCTGTACAACCAGCAACTTGCAGTCTGACAGCTTGCCCTTTTATAGGGAGCTGTCAGATGCTTTAACCAATAGCATTTGAGCATTCTCCCGCTCAAACGCTGGACCTGGATGAAACCATGTACAACTGTCAGTACATAACACCCCTCCCCTCCTTGATGGAGCAATCCATGTGGCATACATAATCATGTAGGTAGGCGGGGTGTTTAGGATCCCTCCCTGACCTGCACAGCTCAGTCGTTGGTGAGGCAGCAGCCTGGGTGGACAGGTCTGCTGCTGCTCCGAGGTCTGAGCTTGGAAGCTCCTGGAAGCTTGCGGGCATGGTCTCTTTGGATATTGGGACCGGTTCACCATGCGATCGCTGCTGGACTCCCGGTGCCTCAGGTAAGTCTTCCGGCTCCATTGGGCTTGAGTTAGCTAGGGAAGGAGTATAATTATTTTCAGTTTCTGGATTTTGCAATTCCCCCCTTACTCGTTTTCTAATTTGGTCGATGTGCCTCCGCCATTGGCGGCCATCGATGAGCCTGATTACATAAGACATTGGATCTGTGATTTGCTCAACCTCCCCAGGTAGCCATAGGGACCCCTCGGCATAATTTTTTGCAAAAACCAGGTCCCCTATGTGACTTGGCCTGATGTAATGCTGTCTTTTGGTGTATAATTTGGGTGTAGGCGGTCTAAAACTGATCAGAGCCTGTGACCCATTAGTAGTTCAGCCAGGCTGCGGCCGGTGGCTGCGTAAGGGGTGATACGTTGGGAGAGGAGGAATCTATCCACCCTGGCTTGCCAGTCTCCTGGGCCTAGTCTTCCTAGGGCTTCCTTGGCCGATCTTACGGATCGTTCTACAAGGCCATTTGTAGAAGGGTAGAACGGCGCTGATAGGGCATGGCGGATCCCTAACTCTGCTAAGAACCCCTCAAACTGGGTAGCGGTGAACTGAGGCCCATTATCGGATACCAGGACATTGGGCAGGCCATGGGTGGCAAACAGACGCCAGAGTACTTTAATAACTGCCTCGGCTGATGTAGAGCCCATTAAAAATATTTCAATCCATTTGGAGTATGCGTCCACCAGGATCATGAATGTTTGGCCATGAAGGGGGCCAGCGAAATCAATATGCACCCTCGACCAAGGAGCTTTCAGTTTGTCCCAGTCCCGTACCGGGGCCTTAGGGGGAGACGGCCTGGACTCTTGGCATGGCTTACACCTCGCTACCCAGTCCTGGATTTCCAAATCCATGTTAGGCCACCAGACATAACTTCTAGTGAGGGCTTTCATCCGGACAATCCCCGGATGGCCCTCATGCAGAGTCCTTAGAATGCCAGCATGCAGGCTGGGCGGAATGACTATCCAGTCGCCCCACAGGAGGCAGTCCCCTTGCTTGGACAGTTCATGCTGTCTCTGTGTGAAAGGCTTGAATTCAGCTCTGGCAGGGTCCTTAGGCCATCCCCTCCACACCCAGTTCAAAATGGTTTTGAACAAGGGGTTTCTGGCCATCTGCTTTGCCACCTCAGCCAGAGGTGACTAGTCCGGAGTCAGCAAGGTCAATAAGCAGAACAGGAGCATCCGGGGAAATGTCAGTGAGCAGATCGGGCAAGGGGCACCTGCTCAGGGCATCAGCATTGCCCATGTCTTTTCCGGCCCAGTGCACCAGGAGTAGGCTGACAGGAAAATGGCCCATCTGGTGAATCATGGGGACAGGGCAACCGGGGTGGGGCGGTCCCCGGCGAGCATTCCCAAAAAGGGTTTGTGGTCCATTATCAACTCAAAATCCCTCCCAAAAAGGTATTCATGGAACTTCTTGACCCCGGCAATGGCAGCCAACGCCTCCCTGTCCAGCTGGCTGTAGTTTCTTTTGGTGCTGGACAGGGTTCTCGAGTAATAAGCTACCGGGGCCTCGGTTCCATTTGGGAGCCTGTAGCTCAACACTGCTCCGACGCCGAAGAGGTAAGCATTGCAAACAAGGATCAGGGGCAGAGTGGTGTTATATTGGATGAGGAAGCTGTCCGTAGTCAGAAGTTGTTTAACAGCCCGAAAGGCCTCATCCTCTCTAGGTCCCCAAACCCAAGGGGTATTCTTTGCCAAGAGCCTGTGCAATGGGTCTGCAATGGTAGCCTTATTTCGAAGGAATAGGCTGTAAAAATTGAGGAGACCCAGGAAAGCTTGGAGCTCGCTCTCGCTCCTCGGGGTGGGCACTTCGTGAATGGCCCGGAGCTTGCTTTCAGTGGGGTGTATGCCATTTCCATCTATGCGGTACACCAAAAACTCGACCTCTGACACCCCCAGCAAACACTTGCTGCGTTTAGCCTTAAGCCCAGCAGCACGTAGTTTTGACAGGACCATTCTGACTCGGGAGCGGAGCTGTTCTTTGTCACAGGCCGAGACTAGCATGTCATCAAAATATGGCACGACCCCGGGAATGTTCTGGAACAGGCGTTCCATTACACTCTGGAACAATCCCGGGGCCACACTGACCCCAAACTGCAGCCTGTGACATTTGAACGCCTCCCTGTGAGTCACAATGGTCTGTGCCTCAGCAGTAGCGCCATCTACTGGCAGCTGCTGGTATGCCTGCACCAAGTCGAGTTTTGCAAAAAGGCAGCCAGGGCCCAGGGAATGTAGAAGATGGTGAACAATTGGCACCGGATAGGCGCTCTGCTGCAATGCCTTATTCAGCGTGCATTTGTAATCCACGCAGATCCTAACGGTGCCGTCCCCTTTAACAGGTGTCACTATTGGGGTCTCCCACTTGGCGTGGTCGACCAGCTCAAGGATCCCCTGCTGGATTAGCTTGTCAAGCTCACGGTCAATTTTAGGGTGCAATGCCAAGGGGACCCGCCTAGGCTAAAGCCTGATTGGGGCAACATTCGGGTCCAGATTAGAAGAGATAGGAGTGCCCACATACTTGCCCAGGTCCTGGCTAAAAACGTCCTGGAACTCTTGGAACAGGTCGTCGAAGGCAGGGTTAGCGATGGAGTTGATGCCGGTCACCCCCATGCCGAGGGCGTCGAACCAATCCAAGCCCAGGAGACTCGGAAGGTTACCACCAACCACTGTGAGCTGCAAAGGTCCCTCAAAACAGTTGAACTTGACCAGGAACTGGCCTTGGCCATGACGGGGATGGGGTTCCCCTGATAGTCAGAGAGCTTGATGTGGTACTGCTTGAGGCTGCTCATCTGGAGGCTCGGAAGGGTGAGTTTCAAGGTCTGCCAGGAGATGATGGAGACCACAGAGCCGGTGTCCAACTCCATGACGCAAGGCGCACCATCAATGGTCACAGTGACGGTCAACTTGGTCTTGCAGGGAAGGCTGGCCTGGGCGATGCGTGTCTGATTTGTGTCTGGAGGTCATTGCGTGGTGGCTCTGCAGCACGGTTTCCAATCTTCCCACCAAAAGGGTTTTGACAGGTCATTGCGTGCGGCGTCAGGCGCATGTGCGTGGTCGGCAGGCAAAATGGACGGCAGACTTTGGCCAAATGGCCTCTCCTGCTGCACCGTTTGCAGATCGCATCCATGAAATGGCAGGAATATCTCAGATGTTGGCCACCGCAGCTAGCACAATCCTGACGGCTGTCACCCCGATCGGGCACCCTCCTTCGTTCCATGCGGCAGAACTCCTCGGCGCTGCTTGCTGAGTCCTCGTAGGTGCCCTTGTGCACCGAGGCCGGTGGCTTGGCTTCAGCTTTTGATGCCGTGAATTTGTGCAGTGATTCTGCAGCCTTAGTGGAGAATTCAGTTGCTCTGGCTTCATCCAGAGCAATCGCCAAGGTCAAATTAGTTCTTGCCATAAGCCAGCGCTGCAGGCGAATGTCTTGGATGCCGCATATGAGTTGGTCCAGCAAAATGTCATTAAGGTTCCTGAATTCACAGTGACGAGCGGCTTTGTGGAGGGCAGCGATATATTGATTTATCATCTCACCCTCCTGCTGCATCCGTTGCCGGAATTCATAGCGCCGGACGACTTTCGATGGAGTGGGAGTGTAGTGGGTTTTCAGGGTCGCTTGCAGGACCTGCCATGGTACAGAATGTCCTGGGGTTGGATCTGACAGAGCCTCCGCTGTGTCGAACACATCGTGGCCACAGTGACTCAGAAAAAGTGCTCTTTTTTGATTGTCTGCCAGACCCAACAAATCATTTGCTTCTAGGAAGCAATCAAACCACACCATATATGTCTCCCACTTTTCCTTCGCCGGGTTGAAAGGCACTGGTGGATGGAAAGCGTTCATGCTTGGCGCGTTTTCTGTGGAGCCTTCCAAAATCTGCCTGGCTGGTTGCAATGCCTAAGAGGTTCGATTGTCTTCGTTCTCCAGCTCCCAAGCCCTCGTCGCCACTGTTGTGTGGTGGGAATAACGACAGGAGACAGACTCAAGGAACAATGACCAAATAGTATCAGTTAGACTTTGCAGACAATATTTTAATATGATGGTTATCCAAGTTAATGCTCCTATCACTGCTGAAAGGGAGATCGACAAAATTTTATAGTCAAGTTCAATCTGAAATCCACCGAACATGCAAGCAACATGAGCTGCTCGTGCTTGGAGCCTGGAATGTCAAACAGTAAAGAGGATAACAGAAGTTGGTTTGGATGGATTTGTAAACAGGAATTAAGCAGGAGGAAGAGTTATCAGTTTGTGATTACTCCATTGCGCTCACAGTTTCAAACAGAGAAAACATTATCTATATAGAAGGACAATACCAGATGGAATACACAGAAATCAAATCAACTCTATGATCCTTACAAGGACATGGAATAGCCCAATTATAATAGCAAAGAAGCTGAAAAAAAGGCTAGTTGTGGAAGAGATCACAAACTGTCCATGTTCTTGTTCCAAATCAAGCTAAAACCCAAGAATTCAATCAGTTTCCATGATATGATCTTAAGCATACACTGTATGTACCCACCATTCTCAAGGAGAATAGCAGGAAATGCTTTGAAGTTATGAACCTGATTAACAGGAAACTATAGGAAAGGAAAAGAGAAAAAAGAAAGAGAGTTGAAGTTGCCAAGAACATAAGAGAAACCAAAGTAAAGAAATACAAAGGAAGAAGCTTAACAAAAAAAACCCAAAAAACAAGACACATTATTGCTGGTGTATGGTAGATAATTGACAAAGTTGAAGAATACCAAAAATAAGTCTGTATGTGCCTAACTGATTATAGAAAGTCCTTCAACAGTGTGGACCGTGTCAAGCTGTGGAATGCCTTTCAGAAAATGGGAATTCCAGAACATTTCATGATCCTCCTGTAAAAACTATACACAGTATAGGTAATTAAGTCTGGATAATATGACAAAACAGACTGGCTCCCGATTGGCCAAGGAATGAAATGAGAGTGCATGCTCCTTCCTGGATTGGAAGAAGATAAGCATTGTTTGGAAATTGGAAGAAGCAACACAATAACCTGTGAACAAATCAAAGCAGAGTTCTACTTTGTGACACAAATGATCAGGCTCAAATTATCATATTTTGTACAGATTATGTGATGATTACGCTCTCTGGAGAGGTCTATAATTTTGGGAAAGGTGAAAGGAAAGAGAAGAGGGTGACCAGCAGCCAGGGGACGGATTCAGTTACAGCAGTGATCGGTGCACCATTGGAACAGCTGAAGTTCAGGTTGGGGACACATCATCCTGGAGAAGGCAGTCATTGTGCTTGCTAAAAAAATCAGCTGACTTGTTAGCATATAATCAAAATTAGAAAAATACTTGGCAGAATTGAGCCTTCGTTTAACAACAGAGTTGGAAAGGACTTTGGAGATCTTCTAGTCCAACCCCCTGCTCAGGCAGGAAACTCTATATCATTTCAGACAAATGGTGATCCAATCTGTTCTTAAAAACTTCCAGTGTTGGAGCACAATTTCTGGAGGCAAGTGGTTCCACTGATTAATTGTTCTAACTGTCAGTAAATTTCTCCTTAGTTCTAGGTTGCTTCTCTCCTTGATTAGTTTCCACCCATTGCTTCTTGTTCTACCCTCAGGTTCTTTGGAGAATAGCTTGACTCCCTGTTCTTTGTGGCAGCCCCCAAGATATTGGAACACTGCTATCATGTCACCCCTAGTCCTTCTTTTAATTAAACTAGACCTTCTAGTGAACCATTTATGATGTTACTGACTGTTCATACAGGTAGTATGAACAACAGTTCATTTAGTGACCGTTCAAAGTTACACCATTTTTCACACTTACAACCTTTGTAGCATGCCTATGGTCATGTGATCAAAATCCAGACACTTGGCAACTGGTTCATATTTATGACGGTTGTGGTATCCTGTGGTCATGTGATCATCTTTTGCAATCTTCTGACAAGCAAAATCAATAGGGAAGCCCAAATCACTTAACAACCATGTTACCAACTTAACAGCTGCAGTGATTCACTTAACAACTGTGGCAACAAAAGTCATAAAATGGGGCAACTCACTTAAGGAATGTCTCACTTAACAACATAAACTTTGGGCCCAATTGTGGTCGTAAGTCGAGGACTACCTGTATTTGATCCATTTCAGGGAAAAGCACTACCGAAGATTTGTTCAGGAAGCTCTCAATTTCAGATATTGACTAAAACCTCTGCCTAGACTTTGAAGTTAAAAATATAACTCATTTATCACACATAAAAGGTCTTAAAGAAATATCTAAAATAGATGAATGTTCATCTAAATTTTGTGTGTGCCAATATTTGCATGTGATTGTGGATATTGTTGCTTAAATCCAAAGTCATCTGTTTTTTTTTATGCTTTGCTCTATCACTTTCACTTAACAAGTTTCTCATTTCGATTTTGAATATATTTTCTTATAAACAGGTCTTATTCCTTAAGACCAAATTAATGTTTATGAACTGCTAAGCTGTTTCATTAGCAAATCATTGTCTCACTCCTTCATGGATGCCTGATGTTCTCCGGAATCAACATTTGCTTCTCTCTTTGTTGAATGGGAGTTCATGAATCATCTTGTTTTATTTTGTTTTGAAACACATGAATATATTTTAACAAAACATGAAAGTGAGGAAATATTGAAAGGGAAGGGGAAACCGCAGCTTTAAAAGGGAGCATTTGCTTGAAGACATATTTTAAGATTAGAAACTTTACATAGTTTAATAGTAATATATTGGGAAAACTGTTAATTGTTCCATCTGTTAGTTAGTCTTATAGAGCTACCGCTAATATATGCCAACATTCTGGCACGGTAATGAAATCACTTTATAGAATATGCAGAAATTCAGTAAAGGTAAGTTCCCTGGGTATGGGGAAATATTCTCTCAATGGCAGGAAAAGTATTTAGTAACAAAAGCCATATTTTAAACATTTGAGAAATGTTTTCTTATGATGAAAAGAAATATAATTTGTTAACAGAGAAAAGTACACATTTATTTTTCTACAGAATGTCAAAATCAAAAGTTTAGTTTTGCTATCAGGAAAGTAGATTTGAGGCTCAAAACGAATTGCTTTAGTAACATCCTGATACAAATAAAGCCTTTCCTCTAGAGCTAAATGGGTGGGAATAATTATCAGCATTTTATACATTTATGAAATTTATACACTGTCTCAGCTGGATTCTGGGCACCTTACAGTATGTAATAACGTGCAATAATTATACAGCAGTAAACGTATAAAACAATGCAATTTTTTTATAAGAAAACAACACATTTGGTGTTGATGGCTCTCCAGTTGGTCCTAAAAGGCCTACCTCAAAAGTTAGCTCATACATCTTTCTGGAAAGCTGTTAGAGAAGGGACCATTCTTACCTTGGGGTGAAGGGTGGAGTTTCCAATTTCCAGAGGAATGCAGCCCTTACAGAGAATCTCCACCATCAAGCCTCTTCCCATTACATCTTTGAACCTCCTGATAGGATGAGATCCTGAGTAGGGCTTGCTGGACTACTGATTGCAAAAGGAGGGAGGAAGGAAGGAAGGAAGGAAGGAAGGAAGGAAGGAAGGAAGGAAGGAAGGGAAGGGAAGGGAAGGGAAGGGAAGGGAAGGGAAGGGAAGGGAAGGGAAGGGAAGGGAGACAATATCTTTGATCTTTTTTTTAATAAAGTTTTTTATTTTTAATTACAATTACAAAATAAACATTCCATTCATCCATCTACAGTGTGTCGTCTGGTTACAAATCTCTCTGTGTGACATCCTTTCTCCTTTACCATCTCCTTTACATTTATATTATTTCACTAAATTTTAAGTATTTAAACATTTAAACATTTTAAAGTTCTCCATTTTCTTAATGTCTTATCTTCATTATACCTTATTAACATTAAACATTTTTATTCTTATTTCTTATAGCCTATCAATTCTTTTACTTAAATTTTTATCTTAATATACATATTTTTTTTCTATTTTTAACTTTAATTTCCAAAACCCTTTTTTATTCTCCAACCATTTATAAAATACCTCCCAAATCTCATAGTATTCAGTTTGTTCTTTCTCTTTAATCGCTAAAGTCAATCTATTCATTTCTGCACATTCTAATATTTTCCTTATCACCTTCTCATCATTAGGAACCTCTCCACTTTTCCAGTGTTGTGCAAATACAATTCTAGCTGCTGTTAACACATGAATAATCAAATATACATTCACTTTTTGATAAATTTCAAGTAAAATTCCTAACAAAAATATTTCTGGTTTCAATTCAGCGCATTGTTGTATCATTTCTTCCAACCATGTCTTAATTTTTGTCCAATACTTTTTTGCTTCTCCACATTTCCACCACATATGGTAGTAAGATCCTGGTATTTGGTGACATTTCCAACATTTCGCTGATTTGTCCTTAAACATTCTCGCCAATCTCGCTGGTGGTAGATGCCATCTGTAAAACATCTTATACAAATTCTCTTTATATGCAGTTGACATTGTTAATTTATAATTTCTATCCCACAACTTCTGCCATTTATCCAATTCTATCGTATAACCAAAGTTTTTTGCCCATGCTATCATTGTTTCTTTTACTCGTTCTTCTTCCAATTTTATACTTAATAAGTAGCTATACAATTTTTTTATTAACTTTTCTTCTATTCCTGTTAGGATTTTATCTAATTCTGTTAATTCTTTATTAAAAAAAACCCTGCTGTTTAACATCTTTCTCATGTCTAGACTGTATCTGCATGTACATATACCGTACCATGTTATATTGATCCCTTTCTCCCTTATTTCTTCTTTCGTTTTGAGTCCCCCTTCTTCATTCAAGATATCTTTATATCTAACTATTGTTCCCATATTAATAATATTTGGATGAGTTAATGTTTCCATTGTTGAAAGCCAAACTGGTATTTTTATATAATATTGTCCTTTAATTTTTCCCCACACCAATAATAAAGCATTTCTTATACTGTATAGTGTCTCTGAAAATATCCATGTATCTTATTTTTCCCATACCATAGAAAAGCATGCCACCCCAATTGTAAATCATGTCCTTCCAAGGTCAATAACCTTGTATTCCTCAATACGATCCACTCCTTCATCCATGTTAATATCTTTGATCCTTATTTTTATGTACAGGAGTATCCAGAATGCTTGTGCATATTCTGCCAACATCTTAGCATTTTTGAAATGCAATTCATATTTAAAAGACTGACATAAATTGTAAAGGTACAGGCAGATATAAAATAAAAATATACATACTAGAAAAAGAGATATAAACTAGAAGTATGCAGAGAATAGCATATTAAGATTTACAGAATCAGTTTTCAACTGCAGTCTTAAACAATAAGCTGAGCCGAAAGTATGATTAGTAAGAAGATATGAAACATTCAGAGAAAACAAAAATGAGAGGATTATATATACTTTCTCTAGTTTGTCATAAAGGTTAAGGCACCAAGCTAGAAACTGGGAGCCCATGAGTTCTAGTCATGCCTTAGGCCCAAAAACAGTTGGGTGACCTTGGGCCAATCACTCTCTCTCAACCCCAGGAAGGAGGCAATAGCAAACCATTCTGAGATATTGGCAAGAAAACCGCAGAATTTGTCCAGGCAATTCCTAGGAGAAAAGACTGCCTTGAAGGCACAAAACTATGACATTAACCTACATCCCATCTTTGTACTTTCATTTTCCAATAAAAGTCTCTTCTGTCTTGAGGACAATCTTATTTGTTACTTGCTGGCAGACTAGAACCCTAATGTCACCAGGAAAGTTACAACATTTCTCACTGCTCTTGCTGCCCTAGGCAGGAAACTATTAATTTTCTGTTTACATTAATGTACAATTTTATTTTGTTCTTCCATGTTTCCTTCATTGCATGTAGGTCTTATCCCCCATCATGTTTTATTTGTCACTGACCAATATTATACTCACTTACACAAAGACAAAGTCATGCCCCTATGTATTCACTTAATAATAGAATACTCAGTAGCTAGAATTCAAGTACTGTATTCTTAACGTTTCAGATTTTAAGGCATTTTATGTTTCTTCTAGATAATGTTTATACGTTCTTCTCTATGTCATGGCTTCCTGTGTTTCTATTCTTTTATGATGTTAACTGTTTAAATTGCTCATCGATATCCATACTAATTGTCATAACTTACCCACCCTTTGCAGAATATATAAATGGATCCAGGAACAATATGAAGTCCTTACATTTATTCTTGCCTATCTAAGCTGCACAAAACCATCAAGTGAAATGTATGTATTTGATTTTCATGGTTGCCCATTTTTTATAGGCAGCCCTGGGCATCTCACAACATATTAAAAACAATTTAAAATATCAACAAAAAATATGAATACCTACAATGGATGGCAAGAATGACCCCAAGGTAATCAGCAAGGTCACATTCATGTACAAGCCACCTAAATTACTGACCACATGTTCTGGAGAATATCAGATCCTTAATGCAATGTGTTTTTTATTTTATTTATTTTATTTTATTTTATTGTATTTTATTTAAACACACATACACAAAAACAACAACAACATCAACATAACATATTACAAACAATAGAGACATTAATAGTCCCCTATCTCTAATAAGCTCTTATCGGATATACATAGTGCTTTCAATCATTATTTCTTATTGAAGTATAAACATATAAAAACTTTACTTAAATACTTAAATTTTACACCATTGAACTTTTCTATTATTTATTACTTCTTTCTTTTAACCAATTGTAAAATTTATTCCAGACTTTATAGAAATCAGAATATTCTTTTTCTTTTAATTCTCTGGTTAACATATCAATTTCCGCACAGTCCATTATTTTCTTTATTATCTCCCCCTCTTGGGGAATCTCTTTGTTTTTCCAGGACTGTGCGTATGTGATTCTTGCTGCTGTTAGGATATGAATAGCGAGGTACTGTATTTCCCTGGTAAATATCCTATCAGGAATACCCAGTAAGAACCATTCTGGTTTTTTTCCTACTTCCATTTTCAAAATTTCTTTTAACCATGTAGCTATCCTATTTCAATATTTTTCTTCCTCTTTGCAG
>QLTV01003456.1:2156873-2171503 GCA_003457575.1 Thermophis baileyi
TTTATTTTAATCCAGTGCTGTCAAACTCCTGGCCCACGGGCCGGATGCATCACGTGCTGGCCACGCCCACGTCGCCCAGTGACGACGTGAGTTTGACACCCCTGGTCTAATGTTGCGGAGAAAAAGAATTAGAGGTGAAATGAATCTTGTTTCCCTGCTCTCAATTCTCAATAATAAGACCGGAGTCCAGGAAAGAATAAAAGTAATATATTTGCATAACAAAAATAAGAACACCTAAGTCTGTGTCTACATGGTGAAGAACAAAGAGAACAAAGGAAAGATTAACACATGCGCAGTACAGGTATCACATGAGAACTTCATATCAGTATACAGTGTCATTTCAGAATAGGAGTCCTGCTGACAAATTAAAATGAACGTAGTGACAAGTTGTGATTATTAACATAAGCAAACTATGTTTAAATCTTTATATGATTTTCGGCTGTAAGTGGATTCTGTTCAAAGACAATGTCTGACTGAATGAATATTGTATTATATTGTGGTGTACTTCATTAAAATAAGTTATGGTCCCTGTGAATTTACTGAAGAGATTGAATTTGGATTGAGATGTGGAGATTGCTCTAATCTGCTTCAAGGGAAAAAAAGTTAGTCTTTTCGGTAGAAAAATAGACCTTCAAGCACTTAGTCCAAAATCATAATCATACCAATATTTTCTCTTTGCCACTGGGAAAAATGGAAGAAAAGAGAAGAAGATGTTTAGTAGCTAGGTGGATGGACTCAAATATGGTGATGATGGTACAGTATTGGAAGAGCTGAAAGGTCAGACTGGGGACAGATTTTCATGGAGAAAGTCTATTTATGTGGCTGCTAAGAGTTAGCATTGACTTGATAGTCCAAAATCAGCCAATCAATGTTGATTCAATCAAGTCTCATAAAAGTGATTTTTGATGTATCCAAGTACTACTCTTTTTTCTACCTCATTACACATAGATGAAAACTACCCTGCCTATGCTTCAGAACAAGTTCAGTGACATCTCCCCATAAATATAAAGTCTACATATAATATTAGCATAATCAATCTAATTTCAATAATAAAACTTTAATGCAGGTCTATACACTATATATCCATATGTATGTGAATACATTATATTAAAAGAGTCGTGGTGGCACAGTGGTTAGAATGCAGTACTGCAGGCTAACTCACTGCTCACTCCAGGAGTTTGATTCTGAGTGGCTCAAGGTTGACTCAGCCTTCCATCCTTGTTGGGGGCAATATGATGACTCTGTAAACAGCTTAGAGAGGGCTGTAAAGCACTATAAGTCTAAGTGCTATTGTTATTACAAGGATACCCATCTAAGAAGATCATCATTTCATAGAATCATCAACAATTTCATACTTCTTTGTGTAAATGGGGACAAATTAATTCTATCAAAACTGGAAATCCAAAATAATTCCACTGATGCTATGGATAATGTCTTTTGGGTTTTGCATGAGCTATCTCTGATTGTTTTTCTCAGCAACTGAAAAAACAGGTGTGTAGCTTTGAATTCTAATATTGCATATTGTTTTTAGCATATTTTTCAGCAACATAATGTCTTTGTACCATTAAACAGCACCTACTTGCAAGTGAAAGGGGAACCAAAACTCATAAAACTGCAATAAAATATTTATTTCTCTTCAGCAATAGGATTAATTTTATCACTATAGATTTATGACTCTGGACATTTTTTGCTGGATATTTCATATATCAAAAAAGAAGAACAAGGAGACCATGTTAGAAAATAGTTTGGGGAAAGAAATCATGACTTATTTGAAGGAATGGGTTTACTTTTAGGTGAAGGACTTTTTTTCCTAGAGGACTTAATAATTTAGCAACAAAATTGAATTAGCTTGACATAAAGTTTAATTGCCTGAGAAAAATTTGATACTTCTATTGTGTTACTCTTTGTGTTTGGTGTATATCAGAATGAACTTTCTGGTATGATTTAGAATAAAGTAGAAGAGACTCCAAGTTTATCAGCTGGAGAAACTTTACTTGCTCAATTTCTGAGATGGGCGATAACTATTCATCCCTGTCAATTTTACCCACTTTGAAATTTGATCAAGCTATCTTCAGAAAATTACAAGTTTTGCAGATAATGGTGGTTTGTATGGGGCAACACTTGTGATGGCTCACAATTGCTTTTATGATGGATTATTTTTAAAATGGTCTGAGAGTTCAATATCGGAAAGTCATGAAAAGAAACAAATGCAACAACAGTTACCAGCCTTTATGGAACTGGGAAGTGCTCAACAAATATTTATTTACTGTGAAAGCATTTATATTTGGAAAGATAGTGCAGCAAGTCAAAGCCAATGATGCAGATATTTAATTAATGAGGTTAATCTGCAATAAGATCACCCTTATAATGATCTATCCTGAAGAAAGAGAAAAAAGAAGAAGAAAAAAGAAAATGCATGCATAGGATCAGTCCTTCATAAGGTCATCTGGATCTTCTGGGGAACTTATTTGCAGATATACTGTGATAGAGAAGTATGCTTCTGGGTTCCTGACAAGTGATATTGCTTATTCTAAAGAACCTAGCGAGTGCCAACTCTGCCACATCAAATCAGCTGGGAAGATAATATTGAGAGATATACCGTATGGCCCCTCAAGAAACCAGGCCCTATGCCATTTTAACGACAGGAAGAACAGTGGAAAAGAAGAAGAAATGGAGCATTGTGAGAGCACTATATCTAAGGCAATTAAGACTTTAAAGTTACAACGTACTCTGGAGTTTGTGTTAAGAACACTCTAAGATTACCGCAATGCACTCTATCTGGAGCTGTTTTTTTAAAAGAGCTTGGAAGACTTATTTACTCCAAAATGCACTAACCCAGGTACAATCAGGTCCTTAGCAATGAGAGTTTGTTATACCTGTGTTAAAGGCCCTGCACTGATTTCCTATAGACCTCCCAATGCAATTTAAATTGCTGGTTTTAACCTATAAAGCCCTTCATCATATGGTACCAGGTTATCTTCAGGACCCCGTTGACCCCTAGAAATAGCCGATCCATTTAATCTTGCTGGGAAAAGTTGCTGGTGGTCCCCTGAAAGTATTGAGTCAAAGGGGTGAATCTCCAAGGAACATCAGTCCCACTTTGGAGCAGGGGTGTCCAACTTTGGCAACTTTAAGACCTGTAGACTTCAACTCCCAGAATTCCCCAGCTAGCCATGCTGGCTGGAGAATTCTGGGAGTTGAAATCCACAAATCTTACATTTGCCAAGGTTGAACATCCCTGCACTACAGCTTAAGGTTAGCTCTGACTCTAAATCTTTTATGATACAGCTGAAGTGGAGCGTTTTCAGTGGATTTGGAGACCTGACATCTGGCCTTAAAAAAAAAATCAAGACTTTTATTTTAATATTGACTGTAGATGATTTAAGGTTGCATATTCAGAGGAAAGTCATTATTGAAGTATTTGAGGACTGAAATTATAGTTCTCCCATAATGCAACACTCTTGTAGGTCAAGATTCTTCAGCAAAGACTTTCTAATGACATGTTTATTTGTCTAATTCTTATAATCATCACATTAAACTGAAGAAATTAGGAACACACAACAAGAGGGGGCTGGATTAGGATAATATGAAAAGGTTTTCTGCTTCAAATCTAGACTGAAGAAAGACAACCCTAATCAGCATAAAATACATTAATCACTAATGAAAGAAGGCTGAAGGCAACAGATGAACCTTTGTTCGCTTAAAATTAACTTTTTAATTTTAAAGCGGCATTTGCTTCACAGAATACAGTTGGTTGGAAACAGAAATCTTTTCATATAATTGCACTGTTACAGGCAAAAAAAATCTTTCACTGGCTAGGACAATTTTTAATTGGTGGGGGACATATAAAAACAATGAGAAGAGCTGTGTGTTAGGTAACACAAACCGAGCCAATGAATTTATCTATTCGTTTACTCATTTGTACAGCAGTGTTATATGTTTCATGTTGCCGTTTCATGCATATTTTATCTGGGACAGCAGACTCACAGCAGAAGAACAGGAGGAAGAAAAGAATGTATAAACACATGACTTAGCTTGTTAGGCATTTTGTAGAGCAACATTACAAAAAGGAAACAAATCACATTTAAGTAGTTGCTTTATTGCCTAATTCTACATCTCATACCTCAATTCAAAAGGGTTAAGAGCTCATTATGTTCTTTTCTTAGTTTATGAGACTCTTTGCCAAACTCCTCTTCAGTGTTTAGAAGAAAATGTCTTCAAGGTTAGCCACAAAGAATTATTGTATTTCTCAAACATCCTTGACTGGTATCTTGAAACATAAGGCTGTGGATGAAAGGCAGGCTTGTTTAAATCTATCATACATACAATGTTGAAACATGTGAAACATCTCAGAAATACATCAGGTAGAAGTGTTACAATGGTGGACCTTTTTATCTTATTGTTTTCCTTAGGTAGCTATTATAGCCAATTAAAAATCTATGATCTAAGGCAGGGGTCGGCAATCTTAAACACTCAAAGAGCCGTTTCCCACAGAAAAGAAAACACCGGGAGCCACAAAACCCTTCCCGTGCCTGACTATTTCCTGAGCGGCCACAGAACTAGCATATGTAGTTGAATTAAATGTTTTGTTTTCTTCTGAAACTTTTCTTTTCTTGGATTATCCATGGTTGGCCTATGGATAAAGCTCAATAAATCGCATGCCAGCGGGTATCACACACTGGCGGTTGTGACGCATATTTTGAGTGACAGGGAGCCGCAGCAAAAGGATGAAAGAGCCACATGTGGCTCCAGAGTCACAGGTTGCTGACCCTTGATCTAAGGAAAGAAGGAAGATTTAAAATTCAAGGACAGAGAGAAGGGTGTAGACATTTCAATCAGTGTTATCTTTTGTTTTCCTTTCTACCAAAAGAAACAACCACAGACAAAGGTTTATGTAGTGCCGCACTCTGCAACTGACAGTGCTACATGTTGTTGTCTATTCCTACACTGATGTCACATAAAACTATTTAAGGAAAATATATTGTATCTAATAAAAAGGAGAACTGGAACCACTGGAATCCTGCAAAAGAACATCATGTAGATCAGAACAAATTTGAAGGGAACTGGCTGAAGGGAACTGGCTTACAATTTTTAAAAATAATTTGGCTTCTAAGTGCCATTGAACAAATAGCAATGAAGTAATGATATCACCAGAGAAAGTAATCATAAAATAGCTGGCCCTGCTTTGATGATGTTCCCGCGTGCATTAAATCTAACACAGGTTCCCTCACCTATTTATTTTCATCCCCCACAATCTCAAAAGCCAAAATGGGTGCTGCATAAAATTGATCTGCTGCTGCTAAATTTTGACAGCTTGAGAATTTTGAGGGACATGGAGGGCCACCCAATATAGATGATATAATGTTCAGACTCAGGGCCATCTTCTAGGATACAGTTGCATGTAAGAGCAACTTATAGTAGTACCAAAACCTAATAGAAATTCCTGGCCCAACCAGATAACTGTTAAGAGTATCTAAACCACATCTAGAAGAACAATCAAAGTTGTGCTTTCTCCATCATTTTTCTCTTGACACACAGGTCTTCCATCAGAGTTATTAAGGCAACTACCATACAAATCTAGACCTGAAGCTGGACTGCAGCAGAGCAGACTACAAATAGGCAGATATCTACCTGTGTGCATATTCTGGATTTCAACTTCTAATATCGTAAGCCCAGTCAGAAAACTGTGGGCAGAAAACCTGGAGAGCATCAAGTTGTCTTCTCTGATTTAGGTAATATAACGCTGTTCATTTACCACCTTTTCAAGCAATTTGCCATGACTGGTATAACAATAACTGGATTACTTAATTTCAAATGGGCTTCTTTAGAAGCAGTCTCAAGATCATCTACTTCACTTTAGCCAAGAACGTGCCCACGTTTAATAAATTACCCTTCGTATTCAGTTGGGCATTCCTTTCCTTTCAGCTATTATTATACATAGCCTAATTTTGGACTCCATGGCTTTCCAAACACATTCACACACTGAGATACACACACACTTCTCACACACATACACACTGAACACATTTCTAAATTGTACATTCCTTAGTAGTCTAAGAACCAAGCCCTTTAAAAGATGGGATACTTATATGAACTGATGTCTGTCTATGATAAGTGTCTTGGGGCTGTGATTTAGGGACAGTGGTGCTGTAAAGGACAAATAGAACTCTGTCATATGTCCTACTTTATACTTTATACCATTTCTGTTCCTCCTCCTCCTCCTCCTCCTCCTCCTCCTTTTTATAAACTATAAACCATGTACATTAAGATAGTTTCCCACAAAAATACAAAGTTTATTTTATTATCTTACATGAAATCAGTTCCCTTGGCACTGATTCCCAAATAAATGTGCTCAGCATCAGAGCAGAAGGAACAAATTCTGCTTTATATCTACCATTCTACTAATGATAAGTCAGTTTAAAATGTAAATCTAGACATGTTTAAAATACTTGTGCTTCTTGCCTGGTCCAGGTTTCCATGCTCTTCATACAGTCACAGTTGTAAAGCTTAGAATTGCAAGGGAGGCAAAATGAAAGAAAATAATAAACGGTGCATCACAATGATTGAAGCACACAAATAAGGGCGGGCCATTCAATAGTGGGACATGAGGCTATTAAGTTCAAGGTCTAAAATGGTCTATCACCTTCACAACTCAGCAGAGAGGGGAGGGTCACAGAAGATATGACGGTGACAATGACTATGCAATCAAAGTGATGCTCCCCCCTTTCACATGCCCTATAAGGCCAACACATGTAAAACAAACAACGTTGTTCCAATTGCGTGATTGCGACTGCCATCTTGACCTTTTTGATGCCTTTTCCATGGGTGCTTCTGCTACTCAGGGTAGATGAATATGCATATAATCCAATAGTGCTTCTCTTTCCTGCAATAGGAATTGCCTGAGCTTCTCATTTACAGGAGACTGATGTGTAAATAATGGACCCAGAAAGAGAAGCTGGATAACTCTGTTAAGTAGCAACAGCACAGCAAAAATGCCGAATTGTGATGGATGGAGTCATATGAAAATATCAACAAAGTGCCTTAAGAGTTGGCAAGCAATGGCAGGAATGATAACATAGTTGAATGGCATGAGATTAGGACTTATTAGGCCTTTTCTTAGTGTTATGACAGAAAGTGGTGCTTTGAAGTAGAATGAGAAATGCAATAGGGTAAGACAGCAAGTCACATGATAACATTCATCTGAGATAAAAGGAAAGGAGAAAAAGAGGATGGAAAAATACATTCAGTGGTAAAATTGATGTTGGAGCAGGAATAAATGTAGTTGGACACAGATTATAAATTGCATGCTTTAATTTGCCATCCATATCATGTAGCATGGAAAGGCATTTTATAGACCAACAGGCTGCTTTTAGACTAAAAAAAATTTGAAAAAGAAAAAAGAAAGAAAGAAAGAAAGAAAGAAAGAAAGAAAGAAAGAAAAAGAAAGAAAGAAAGAAAAGAAGGGAGAGAGAGAGAGAGAGAGAGAGAGAGAGAGAGAGAGGGGAATGGAATGGAATGGANGAGAAATGAAGGGAGAAAGAGAAAGAGAGTGAGAGTGAGAAAGAAAGAAAAGAAAGAAAGAAAGAGAGAGAGAGAGAGAGAGAGAGAGAGAGAGAGAGAGAGAGAGAGAGAGAGAGAGAGAGAGAGAGAGAGAGAAGAGAGAGAGAGAGAGAATCTTGGAGTATGATTCGTAACAGGTACCATGACATGTAAACCCTGAGAAGGTGCGATTTTCATGTGAAAAGTGTATATAGGCTTTCCTGTGAAGTTAATTGCTCTGCAAATCAGACACTATATATATTCCCTGTTGTGTGTCAGCTTTGGAGAGAGCAAGAGAGAAAAAGATAGCTGAACTCTGGGAAAGCCACCCTTTCATATGTAGGTTTTGCCCTTCAAAGGTTGCAAATGAGACAAAATTCTATGCTCATAAAAAGTAATAATGATAATCATCTACAATTGAGGAAATGTGCCACTGATCTTGCTAGAGAGTGTAATTTCAGACTACAGTTTATGGAGACTACATGTCTGCCTTCATCTTTTTTCCTCCTGCAGGAAAATTTCACAAGATATGAATTGTACAGACCATGGAAACAGCTCGAGTGGCAGCCTTTTCTCTGACTTGATATATACCCAAATTTTTCTCTGTGGGAAGATTTAGGAGATGGGATTCCCAATCTACAGGCTAAAGTACTATATTATCATGAACTGATCATGTTGGTGAGCTCTAAGGCAATTCATAATTACTGTCAAAGAGGCACTTGAAAAGCAATATATAAGAGCCTCTGTATTTCACTTTTGCTTTTCCTATTACCCTCAACTTATTGCCTACTATCAAAGATAGCTTTAATTTTACAACCCAAATTAGATAAGGTCCTGAACCACCATTTCCACAGCTATGTTTGGTGCCTGGACTTATAAAAATGTATAAAGCAGATGATCTGGAGAACATTTTAAAGATCCTCAAAAAACAAACAAACAAACAAACAAAAACCCCTAACAGCACAATCCTATGCAAATCTACTTTGAACTAGTGTGGCTACAAGATTAAAACATTGCCTGGGACTGAATATCATTGAACATAATTCTAAGATTCTTACAATTCTAAGATTCTACAAGTCTAAGATAATGCCTAGGAGAGATCCTAAGCATAGTTTTCTTAAGCTTATAGGCTTCAGAAAGGCCTCTGTTGATGGTCCACCACAGTGCTTCTCAAACTTGACCACTTTAAGGTCTGTGGACTTCAACTGCCAGAATTCCCCAGCCAGCATGCCAAATGTGTATCAAAGAGAAAAACTACATTTAAAAGATTAGATTAGATTAATAATCTTATCTAATCTAATCTAATCTAATCTAATCTAATCTAATCTAATCTAATCTAATCTAATCTAATCTAATCTAATCTAATCTAATCTAATCTAATCTAATCTAATCTAATCTGTCCCATGGTATGTTGGTAAATGTATAGCATCTGACTCTGCCAGATCTATTCCCATTGCCATGTTGCATTGCTAGCTACCAAGCAGCTGATCGACGCTCTAGGTGTCACTTAACTTTGCTCTCCACTGGCTCATGAAATGCCAGAAAATTTAATAATTGGCCCCTACAACCAATACCAGCTGGCTTCAGGAAAATACTGTGTCTTATACTGCCTGCATTTATAATTCGGTACCTGAAT
Source organism: Thermophis baileyi (assembly GCA_003457575.1). Lineage (NCBI taxonomy): Eukaryota > Metazoa > Chordata > Lepidosauria > Squamata > Dipsadidae > Thermophis > Thermophis baileyi. The sequence continues at coordinate 2,166,049 of QLTV01003456.1, forward strand.
TATTGGCTGATGTTTTACAAGTCTATATAAGAATGGGCATGCAGGCATGCAGTAGGAAAGGCACGTTCCATGCATTTCAATAAACCCACAAATAGATTTCACTATTAAATATAGCCCATTTCCCAACAGTAATTTTCGCTAGAACTGTATGCTATACCAGAAATGTCATATCAGAATATACAAAATAACAATCTACTTCTCTGCCACTTGGCAGGTCTACAATGAATCCTGTAATGAATGATCTGCCTTGCATTTGTTTACTTCTGTTGCATTCGTGGTCCAATCCTTGTGTTAGCCAAGGAAAAGTAAACATACATTTTCTAATGTCATTATCATGTTTCCTAGTACACTGTTTAATGAATCCAGGAATACAATGAATTCTTATGAGTTTCAATAGAAGATTGGACCTTGTATTATTTATATTCCTATCATCTATCCCCTATTTCAAATGAAAGTTTTCTAAAGTAATCTAAAATGAAGGTCACTTGTTTCTTAAGATTACAGGTAGTTTTTTTACTTACGACCATAATAGAGTCGAGAATTTCCATTGTAAGTCTTGATGGTCATAAGTCGAGGCATTCTCATGACTGACCTATCTTATGAATTTCTTGCAGTGTTCATTAAGTCAATGTCACAATCGTAAAAAGATTCCATTCATTTCTAGGGATTTTTTTTTCTTTCCAGAAAAAGCCAAAAAGGTCAAAACCTGGCAAAAAAATTGTGGTCATGAGATTGCAAAATGCTATAACTGGTTGTAAAGGTGAGTCAGTTGCCAAACTTCCAAAATGCAATCATCCAAGGGGGGCTCCATCATACCTTCAAATTATCGCAAAGCCACCAGTCATTAATTGAGGACTACTTTATACACATAAACATAGGAGAGAGAAAGAGAGATTCCAACTCATTTAAGAGGTTGAGTACAGTCCAGAAATGGTTATGCATGCCTGGTATTCATAAGTGGAATATCCTATCAATTAAATGAGCATTTTCAGTCTTGTAGATTTGCTTGACAGTTTGGTCCTGTAGATTGCACACATATATAATTTTATTAATTGCTTTTTTTTGGATTGGTTTATCTGAAAAAGTAAACACATATGCTTAGTTTAAATTCATTATTTCTAATTTATTTATTATTACTTTATTCTATAGGAGTCAATAACCTATATACATAAAGCACTATTTACCATCTCTATGATAAAAGACCTCTTCACCTCATAATTGTGTATACAGTATATGTCTAATCACACTTGGCCAAATAAAGTATTCTGTTCTGTTCTGTTCTGTTCTGTTCTGTTCTGTTCCGTTCCGTTCCGTTCCGTTCCGTTCCATGCCACCCTACCCAACCCTATCCTATCCTATCCTACCCTACCCTACCCTACCCTACCCTACCCTACCCTACCCTACCCTACCCTACCCTATCCCATCACATCACATCCCAGCCCAGCCCAGCCCAGCCTACCCTACCCTACCCTACCCTACCCTACCCTACCCTACCTTATTCATTTCCATCTGGTAGAAAAAAAATAAGTTAAAGAATCTTTTAACAAGTAAATATCTGGCTCTGTATATGAAAATAATGTTTAATGAAGCAAATGTGTAAGCCCACATAAGAATGTAGGCGAAGTAGTAAGATTAGTAGAGTATTATGTTAAGGACATGCCAAATTGCAGTAATTTTACATAGCTGTTGGATCCCTAATTATTCTCGAAGGTTCTATCAATCAGTCACATATACTGTAATCACACTCTTTTGGTTTTGTAGGAGGAGAGCTATATTAGTCTAGGTGGCAAAGAAATCAAGAATCGGTAGCACCTTTTTCGACTAAGACATTGATTAAAAGGCATAAACTTTTGTAAGGAAATCAACCCTGACTCTTCTTTGGAAGGACAGATACTGAAGCTGAAACTCAAATACTTTAGTCACCAAATGAGAAGAAAGAAGTCATTGGAAAAGACCCTGATGTCGGTCCATGGGGTCACGAAGAGTCAGACAGAACTACACAAACCTTCGTAAGCTGCTTCATCAGATCCATAGATGACTCTTGGCTACTACATTGGAGACGTCCGTGAAGTTTTCTTGGCATTATTTTTCAGAAGTTATTTGTCCATGCCTCCAACCTTGAGATAGAAGAAATGGCTTAAAATCACCCAGGTGGCTTTGTGCCTAAGGTGAGAAGAATAGAATAGAATAGAATAGAATAGAATAGAATAGAATAGAATAGAATAGAATAGAATAGAATAGAATAGAATAGAATAGAATAAGAGTTGGAAGGGACCTTGGAAGTCTTCTAGTCCAACCCCCTGCTCAGGCAGGAAACCCTATACCATTTCAGAGAAATGGTTGTCCAATCTCTTCTTAAAAACTTCCAGTGTTGGAGAATTCACAACTTCTGGAGGCAAGTTGTTCCATTGGTTAATTGTTAACTGTCAGGAAATTTCTTCTTAGTTCTAGGTTGCTTCTCTCCTTGATTAGTTTCCATCCATTGCTTCTTGTCCTGCCCTCAGGTGCTTTGGAGAATAGCTTGACTCCCTCTTCTTTGTGGCAACCACTGAGATATCGGAACACTGCTATCATGTCACCCCTAGTCCAGAGGTGGGTTCCTGCCGGTTCGGACCGGCTCTAGCCGGTAGCGGGAATTTCCCCCCGCTCGCCAAACTGGCAGCGATGGCCAGCTGGACACCCCCCCAAACCGGCTCTTTTGGTGGCGCCATAGGTGCCACCATCTTGTTTTTCGCTTTTGCACACGCGCAGAAGCTGTTTTTTGCTTCTGCACATGCACAGAACAGAGGTGGGTTCCTGCTGGTTTGGACCGGTTCTTTAGAACCGGTAGCAGGAATTTCCCCCTGCTCGCCGAACTGGCAGCGAAGGCCGGCTGGACACGCCCCCAAACTGGCTCTCTCTGTGGCACCTTAGGCACCACCATCTTGTTTTTCGCTTTTGCGCACGCGCAGAAGCTGTTTTTTTCTTCTGCGCATACGCAGAAGCTGGATTTTCAGCACTGCGCATGCGCCGGCGCAGCATGGCCACGCGGCATTGAACATGCGTGCGCCCACGCAGTATGGGAGGAAGTGAACCGGCAACGAGGTAAGTCAGAACCCACCCCTGCCCTAGTTCTTCTTTTCATTAAACTACACATACCCAATTCCAGCAACCGTTCTTCATATGTTTTAGCCTCCAGTCCCCTAATCATCTTTGTTGCTCTTCTCTCCACTCTTTCTAGAGTCTCAACATCTTTTTTACATCATGGCGACCAAAACTGGATGCAGTTTTCCAAGTGTGGCCTTACCAAGGCATTATAACTATCAAACTCTTGGTTTCTGTAACCACTGTACCAAAATGCCTTTTCTCTTTAAAAAAAATTCTGAATTGCTATTGTACTAGGTTCTAGCTTTCATTCATCCCAATTCTGTGTGCAGAGGGCTTCCTCCTATTTATCACACCCAACCCTTCTGAAGGTAACCCCAATTATCTTTGGAATTCTGCTCCTGCATTTGAAGCTGCAGGATTTGTGCTATACTTCCTATTTGAATTCAAACAGGAATGGGCATGGGACCTGCCCATACATGTTTCCCACCCCTCCCCTTGGGATTTTCCAGCTGCATCCCTCAGCGCCCTCTGTGTCACAATCAGAGTGACAGTGTATTGCATAAAGATGCCACAAGAGCAAATAACTTCCAAGAATTCAATCAAATAAGACATGGCACACACTATACGGTGCTTGATTCAGTCCAATTTTGCTTTATTCCTACTTGGTCTGTAAATTAAAGACAAATATTATGGTCAGGTTAGCAATTGCTATTTGCATACATGCAGACACAAATGTGTGCGCTGTGCATATGCACACATTCAGTGTCACATAAAGCTGTCCCCTCTGTCGCTCACATGGCTGATTTTTCATTACTGAATGCCAGATACCCCACTCAATTATTAAAGAGTATCCTGTTATATTTATTACCTAGCTGGCTGATATTACTGCCAATTGTCAAATTTCAGCTTCCTGTTGTTGATTTTCATGCATGAGAAACATACAGCTGCTGGATTGGTGCCAGAGCTCCGTCAATCTCTCCAGCTAGCTTCGACCTCAGGATATGTAACAGCAACAGAAAAATTGGAAGATCGATGCCTTGTCCCTCCTGCTGTGCCAGCTGCTATTGAGAAATTAATATGAGGATCACTATAAATAAAAGATAAAAGATGATATGGCTTACTGTGTAAAATATTAAGGCTGGACACAATATGCTCTATGAATCTCAACCAAAAAGCCAAGCCTGTTAACCCTTTAAGAGTACACACTGCTGTGTGAGTTAGAGGCCCAAGAAAAATCTGCCTATAATTAAAAGGATCTGTCTTTAAAACCGAAATAGGCCATATGGCAACAGAATAAAACAAAGATGCAACAGAATAAAAATGCAACAGAATAAAAATGCTGATCAGATATTGAAGTTAAAGATGGCAAGGTGTCTGGTATGCTAACCATCATATCCATGGTTTTACTTTACAAGATGGTATTATTGCTTAGGATGGATTTTGAAGGGAAGGACAAATGGCATTAGATAGATATTTTGGAAGGATGATCTATACAGAGCTGTCCAAACTTGGCAACTTTAAGACTTGTGGAGTTCAACTCCCAGAATTCCCCAGTCAGCCATGGTCTTGCCCAATTCTCCACGCTGGCTAGGGAATTCTGGTAATTGAAGTCCACAAATCTTAAAGTAGCAAGTTGGATAGCCCAGATCTATACTTTTCTTGAGAGAGAAGTATAATATTGTTGAGGAAAGCTGTTACCACTTTATTCCTGAAGAAACATCTGGGCTATTACCAGTCCTTTCATCTATTGCCAAATGGATAAAACAGGGTACAACATTACATAACACGTGCATATCTATCACCTCTGTTTCTCGGGCTTGTATTTGGTTCATAGCATTGCAGAATTGGGCAAGGCCATTTGGAGCATCAAACCCAATTTCCTGGTCAGGGTGAAAATTCAAATAAAACTATTCCCAAACAAGGTCTAGCCAACATTTATTTCTAACTGAATATTTCTAACAAAAGAATCCATTTGTTGTACTCTTAATTCAAATATTGGAGAGCTCACAATACAGGACATATCCCTATGAAAACCCACTTGACAATTTGAAAAGAACTTGTCTGTGAGTGTTCTTATTCAGTACCATATCTAAACAATATTTAACCAATTTGCAAATTGGAAATAATAGTATGCATCATCAAGTGATTTGCAGAAATAAAAATGTATTTCATCCAAATTAATATGATTTATAACATGAAATAAGATTACCAATAAGGCTGAATCTTGACAAATTCATGTAGTCATCGCTGCTATTATTATTTATTATTATTATTATTATTATTATTATTATTATTATTATTATTATTATTATTATTATTATTATTATTATATTATTTCTTATTTTTTTTGTTGTTGTACATCTTTAAA
>QLTV01003456.1:2182330-2193556 GCA_003457575.1 Thermophis baileyi
CCCGGCATGCCCACCCCCTTTCCCCCGGAAAGTAGTGGCGGGGGCTTATTTTCGGGGTGTGGCTTATTTCAACGCATGTCCCGAAAAGCCCTGTTGGGTTTATTATCGGGCCATGTCTTATTTTCGGGGAAACACGGTATATATATATATATATTGAGGTTTTCGCGGGTATTTGTATGTAGGTCTGTGGTTATTCGGGTTTTCTCCCGCGTGAAGTTGGAGATGTCATTGCAACGTTTTGACGAAGTCTCATTCATCATCTTCAGGCTGATTATCAGGCTTGTGTCTTCAGCCTCGTGCTTCTAGGAGCCTGAAGATGACGAATGAGACTTCGTCGAAACGTTGCAATGACATCTCCAACTTCACGCGGGAGAAAACCCGAATAACCACAGACCTACATATATATATATATATATATAAAATAATTAAAGTCTTCTTTCTCATTAAAGTTAAACTGATACAGATAGTCCTAGACTTACAAACATTCATTTAATATCAGTTCAAGGTTACAACACCATTGAAAAAAGTAATTTATGACAGTTTCCACCATTGCTGCATCTCCATGGTCACATAATCAAAATTCAGATTCTGGCATGTATTTATGATGGTTGCAATGTCCCGGGGTCATGTGATCACCTTTTGCGACCTTCTGACAAGTACAGTCAACGGGGAAGCCAAATTCATTAACAACCGTGTTACTAATTTAACAACTACAGTGATTCACCTAACAACTTTGGCAAGAAAGGTTATAACATGGGGCAAACCTATTTAACAACTGTCTTGCTTAGCAACAGAAGTTTTGGGCTCATTTGTGTTAATAAGTTGACGACTACCTGTATGTAAACTCCTAACTCTCTTTTATATAAACCTGATGTATCATCTAATGTCCCATCATACAGAAGATCAGAAAATTCTGTGTCGTAATGATTGATTAATGTTGTTCCATGAATAAAGCTATGCTAGATAGATATTTATGTTTCTAAAAATGCTTATGTCAAAGAAAATGGATATTGCAATGACAGACTAGAGATGAAGAGAAAATTTATCTTATTATAACAATGGGATGCTCTCAGATGTATCAGCTTTATAGAAGCTTTGTACCAGGTTGAGGAAAGCTGATTTAAAAGCCAGAGCCAGACTCTCTACTCATTGTTGTCTTGGAGTCTAAATGTGTAATCTTTTGTTTGTGTTACATTCTCAACTTTGTAACCAGTGTTTGCTTAATAAAAATCAATATCAATCTCCCTTTGTAAAATGGGACAATCATTTTTAGCTTATCTTCCAAATAGAAGTTAGAAGAAAATTCTCCATTCCGTGGAGGAATTCTTCCATTCTTCTATACAAATATTTAATTCCCTGATTATAAGCTATGTTAGTTACATCCCACCATGTCCTTTTTAACTTGATCTGTGCAGAAGAACAGATGCTTGGATTTGTACTATTTCTGAATATTACTTTATATATATATATGGTACAATGGAATTATGTGGATTGGTATGAATAGGCTCCTTTAATCTGTCGGAAACACTTTTCCTTGTTCTTTCCTCAGGATGACTCTTACACTTTCAAAGGTTGCCATTAGGGAGTTTTAAATTCCTAGGAATAAGGACCGGTTATTGTTAATAGCATTCGTTTAGCATTGACCAGAAAGAAGGTTTTCAGGAATGTTGTCCCTCAGAAGTAAAATGCAAACTGATTGATTGATCATGTGTTGTCAAGTTGTTTCTGACTCCTTGCAACCACAAATATTGATTTTCTTCAAGGCGATCTATCGCAAAGCTGTTCTTTCAAGTTTCCCAACAGTGCGCTTATCACCATTGTAACTGAATCCATCCACCTTGTTGGTGATGTCCTCTTCCTCTCTTCCCTTCAAATTTTCCCAGCATTACAGCTTTTTCCAGACAGCTGAGTCCTCACATAATGTGTCCAAAGTAGGACAACATGAGCTGATCATTTGTGTCTGGAGCGAAAACTCTGTGTTGATTTGTTTAATGACCTATTGGTTTGTTTTCTTGGCTGACCATGATATGGTATTCTCAGGAGTCTCCTTCAACATCAAAGTTTTAAAAATGTCAATTCTGAACAGTTCTGATCTTTGTAATCACCGTATCTGAATATCTTTTGAAGGCTTTCATGGCTGTTTTACCAAGTGCTAGGCTGTGGCCCATTTCTTGACTGCTGGTGCCTTTATTGCTGATGGTTGACCCTAAAAGATAGAAGCTATCCACTAGTTTGATATGTTTATTGCCAATTCTAAAGCTAGTTGTTTCTATCTGCTATTGTTAGTTTGGTATTTATGTTTAATTCTCATCCTATTTTTTTCACTTTACTCCTTAACTTTTATTACTAGTGCTTACGGATCCTCTGCGTTTTCAGATATGAAGGTAGTGTCATCAACATAGCAATTCCTCACTATTAGCTAGACTGATTGAGATTGCTGGGAGCTTTGTGTCAGAAACATTTGGAAATTCATAAGTAGAGCATCCTTGATTTGATGAAAGTAGGGATCCATACAACGGGAAAATAAGGGCAGAAATGAAATAAAGGAAAATAAGAGGATGAGATCATGTATATGTAAATATGTGAGCTGGTGTATAGGCAAATATATAGGTTATCTCAAAATATTTCACTTCCTGAAGGAAAAGACAAACTAATCTTTCGCCATTCCATTTAAAACACAAACCAGAATGAAGTAGGGTCCTTCTGCATCTGAGAACAGCCTCTTAATTTATGGAGTATTGGATTGGCTTTGTGGCTCAAGGAGAAGAGCAGAACAACTCCCTCATCTGATATTGAGCCGAGGTGGTGCAGTGGTTAGAGTGCAGTACTGCAGGCTACTTCAGCTGACTGCTAGCTGCAGTTCAGCAGTTCAAATCTCACCGGCTCAAGGTTGACTCAGCCTTCCATCCTTCCGAGGTGGGTAAAATGAGGACCCAGATTGTTGGGAGCAATATGCTGACTCTGTGAACCGCTTAGAGAGGGCTGTAAAGCACTATAAAGCGGTATATAAGTCTAAGTGCTATTGCTATATCTGCCCTCTGAAGCTAAGCCTGCACGTTCATGAGAAAGCTGGGGCTGTCGTGGTGGAAATGTGTATAAAAAGGACAGCATAGTCAAGTATTTTGTCACTGTTATGTTTTCTATGATGCTCAGGTTTCTACGAAGAAACGTATGACATGACATAGACTTGTAGCCGTTGCTTCAATCAAAAGGAAAATCAAGCTGAATTAATTGCTTTTCCAAAAAGCCTGTATCTCTGATAGCTCAGTCTGTGAACTCTATGTGTGAATCCATTTACACTTTGCAAAAATTGTGGCAAGAAGGAGGAAATGTAGGCGGGTGTTCATTCACATTGATTTCTTTACCATTTGGTATTCAAAGTTCAATTGCTGTGCGATACACAGGCCACTTCCCTGCTGGAAACAAAGGCACAAACTCTTCGTATACATATAGATATATTCTTATTTGTAGCTAAGCCACCTGCTGGGAGGACAAAGGCTGCTTTTGGTCTTCAGCTCCCTCTGAAGAATTCCCAAACTGTGCGGTGATTCTCTCCCTGCCCACTCCTTTCTCTCCTATTCTCCCTTTGCTGTTTCTTAAGGGTCAAAGAGAACGCACTACAAAAAGGCAGAGGAGGGGTGGGGAAAGGATATTAAAGATCAATGCTTTCTTCCCCTGCAGTGCCAGCCTCGGTTGAGAAATGAATATGAAGATGACTATAAATAAAAGATAAAAGATGATGTGGCATTTGGAGTAAAATATTAACACCCAGCACAATGTGATGGATCAAAGTCCAACCAAATTAACCCCCTGGGATAAACACAGGACTTGTTTATGTTGGATTTGAGAAATGAAGACCTCTCTTTCTCTTTTCTTTTTCTTCCTCTCTCTCTTGTTAATCCTGTGTATACACACACACATACATACACACACACACACAAACACACACACAGAGAGAGAGAGACAGAGAGAGAGACAGAGAGAGACAGAGAGAGAGAGAGACAGAGAGAGAGAGAAAGAGAGAGAGAGAGAGAGACAGAGACAGAGACAGAGACAGAGACAGAGACAGAGAGAGACAGAGAGAGACAGACAGAGAGAGACAGAGACAGAAACAGGAACCATGAAATTGGGATGAGAGGATGGGGTGTCTCAATGAGATATTCTGTTCTTGGGTTCTAAGTGATGCCACCAGATGTGCAGCTACTTTGGGGCTAGGCTACTATGTTAATTGCTCACCCTATTAGACAGGGATCTCAAATGCTAAGGCAGGAACATCAGCCAGGAACACTTCCCCTGCATTTCCTGACCCAGAAGTCCATGTTACAATTTAAAATAAATCTTTAAAAAGAGGTCATTTTCCATTAAGGGTTTACACCCGCTGCTTGCTCTTTTATCATTAAAGGGGCAAGCCTCTGTGTCTATAATCTGATAGTAGTAGGATTCTTTTCTCTCTTTCTATTTATTTAATAAAAGATATATAGAGGGAAAAATTATTAATATAGTAAAATCCAGAAAAAAGATAAATTGTATGCATAAGGGCTTCTCATACTGTACAATCAGGGGAGAGAGAGAGAGAGAGAAAGAGAGAGAGATTATTATTATTTTCATTATAATCACCCATGCATAATCCATCTCTACAGGCAACTCATTTATAAGGTGCATGTAACATCAGGTCTTCAACCAGGTATCTAGGACATAAATATGTCTTTCCTATATTAAAGATTAGCAGGAATAAGAATAGGGGGAATCCATTTCGGTTGACTAGCTGTCCATTTCCATGTAGTATGTATATAGTTTAAAAAAATGTGCATCCCACATGTGGCTCCCCTTCCCCCCATTTACCCATGCAGCCATGTTGCTTTTTTCCTGGGCTGGAGAGTCAAATGGAGGGATTGCAAATCCATGGACTCCATGGACAGATGTTGCTCAATCTAGCAAGATTTTGTAGACCTGAAACAATAAAGAGCTCAAGTTGGATGAATCACCACCGGCCTTTCTTGGTTTTGGATCTGACACCACTGCTTCTCAGATTGCTGGGTGTGAGACCCCATTTGTTAAATTGGACTCCAAGAGAGATCAGTTGGGAATGTTGGGATGGTACAGTCTTTGTGCTAGAGAGCTACCTCCCTGCCTGAGCTTCTTGACTCAGTGATCAGGTTGGCTTAGAGTTCCCCAAAGTTATGGCTTTGGGGAACATCAATTTGCCTTCCCAGAAAGCAAGGTTAGAGGTAGCTTTGGAGTTCATGGGCACTATGGCAGCTATGGGCCTGTCCCAAGTCACCCAGAGCCTGACACATAGTAGTGGTCATACATTCAACCTGTTTCTTCTGGTGCAGTAGTGGCAGAGTGTCCTAAAATAGAGAAATCAAATTCTCTGCATCACCCCACTATGCAGGGAGACTGGACCTATTAGATCAGCCTGAACAGATCAGTGATGGACACAGTTGGGTTTCCAGAGAAAGTTCAGGGCTGTTACAGAATATCTATTAGCTTCAAGTCTAAGCCTTGGTAGACAACCTGGAGTAGGAGAGCCTCTGGACAGTGCCCGAATGACTTCCCAATGCCCATGTTCTGAAAAACTCCATGGTATATGGAAGGGCTAAGGAAGCTCAAGAGGGCTTAGAGATGCCCAGAGTGCTGCTGGTGAATGACAAACAGTGAAGCTCAACAAACTGAAGCTAGAACCATGATTAGAGCCTACCTCGTGGCAGTGAGGGCAGTGAAACATAATTAGTTGTCTGCCCTTATTGTATCCCCAGATAGTGCCCAGCAGGGAGAGCGATTCTGGGGCTTATCTTAAGGGCTATTGTAAGGAATTTGCTGGCAGATTGATTACTCTGGTATTTGGCAGATAAAATTACTCGGATTCACTCTATGTTAAATTCCAGCCTTGATGCAGGGCCAGTGGAGATTATGGGGGTTTAGTCTTATTTGCTTGTTTGTGGGTGATTCAAGACCATTGAACCTAAAGTTGTAGACAGGGGTCTTGTATCTGTTAATTCAGCCACTTCTGTGTTAAATCCATGCCACTCCTGGCTGGTGAAGGCTGCCCGGGAGGATGTGTGATTGGATCTAGGAAGTTGTCAATTCAGATGTGGGTTTCAGCAGGTTCTGACCAGTTCTGGAGAACCGGTAGCGGAAATTTTGAGTAGTTCGGAGAACCGGTAGCGGAAATTTTGAGTAGTTAGGAGAACCGGTAAATACCACCTCTGACTGGCCCGGCCCCCATCTATTCTCTGCCTCCCGAGTCCCAGCTGATCGGGAGGAAATGGGGATTTTGCAGTAACCTTCCCCTGGAGTGGGGAGGGAATGGAGATTTTACAGTATCCTTCCCCTGCCACACCCACCAAGCCACGCTCACCAAGCCACGCCCACAGAACTGGCAGTAAAAAAAATTGAATTCCACCACTGGGTCAATTCCTTTTTAAGGAAGGTGATGATCCCACTGGTTTTTAAGGAATTGACAGTGTGCCTGCTCCACCAGGAACTATAACTGGTCCCAACTAATCTGGACAGCTTCCCTTTTTAGGGAAGGCTATAGAGAAAATGGCCGTGCAGAGGCCATTTTCAAAGGTCTCTGGAGGATCTGTACCCATTTCAGTCAGGATTCATGCCAGAATATAGGACTTAGACAGTATTGATCATGTTCTTGGATGACCTCTGGCAGGAGCAAGATCTGGGTAGTCCATCCATCCTTGCTTTTCTTGCCCTCTCAGTGGCTTTGAATACCATCTATCATAGTATGCTTCTAGACCAGCTTCATCGTTAGGGTAGGTTAACATGGTGTTATTTTAGTTCTCCTCCTTCCTCCAGGATCAGTTCCAGGCAGTGTTGATGGAAGGGGAAAAAATCCAGCCCACAGCCCCTTCTTTGTCGAGTGCCCAGGGCTTGATTCTCTTTCCCCTCTTATTTAACTTCTACATAATGCCATTGGATGATCCAATGGTTTGGGGTGAGGTATCATTGATATCAGGGGTGGGTTCCAACTTACCTCGCTGCTGGTTTGCTCCCTCCCGCGCCGCATGGGCACGCCTCGTGGGCGCGTGTGCACAAACGCGCATGCGCAGTAACAAAAAATTAAAAAAAATTTAAAAAAGCTGAAAAAAAGATGGTGACCGCATGCACAGTGCCGGAAGTCGGCTTCTGCGCATGCTCAGAAGGAAAAAAAATTCAAAAAAATTTCAAAAAAAATTAAAAAAAAAAAGTCAAAAAAAAAAAAAAAGATGGCGGCCCCCATGGACCGGCACCGACCAATCCAGTTCGGTGACATCATTGTGACATCACCAGCAGGCCGCTACCAGTTCGGGAGAACTGGTCCGAACCGGGAGGAACCCACCCCTGATCGATATACTGGTGATACACAGCTTGGTATCTTCATCCCAGGCTGCTTGAATGATGCTGTAGGGTTTATCTCAGTGCCCAGAGGCTGTAGTAGGGGTCTGGATGAGACGCAATGGCCTTTGATACCTAAGCAAGACAAAGTGATTTGGGGCACTTGGACCTTCTGGTACCAATGTTTATCCACCTCTAGTCCTAGATGGCGTGACACTGCCTCAGACCGAACCAGACCCAATCAGGGGGTTCTCTTGGATTTAAGAAGAACAGTTGACAGTTGTGGCTATGAGGCCAGATATGAAGAACCTAAGTTTTGGGATGCATTTTAGCACCTAAAATTCTTGGCTTATTCATGAGTATATACTGTAAATGTCATTCCATTCTGGATAATTTTGATGGGGAGACTAAAAGAGCCAGTTTTCTTGACGTGTCGGACTATTTCTATTGCATTAGCCCACCACAACTCGGATGGTTTTGAAGTAACATCTTCAAAGCTCACCAGTTCTTTTAGTGGATCCATATTTGAAACAAAGCAAAACTTATTGGTATTGATTTCAGTTGAGAATTGTCAGACTTAATAGCGTGTGTTGGTTTTGGTTTTTGCCAGAGCTCCTTGTTTTGAAACACAAAGACAGTTTGATGGGGGGGGGGGACTCTGTATGTTTCTTATTCACTACTGTGTACTTATAGGGAAGAGAAGATTGCAGTATTTGTGTGTGAATATATTATTAATTTACAGTCCTGAGGCTGTCCAGTCTGTGCTTAATTTCCATTGGTATTTGAACACTTGAGTAAAAATGGGAGATTTTGAAGAAGAAAGTACATTATGTGTTTGTTGATTTAGAGAAAGTGCATTGTTATATGAAGTTGATATATTGAATTATGGAATGTTTTGCATGAATATGGCGTTGTTAAACATGAAAAGACCAGGGGTGGGTTCCTTCTGGTTCGGACCGGTTCTCCTGAACCGGTAGCGGCCCTCTGGTGATGTCATGATGACGTCACTGAACCGGATCGGTCGGTGGCGGCCGCCATCTTTTTTTGAATTTTTTTTGAATTTTTTTTGAATTTATTTTTTGAATTTTTTTGAATTTATTTTTTTCCTTCTGAGCATGTGCAGAAGCCGACTTCTGGCACTGTGCATGTGGTTGCCATCTTTTTTTTGGCTTTGTTTTTTTTAATTTTTTTTTTAATTTTTTGTTACTGCACATGCGCGCGCGCCCGAAGCGTGCACGCGCCCATGAGGTGCGCCCACGAGGCGCACCCACAAGGCATGGGAGGGAGTGAACCAGCAGTGAGGTAAGTTGGAACCCACCCCTGGAAAAGACTGTACATGAATGGAAGGCAAGAATGCAGGGGAATAAATAGAATGCTTTGCAAAGGGTTCAACATGAATCAGAGAATATCAAATATATGTGTGTTATCTTCTTGGTTTTTTAAAAATTAATTTTTGAATATGCGCATAAAGAATGCTTGTAAAATTAGAGAGGTGTTGGTTAAGAATATGAATGTGCGTTTATATTTGTATGCAGATAATGGTACATTGTTATCTGAGAAATGATTTGCGGTGGAGATTAGGTACATTATAAGATGAAACACAAAGTTTATGCATCCGAATATTAGTTCATCAGACAACCTGTTAGTTACGTTTCAGAGGGAAAATGCAGTTTGTGTAGCTTTATAAAACGTTGGGGCAAATGGAGAAATGTAATTTAACATGCAATCAATATTTGTTGAAAGAAGCTTGTTGAGAGAATGGCAGAAAATGAAAATAAATTATATGGACCATCAGGTGGCAGTATGTAAGCAGCTTTGTTCTATATTGGCATTCTTCAGATGTACATTGCCAAATGCTTTCTGTACTGGTCAAATCCTCTATTAAGATTGGATTCTTCAACCATTGTACTTTAGATCAGAGGTTCCCAACCCATGGGCTGCGGAGCAGTACCAATCCATGGCCCACCAAGAACTGGGCCACAGAAGTGAATGAAGCCCCACCCACTCACATGCAGGATCCAGGCAGCGTGCAAAACCATGGTCCCTGGTCTGCAGAAAAACTGTTCTCCACGGAACCAGTCCTTGGTGCCCAAAAGGTTGTGGACTGCTGCTTTAGACAACAGTGCATAAGTATTAGCAACTATTCAAATCCTGATGCTCAGTAGAGTTACAGGAAGAAATACATAGAATCAACCAGAACAATTGGTACTTTATATACCGTACCACTCAAACAGTGGTACACCAGGAAACACAGCATTACTGGTTTTGTCCTTATTGGGAATGGTCACATATACAGCCTCTGAGAACTTAAGGGATGGGGGACAGTATATGCCTTTCTGATAGCCCCAATGGTATATGCACTCCACCTTCACTCTCAGAGAAGAGAGAAACAGATGTACATTGTGTCATGTCCCCAAGCATGAGGATTTGCATCACTATCATGGTGGGAGATTTCTCTATTTTTACACATTGTGTATCTTGTCTGGTACTTCTCAATTACACTGACCACTAGGAGGCAGCGAGCATGTAAGCCTCTTCAGAAAACATTTTGTCTTTATATTTCTAAGTGTCATTGGATTTAAGGGGGGAAAAAAAGGTACAGTAAAATGCCTTCTTTAGTCTCAAGTTTACCAGTGACAACCTTGCAATGTTAAATAGATGGTCACTGAAGGGCATATGTCAAGAGCAGGCCAAAGACCTGTTCAGTATATCCTAGACTTGTGGACTTCAACTTCCAGAATTCCTGAGCCAGCATGGCTCAGGAATTCTGGGAGTTGAGGTCCACAAGTCATAAAGGGGCCATTGTTGCCCACCCCTGTCCTAGAAGCAATTCTTTCAAAAACTGTAAATAGGTCAAGATAATAATGTCAGTCCAATCAAGTCTAAAGGAAAAAGTGAATCAGAAACCTACTAAACTATCTCAAAAATGAAGTGAAATCAATATTGTGGATGTCTATCTTTTCACTTTAAAAGAACTGATGATCTTTAAGGCACTACGCCTTCAGAAGGATATCAGCTTTTAATGCTGGCTCTGAAGAAGGGGACATATTAGTGCTGAATGGGATCACATCTAAGGTTTATGTCCATTTTGTATCACACAAAACCTCCGTACAGAAATAATAGTGTTTGTAGTGACCAAGTTACATATTTGGATACCCTTATTTTATTTTGGTTTCAGGGATTGAAGCAGGGATTCAAGGAAAGATGATGATAGATGATAGATAGATGATAGATAGATAGATAGAGATAGATAGATAGATAGATAGATAGATAGATAGATAGATAGATAGATAGATAGATAGATAGATAGATAGATAGATAGATAGATAGATAGATAGATAGATAGATAGATAGATAGATAGGACTTTATAAATCCTAACAGTCAGACAACCGAAAGCAAGAATCTAGAATGCATTATATGTGACTAGTTCATAATCACTTCAACTGGCTGTACAGATACCTAAGAAATTGGACTCTTTTTATGAAGATATTGCCAGCTTTCATTAAATATCTTAATACTATTTAATGTCGCCATTTTGGATTTGTGGGTCTAGCATGGCTGTGATACAGGGGTGAGTTCCAACTTACCTCGCTGCCGGTTCGCTCCCTCCCGTGCCTCGTGGGTGCGCCTTGTGGGCACATTATTATTATTATTATTATTTATTAAATTTGTATGCCGCCCAACTCCCAAGGGACTCTGGGCGGCTCACAACAATATAAAAAACCGTTAAAAAAACCATAATAAAAACAATTAAAAACAGTTAAAAACTCATGCATACCGTTTCATGGCCGGACCTCGCCAATTACAGAGGCGAGATCAACGGCCCCAAGCCTGCCGGAACAGCCAGGTCTTCACCGCTTTCCGGAAGGTCAGCAGGGCGGGGGTAGTCCGGC
>QLTV01003456.1:2198039-2218035 GCA_003457575.1 Thermophis baileyi
GTCTGTAATTTTCGACGTTGCTGGGATCTCCTTTTTTGAAGATAGGGATGACTGTGGCTAGTGACCATAAGTTGGGTAAGGAGCTAGTCCTGAAAGATTTATCGAAGATTATGCTAAGAGGTTCAGCTAAGGCTGTGGAGAGCTTTTTTAAGAAATATGCACATAGTCCATCAGGTCCAATAGATAGAGATGGTTTTAGGTTGCGTAATGCCTTTGCAACGTTATCTTCTGTAAAATCAATTTGTGTTAGATCGTTGTAATTATTTGTGGTACGACTAGGAAATATTGGGCATGAGCCATTGCTGTTTACAAAGACTGAGCCGAAGAATGTGTTAAAATGTGACTATACTGTGAGCCTGAGGTTCAGGAACATTCACTCTCGTTCATATAGGAACAGTCTGATTCTTATCACAATGTAGCTGTTAAAGCCATATTAAAATCAATGAAGTCATCCAATGAAATAAGTAGGTAGCTTTAGACCATGGAGACAATGTCTTACAGACCTTATCTTTATCTGAGGGTTTAAGCATCATTTTGTTTCAGGAAGGACAAGGGAAAGATACAGCAAAAGATATCATGGAGAATAATGATGATTCTTTTGAAACTAAGAATGCCGATGTCAAGAATTGATCAGAACCTTTTTATTGTTATCCTTATCATCTGCCATGCTCCAAATAATCATTTAGGCTCCCTCTTGGCTGTGAGGCCACAAAATTTTGCCTTGGGTTCCAGCCCTAGCTATACAATTAGACTAATTTCAGCCAAAATTTATTTTAAATAACTCTTGTGAGGATAAACTGGTCTATACGTGCAATCCTAAACTTCCCAGAAAATAGTGGAGTAATATGCCACAGCTAATAAAGTAAGCATGCAATGAAAAAAATAATTCAGTTCAAAGAGCCCCATTAATTTATTTAGCTAGGCATGCATTGGCTGCCTTAATTGGACCATAATTTAAACATGGGTAGGTATGTTGTTTCACAGCCAGACTGTTAAACAATCTAATGGACTATAGTGGCTTTTTAATGTAGGTAGTGTAAGACTCAACCTCAGGAACTTTAAGACATGTGGACTTCAACTCCCACCATGGCTGGCTGGGAAATCCTGAGAGTTGAAGTCTACACATCTTAAAGTTGCTGAGGTTGAGAAACGCTGATATAAGCGAGACTTAGGCATTATACGTGTTAGTGCTGCATCTTCAAGACAGACAATTCTGAAAATCACCTTCAATGAATCTGAATTAGACCTCTATCATTTCTGTGTCTCTATGTGTGTTTCAAGGAGAAAAAAAGATAATTTGATTTAGGGTCTAAAATCTCAAATAACTCATACTTTCTGCAATATCTTTCACTAATTAAAGTAGAACAGCAGTCCCCAACCTTTCCATCATGGCGGCCCAGTGGTGGTGGTGGTGAGGGAATGGTTCTGTGTGAGTGGCAGGCACACACATGAGCACGCACAGCTCCGTATGTGCAAGAACCGGGCGTGTGCGCCTGCCACTCACACAAATGGAGCTTTGCATGCAAGCATGAGCACATGCTGCTTGTGTGGCCCAGTTCCAAACGGGCCATGGCCCGATAATGGGCCACGGCCCAGGGGTTGGGGCAGGGGTGAAATTCAAAATTTTTCCCTACCGGTTCTGTGGGTGTGGCTTGGTGGACGTGGCAGGGGAAGGATATTACAAAATCTCCATTCCCACCCCACTCTGGGGCCAGCCAGAGGTGGTATTTGCCGGTTCTCCGAACTACTCAAAATTTCCGCTACCGGTTCTCCAGAACCTGTCAGAACCTGCTGGATTTCACCCCTGGGTTGGGGAAACCTCTGAAGTAGAATACCTTGCAGAAATTCTTTGGGTTGATTTCTCCGGTTGTCATTCATTCCTGCTGCTGTTGATTGAAATTTCCTCCTATGAAATAAGGCCTGGAGTAGCAACCTTTTACTCTATACATTTAGTCAGAGGAACTCACAACCTGCAAGCACTAAGAAACCGTGAAAACTGACAAGGCCTGATCCTATAAATCTTATTTATGCTTGTGAATGTGGAACAGGAAACTTCTTATGAAAAATACAGTTGGCTCTGTTAGATTTGGAAACAGACTTACTATAATAAGATTACTTCACATTTTCATTTTTCTTTTCTCAAAAGGGAAAAGCAGCATAATGTGACAGGAAAGAACATTTGGTGGGCAAGAACCATATTTAACATTTGGGGTAAGACAGAGGAAGCTGTGATAATGCAAGGAAGATGGAGCTCCTGTACCACATATGAGCAGATCCAGATGTTCAAAAATCACAACAGGCTTGAGAGGTCACTCTTTTTTAGACCTTGTTGTCAACATCAGATGCCAGTGGCAGCAGTTTTGTAGAGTTTCAGCCAAGATCCATATTGAATGATCCCAGGAAATAGTCCTGCAAACATTTACCATCATATTTCCTTATATCTACCAGAAATTGGGTAGACATATTGATTCTCTTCTCATCTAATTTTGTGCTTAACTGAATAAAGCATGTTCAGATATTGCATTCTATGATAAACATGATATCTTTCGTTAGGACTTCATTCTTTGCAGAAGAGCAGGGATTGTGGAAAGATTCTCCCATGTGAAAGAAGAATTTGAAGATTTTCAATATAATTGAACCAACTCCCATCAGCCCTGCTGGTATAAACAATTATCAAGGATGATAGAAATTGTAGTCCACAGCTTGTAAAGTACCACTCTATTTTAGATCTTGTTGTCAATATCTATGACTTTCAGTGACAAAATTGTGATAGGAGGACAGAAAGATCCATCCAACTGCTAAAAGTTTGCAACTTTTTTTCCCCTCCAGGGCCAGTAGAGCTGAGATTACTTTGCAGAAGGACTCACAAAGAGAATTGTGGAGTTTGAACTGCAGGGGGGCGAGACAAGCCATATCTTGCTGGTTTGTTTGGTATTCCAAGTTCAAAGAGGCTGAAGCACCATGGCCGGAATGAAGTTTGCAGATTAGCCACGTTGCCTGAGGTTTCCCAAAAGCAGGTCAAGTTCAGCAGGTGTACAGATACGTTCAGAGCTTTTTCATCTCCAAGGCTGATAATAAGGCTGGTCTCCAATCACTTCTGAAATTCAACAGAAGGTTGTTAATATTGATATGGTTAATATACATCAAACAGGATCACTTTAATTTTTCCCCCCAAATCGAAAAATTCTTCATAGCGTTGACATTTCCTCGGTGAACTCTCAGGACTGTTTGGTTTCCAAGACTGTGGGGCCTGAGATGTATTTTGTTTTAAATAATCCCTCATAAAAAATTCAGCTTTCTGTCTAATATGATTGAAACCCAGCTTGAGTGTGTTTTATAATGCATTGAACTTGTAAGACTATGGGTGTTGCATTATTCAGAACATGACGGAGAAAAAAAAACACACAGCAATATATGTGTGTGTTCAGAGAGTGGAATCAAAGAAATCAGTGCAAGCCGATCAGTCACGTTATCTCATTTTATTTACTTTTCAGAACTCATCCAAATATTAGAGGGAGAGAAAAATCAATATCAATTTTCACCTTTGTCACGTTCCAGGCTTCAAATATTAATGAATGTCAAATTTGACCACGTTGCTTCACACCACCTGCTCTGCAATAATATTTCAGAACCTTTATTAAAAATGTAAAATTGTCATTGAATTTCCAAATACGATTCTCCAGTGGCTAATTCAGCTTCTTTTATGAATAAGTGGGTTCTGATGAGTAATGCTAATTTAATATGCCTGCATGTAAGATTAAACCATAAATTATTTCTGCTGAAGGTGATGAAGTTTGACTGCTACATGGTTGTCAAGCAATAACTTTCCACGTTAACCCTATAGGTACAAATGTGGAAGGATATATTATTCCTAGAGAGGGCAGAGGGAATCAGTTTATATTTTAGAATAAGGACTAGTAAAAGCTGTTACAAATCCTCAACTTACATCAGTTCATTTAGTGACCATTCAAAGTTACAACGGCACTGAAAAAAGTGACTTATGACCATTTTTCACACTTACAACCATTGCAGCATCCCCATGGTCATGTGATCAAAATTCAGATGCTTGTCACCTGACTCATATTTATGACGTTTGCAGTGTCCCAGAGTCATGTGATCCCCTTTTGCAACCTTCTGACAAGCAAAGTCAATGGGGAAGCCAGATTCAGTTAACAACCATGTTATTAATTTAACAGCTGCAGTGATTCACTTAACCAATAGGTCATAAAAGGGGGGCAAAATTCAGTTCATAAACATTTTCACTTACAACAGAAATTTTGGGCTCAATTGTGGTCATAGGTCAAGGACCACCTCTATGCCTTTTTCCATATTATATATTTCATCTTTAAAACAAGTTATTATCAGGTTGCATACTGGATAGTAGGAATGTTTGAATTAGTACAATGGCTGAGAGCTTTCCTCATTCCCCCCCCCCCCAAATTTTCTTTCCCGGAGAAGAAGCTTAAATTTTATTGCTTTATGATTATTTCACAGCTTACTATTACTATTACAGCTTACTTAATATTTCACAGCTTACTTTATTGTTCTAAGGAAAGAGAAGTTACTTTCTATTTCATATACCTGGTTGCACATATGTGCAACTTTCCTGCCTACCCATGATTGGATCCCATGGTAAGAGGACCTTATTCTTGGAATTTAGTTGAGGCCATGGGAATCTGCAGCATGTTTAGAGTCTATCAGATTGATAAAAAAAAAAAGTGTTTTTAAATGTCCCTGGGCGAGCTCTGTCTCTTACATACTTACCTGCAGTGTTGTGATTCAAGTACAAAAGGACTGTAGGTTGTATTGTGATCAGGGATGGTATTCACTTACCTTCCCTACCGGTTCGCAAATGTGAGCGTGCACACGGGTGCGCTCGCTTCGCTCTCATGTGCCACCTACGCACATGCGCACAGCCTGCCGCACATGTGCTTTACTCACGCGCGCACCTTCCACGCATGCGCCCAGCCTCGAAAACGTGGCTAAATAGGATGGCAGTCGCCACTACCGGTTTGCCCGAACCGGTCTGAACCGGCTGAATACCACCTCTGATTGTCATGCTGTTGTTGTTCATTTCATCATTTGCCCCTCTTATTCCCCATTAGAGAGGCCATGATGTCAGGAAATCTGCAAAACACACACACACACACACACACACACACACGCCTTGAATGGTATTCTTTAGCCATGAGAATATCACTAATGTTTTCTTCAGGAAAAACAATTCCTGTCATCAAACTGAATAATAAAGGTTGAAACTATTACCGAAGAAATAATCTGTCCTTACTATTTATGGAAAGAATTAGTGGTTGCCCTTTATAATTTCAAGAAAGATTTATCAAAACAAACCAAGTGGCTTTCTTTGCACTTTTTACAAGAACTAGTAAAAAAAAATCTCAGCAGTTTACTATTCTTTTAGGCTTTTCCAAATACAAGCGACCCAATCTTTCCTAAAGAAATTTAAAACTAACAAACAAACAGAGCTATTCTAATCTAAAAACCTAATCTCAGAAGAGATTGCCCTGCTTATCCAACATCATAAAAGCTGTTTCAATGTGCAGTGATGCTGAGAAAACATTTTGGCATTCACAGTGGGGATAGCATCTCATTTTGAGAAGTATATATTAAGAATAAAGATCATATTGATGTAAATCACTGCATTAGAATACACTATGCACATGTAACAATAGAGATTCCACATATGCTGGTGGTAGTATGGATGTGTCTCATTTTTCTTAGCATTGTGTGTAAAATAAACATCAAGGATATACATTCACCAGCACATGGAAGATCTGGAACACTTTATTTTTCCATATCATGCCAACATTACCTTCAGAATAGGAGTTACAGAGGTATTATTAGAACTGGATTATTAAATAATAATGATAATAAATGCAGGAGTCCCCAAACTTGGCAACTTTAAGACTTGTGGACTTCAACTCCCAGAATTCTCCAGCCAGCTGGTTGGAGAATTCTGGGAGTTGAAGTCCACAAGTCTTAAAGTTGCCAAGTTTGAAGACCTCTGTAATAAAGGATAGTTGCAATTAGAGAAGAGTATACGCTCCAAAATAATTACCTAAAAGATAGATGTAAGTGTTGATTTTATAGTGCTGTCAGAAAACATATCTATCCTCTTCTAATTTGTACAATGAGTCAACATGAAAAAAGTACAGTATCTCTTTCCAATTAAATCAACTCAGTTAAAAGGAATAGGAATGGACAGTTGTGTGAGAAGTTCATGAAACAATTAGAAATAATCTGGGCCATCTCTCTCTCTCTCTCTCTCTCTCTCTCTCTCTCTCTCTCTCTCTCTCTCTCTCTCTCTCTCTCTCTCTCTCTCTCTCTCTCTCTCTCTTCTCCCTCTGCCTATCTCTATCTATCTCTATCTATCTCTCTGTCTATCTCTCTCTGTCTCTGTCTCTGTCTCTATCTCTATCATCTCTATCATCTCTCTCTCTCTCTCTGTCTATCTATCTCTATTTCTATTTCTATATCTATCTATTTCTATTTCTATCTCTATCTCTCTATCACTATCTGCCTCTATCGCTTTCTGTCTATCTCTACCTCTATCTCATTCAGATTCGCTTTGTATATCAGAAAGACCCACACGAAGTTCTGATTTAGTTTTAATAATTCTAACAATATCTAGTTTTCCCCCTATATATGAGGGGGGGAATCCTCAGTGGATCCAAAACAGGGGTGGGTTCTAACTTAACTCGCTGCCGGTTCGCTTCCTCCCGTGCCGTGTGGGCGCACCTCGTGGGTGCGCGTGTGTTTCGCACACGTGCGCATGCGCAGTGCAAAAAATAAAATAAAAAAAAAGATGGCGGCGCCCACAGACCGGCACCGACCAAACTGGATCCGTGACGTCATCGTGACATCACCAGCGGGTCACTACCAGTTCGGGTGAACCGGTCCGAACCGGGAGGAACCCAACTCTGATCCAAAAGGAATGGAGTTACAGTTTCATCGCATTCATCGCACTTGGAATGGAATACATTTTTGAAAACAATAATTTCTAAGTTTACACTAGCTGATTTTCTGAACACAGGGTGTGTGGTTTTTTTTTTAAATCACTATGTGAGAAAGCTGCTCATCAAAATATCACATACATCTTTGGATAGGTATTATAAAAAATATTGGCCCGATAAATTTACTACTCGAAGCTTCAGACTGTTGTAATGCTATAAAGAAATGAAATTTTTTTTTGGTTTGGTCTGAATTTTTGAATGTGCAGACTTAACCTGTACTTTCAGGATTTATATAAGGACTGAAAAACAGTAATTTTGTGAATTAAAGACTTCTCCAAATATTGTACTGCTGTTTTCAACTTTATAAAGAAGCATGTTAGGGTAAAGTATTGACATATTTTGGCTCAATTTGTATTTTAGGGGAAATTGCATTTAAATCTATAGAGTGAGATTGATAGATGAAACAACCGAATCAGGTTGTTCCTCACCCTGTTAAATCTTGGTCTGAGCTGAATTTTGTGGTCAGTGCACACACCTGTTAAAAACCTCAGTATCCATATAGAGCTGAATATCCTTTTGAATAAATGAATTTTGACGTTTCAGCTTATGAGTCAGAACACAAGATTGATGCTGGTTGTTGTGACATTGTTCCATAGGAGCACAATATGGACAGATTTAACTTTTCACTCTCATCGGCTAAAATAATTCTACATAGGGGAATTAATTTATTGTCTAGGTGTTTTGAGCTTTTCCCCTGCTCACAGTTTGTAGGATGAACAGCATTAATAATATCCATTAAAAAAAACACACACCAGTAAATGAAATAATATAATGTATCGTAGTAGTAACATTAAGGACTTGCTAATGGGGACAGATAGTTTCCTGCTGCAATGGTTAGTGCTCAAATCACATTTCTCTCCTTTGTTTAAAAAGAGCTATTAAGGTAGTTTTGATTTTCCTAGAAATCTATTGTAAAATGCCTCAGGCATTCATAATTATCATGTATTCTCTGAAGGCTAAACAGAAGCTCTGTTCTATACATAATGAAAAACTTCAAGGAACTGGTAGAAAAACAAGAATAGGATTCAATTAAAAAAATCCATTCAGTGAATTCAGCTGGGCTTTCTCCTAAGTAACCCTAAGTAACTTCTCTATCACAGTGGAGACTGAGAATCATTTTCTCCTCTTCTTCAGCTTTCTTGAGGTCATCCTATGTTGAAAATGTCTCCCATGTTTTTTCCTGACCTTTTTTCCTATTTGACAGAAAAGGAATGTTCCCGCCCCCTCACACAAATAGCAGCAATATTTTTATGATATTTGCAGAGATAACATTTGGTGGTATTGCAGTTAACTTGATCTCAGACATATCTACACGGAGAGGAGTCAAGGGGGAGGAAATATGAAAATGGTGCCCTAATGTAAGTTCTTCCCTTCTTGTGCATGTGTCATGACATCACATATCTTTGATGCAAGGGATCTAACTTGCATGACAAGGGCAAAAGTTGCTTTTGTCATTTTGAACATTGGATCCTGCAGGCTGCCTCTGATTAATATCAAGAGCCAGGGAAATCAGGAGATTCAGGCAGTTCAAATGAGTATAAAGATTTATTGCAAGCTTAAGCTCTCTGCAAGAATCTGACCAACAGTCCAGGGAAATGAGCGGGAGATAATAAAGGCATTCAGGGTGGGCAGGGCTTAGATCTCTTGTGGGCATGCAGTGACATATGACTTATGATGCGTTTGACCCCTACCTTGGGCTCAGCCTGGTCATCTCCTACATCTACAAAGTTACTAAGAAAGGTGTCTGGATGTTCTGTCTCATCAGTTGCAGGCTGCCTTGTTTCCCAATTTTCAATGAAATCCCAATGGGACGCATCCTCTTATGGTGGGGTTGCTGTTGTTGTTGCTTTGCTTTTTGTTTTGGCTGGGAGTAAGAATTGGGATTCAGGACAGAGATGGAGAGGGATGGAGAAACAGACAGGAAGCAGGAGTGCCCCCCCACCTCTTCACAACCATGAAGCTAGCTCAAAACACCAATAAAAGAATTTTGTCAGAAATTCTAAAGTACCTTAAGATAAAGGAAGGAGGAAAATTTGCAGGGAAAGAAGCCTTTTGAGGTATTTTAGTATACTATTCCTTTGTGATATCTGAATGCTGAAAACAGAAAATTGGATATGTACCAAAGACATGAATTTGTTTTCATTTTTTATTTGCCCCTCCTTTACTGTGAGCACTTTATCTTAGGGGCAAAAAGTTGCAGATTTAAATCTGAACATTATCAAGATATAAACTCTTCCACAAGAAGCCCCAGAGAGCCAACATCAACAATACTGGTCCACGTAAACTGGTTGTCTAATGACATTGAAGTTCCTCTGTTCATCCTCACCACAGCTACAGCCTAGGGAAATGACAAAATAATGCCTTATTGGGATGCAGATCTGCAGCTGGTAAGGAATGGTGTTGCCTCTCACCTCCCTGCTGTATGGGTGGATATGCATGATGCTTTGGTTTAAACTGATCTTGCACTGCTAATGTCACTTGACTTGATGCAGCCTCAAGGTATGAGAAAGAAGTCTTTTCATTGTGCAGAAGAAAGCTATTCAGTTTCATAGTCCCCAAGGGAGTTAGTCTGCTAATGGATTTTATTCCAGAGCTGTGCTCATTTTAACTAGTAGAAACCGATGGATTGGTTAGATCCTTGCTTTCAATTAAAATTTCTGTAACCAGAAACCATGAAGAAGCTGAAACCATGATATTAGCTTGAAAGTTAGTTTTGCAGTTGGGGCACTTGTTGTGGAACTGAGAGGTTAATGCTTCAAAGAGCAAAAAAGTAAACCAACTGCCCGATTTTTAGCTAGGAGAAACTCTAAGGGAGAAAAATGACATTGTCCCTGGTTGGAAAATAATGATGTCAGAAAAATCCTTACACTCTGTCACCTTCATTCTTGTTTATTTGGACATCCAAAAAAGTTCTGTGCTCCAAATGTTTCTCTTTAACTAAGCAAACATCAGCATTTCTTCACTGTGAACTTAACTTTGATTATATTGAGAGCATTTCTGCATTGCACTCTGAGCTGTTCCTGTCCTGCGCTGATATTATCTGGACTATGAACTAGATGGGGATGTTTCAATAGCAGCTGGCCAGGAGTTCAGTCTTGACTGCAAGCTACTGTGATTTCTTAATGGATGATTTCTCCCAAATGTTCATGCCAGGAAAAGAATTGTCTATTGCTTTCGTTTGTGGCCTAAATCTTACTGGAGATATATACTTTCTGGGGGGGAAATCAAAATATACGAGTGTGTGTATGCGTGTGTATATTATATACCATCTATCTATCTATCTATCATCTATCTATCTATCTATCTATCTATCTATCTATCTATCTATCTATCTATCTATCTATCTATCTATCTATCTAACTATCTATCATCTATCTATCTATCTATCTATCTATCTATCTATCTATCTATCTATCATCCATCCATCCATCCATCCATCCATCCATCCATCCATCCATCCATCCATCCATCCATCTATCCACCTGTCCATCCATCCATCTCAATCAATAATAAAATTTCCTTTTTCCCCTCTTCTTTTTAATCTCTGTTACTGCATTAATATGAGTGTCCCCTTCTAACAGAGATGCAGACATCACTGTTTTTAAATTTGGTTGAAATTTATTTTTCTTTAACTACTATTTTTCTTACTCTGAGTTACCCCTGTCCATTACTGTTTTTTTTTAAAAAAAAACAGGGCGCTTTTTCATCACTTTTGCTATCACTTGTGATAGAAATGTTTCATTCAAGCTCTCAAATAAACCAAACCAATTAGTACTAGAAAAGGGAATCTTATCACTTTACCTGAAGGCAAATTAAAAACAAATAAAATGGTTTGAACATGTCAACAATGCACTTAGTAGACAGATTTTCCTGTAATATAATGTAGGTAGTTCAGACAAACAGTAATTGAAAAATATTTCTGCTAGATTTCAAGCTGATGACCTTTTGTTTATCATGCAAAAATTATAACCAACGCATTATTGAACACCACTGGAATAATGGCTGCAGCAAAGGTTACAGAGCCAAATCTGGAAAAATGCAAGAAAGGAATGTATTATTAGTGCCAGCGCTAGTGGCATTAGCATTGGCACTGGCCATAGCATTAGCATTAGGTGAGGTGCACTAGCCCCAGCCCTACCAGTAGATCAGAACAGGAATCATCTTCACAGGAAGGCTAAAACTATGTTTGTTGAGAATGGCTAAAATAACAGAAGGTTGCAAGTCTGATTGTGCTGTACCTTCTCCACTTCTTAATTCATGAGAATTAGGGAAAGTCTCTCTGGGCTTTCTCCACATATTTTCTGTTTCTTGTAGTCTTTAAGATACATTTGTTGCTTTGGTGAAGGATCTTGCTTATGTCAGTCAAGGTCATCTTCCTTATTCTCTACAGTAAGTGATCAAATTTGAGAGCATTACTGTACCTGGAAGAAAGTATTGTGTAGCAATAGGTGTAAGCAGGACAACAATGTTTGAGGTGGCAGAAGCTAAAAAATATTATTTTAAAGGCAGAGCACATAAACATAGGCATATTTGGAGTGGGCTGGAGGTGAGTAGACAATGCTGTTATCCATACCTACCTTCTGGAAATGTGTGGTGACCATTTGCACAGGACATATTTATGCTGCCAGGTTGCCCCTCATGAGTATCCATCATGAGTATTAACCTGGCAGCATAAATGTCCTGTGTGTGCAATAAATACAAAGATCTTCCTTTAAATTATGCAAGTGGACTTCCATTCATATAGCAAGACTTCTCTTTCCTACCATCCCTCTTTCACTTCACTGAGTGTTTATCAAACATGCTCTAGATTATTCCCCCAAAACTTTAGTTTAGAATCCCTGATGTGATGTCTGAAAATATCTTCCTTGGTGCCCACTGAGCTTTCTGCTGAATTGACTTTTTAATTTTGTACAGATTCTTTAATTAAAAAACAGTGAGGTGAAGCTGGCATGCTCCTAGACAAATGCTAGCCTTCAGGATCAGTGCTGCATCTAGGAACCCCACGGCATGACTTGAACCCCAAAATACTTTCACAAAATATAAAAATAATGTGTGCCTTGAACCCAGTGTTTTGCTTGAAAGTGCTTAAACGGAGATCATCCTTATCAGATTACCTGCTGGAAAAGGAATATTTTGAAACTGAATTAATCCATCATAGCAAACTATTTGTGAATGGGCAAGCTTTGCCCAGGTAGTCATTTTGTCACCATCCCTCTACCAGATTTTCAGGTTTCCAGATGTCCTCACAAACCCAAAAGGATTGGGTCGACTTATAGCAATAGCAATAGCACTTAGACTTATATACCGCTTCATAGTGCTTTATAGCCCTCTCTAAGCGGTTTACAGAGTTAGCATATTGCCCCCAACAATCTGGGTCCTCATTTTACCCACCTCAGAAGGATGGAAGGCTGAGTCAACCTTGAGCCGGTGAGATTTGAACCGCCGAATGCAGCTAGCAGTCAGCTGAAGTAGCCTGCAGTGCTGCACTCTAACCACTGCGCCACCTCGGCTCTGTTAAAGTAAAGAAGGCAATGTTATGTTAAAGTAGAGAGAGCCGTTATGTTAAAGAGAGCCGAGGTGGCGCAGTGGTTAGAGTGCAGCACTGCAGGCTACTTCAGCTGACTGCTAGCTGCAGTTCGGCGGTTCAAATCTCACCGGCTCAAGGTTGACTCAGCCTTCCATCCTTCTGAGGTGGGTAAAATGAGGACCCAGATTGTTGGGGGCAATATGCTAACTCTGTAAACTGCTTAGAGAGGGCTGTAAAGCACTATGAAGCGGTATATAAGTCTAAGTGCTATAAAGTAAAGAAGGCAATGGAGAGTTGAAAGGAATCCATTCCTTTATCATGCCTGTTTTGCTGTTTGACAGATGCTATGAGCTAGAACCCACATCCTTTCCATCATGCCCATTGTTTTGGATCCAGAATGTTCAGTTTTAAGTGGTTAAAGTGAAATATATATAAGGACTTCATTTTTATTTATTTATTAAGAAAAATCATGGGGCCACCCTACTCACTCTCGGTGATTCTGAATGGTTTACAAGAATAAAACTCCAATACAAAAACCAATAACACTCCACTGTCCTGTTGACAACAGATAAGCCACTTGATGGGCTCCATCCTACTCTGGTGACCCCAGTCCCGTTGGCCAAATCACATCTTCAGGCCCTTGCAAAAGATTAACAAAGTGGGGGCCAATCTTATCTCCGGAGGGATGATATTCCAAGGGAGGGAATCACTACAGTTCATACCCTATAAACCTATATGCTTAATTAAAAAATTTACTCCAAGGTAATATAGTTTCCTGTTCTGGCTTTACTAACTTTCTTGGTGTCGTAACGTGTTCAATTATTTTAAAAGGAATCAATAATAATACTGGAACATGGAAATAAAAATGTTTATTGCTACCAGCTTTACAACTTTTCCCATGAGTTCCTTATTATAAAAACTTGTGGTGACGGTTTACTTAAAGCACCAAACTAACAAGTGCTGTAAGAAGAGTCACCCCCTACATTTTTTTATCTCAAAGATATAAAGATAAGTAGCCATAGGTGCTGGCATATTAGAGCAGTAGAGGCAAGGGCTTTTAGTCAGGTTAATTAGTCCAGATGCTTAATAGCAATAGCTATTAGACTTATATACTGCTTCACAGTGCTTTACAGCCCTCTCTTAAGCGATTTACAGAGTCAGCATATTTTCCCCAACAATCTGGCTCCTCATTTTACTGACCTTGGAAGAATGGAAGGCTGAGTCAAACTTGAGCCTGGTAAGATTCGAACTGCCAAATTGCAGTCAGCCGGCAGTCAGCAGAAGTAGCCTGCAGTACTGCACTCTAACCACTGCACCACCACGGCTCTTAAACATGGTTGGGTCATCCTAACAAAATTAAGCACTTTTTAAAAATAGTAATAATACCGATTGTAATACTGTAGGTGCACCATCGGCATTGACAAATTCACCATTAGTCAATTGCAAAAGGCAGCTTTACTTGGAACAGTTTACATCCTGCAACGATGCCTTTAACATCCACATCCGCCTATCCCAGGTCCTTGGGAAGTACTTGATAGTGGAAAAAAATGCCAAATCCAGTCTAAACACCTATGCAACCACCCATAATAATAACAACTTGGCTTCAAAGAAAGTGATCATCTTCCTGATTTAATGAGAAAACCCGGGGGGGGGGATTAAAACGTAAATGAGACATCTATTTATACTTCCCAGTAGATGACTTACTGCTTTAGAAGAACATATGTATATACATATGTATATACAATACAGTTACAATTTAGTACCGTTTTTAATAATATCTCCATTTGTATAGCTTTAATGTTTTAGTATTTTAATTATTTTTACTTGTTTTATAATGTTGTAAGCCACCCAGACTCACTTTGTAGTGAAGATGGGGAGAATAAAAATTAATTAATTAATTAAATAGTGTGCTTCATGATACGTGTAACAAAATGATCAGTGTTCTTTGCCCTTCATTTGTAACAACTGTAATGGGAGATTTGCTTTTTGGATACAGCTTTCTCCTAGGGAAGCCAAGGACACTTTAGACTCATAATCCCTGAGCCCCAAACCTTGTTAAAAGTAGTTTCAATCTTGGGGAAACCTAATGATTGCTTTCCAAGAAGGAATCTCACTGCTTGCTCCACTTGGTCCCTCTGCTGAAGGTCTAATTACATCTATTATACTGTTCAGTTTCACAGAAAGCTGGGGAGGGGAGGTAGAGATGGAGGGGGGGGGGGGAGAGGCAGAAGGGGTGGAAAAGTAGTTTCAATCTTGGGGAAACCTAATGATTGCTTTCCAAGAAGGAATCTCACTGCTTGCTCCACTTGGTCCCTCTGCTGAAGGTCTAATTACATCTATTATACTGTTCAGTTTCACAGAAAGCTGGGGAGGGGAGGTAGAGATGGCAGGGGTGGGAATCTGATTTATTGGATGCCCAGGCCTTGGCTTTTGAGAAATGAACTGATGGCCAAACTGGAGCACTTTGTGAGATTATAGCTAAATCTCCACCCGGGTTTCTGTAACAAGACAAAATGGAGACAGGGCCCCATTTTTTTGTCTTATTGCCCAGGCAACAGGGAACCAATTACTGTGTCAAACTCGGAGGTGCTAAAGCTTAAAAGCTTCACAAGGCCTCCTCTCGATCAAGCAAATGTTATCAGGAAGAACAAGGAAAGGGCCTTCAGGAGTGGCAGGAGGGGGAGGGAGCAAGGAAAGATTTCTCACCGAGCCACAAAACGTCATTTCCATTCGGGTTGCCCAAAGACCTTCCCGTCTCACCCCGCCCCGCCTGCAAAACATGCTACATTATGCTTTTGTGTAGTTCAGAGATTAAGGGCGTTATCATGGTCCAATAGAGCTCAAAAGGCAAAGCAGGGTGGGAGGGGGAGAAGAGGAGGGGGGGAAGACACTCATTATTTTAGATGGCTTCCCTTTTCCCATAGGGCTTCTATAGCTTTACTTAGCAGCAACTCATTCCAGCACTGATTAAGTGGGAAATGCACAGAATTGCAAAAGGTCAAACCTATAATCAGATGCCCTCCGGGGTTGACATGGAAAACTGCTTCATACAAGGGAGGCTTATAACAAGGTGCAGGAGGTAGGGTGACACACCGAAAGAAGCTGAGAACTCCAGACGGGAACAAGCTTTAGTTGGTGAAGAAATTAAAGAAAGCGGCAGAGGAGTCTCTTTGCCGACTATATAAAACCCTTTAAGTTAAAGAAAAGATGGTGGGGTGAGTAATCTGGAAAGAGAGGACTTCTTCCCCTCCCCCCAAAACCAAGCTTATTAAATCAGTGAAGTGTGGGAGACTTTTCAAAGAATAAATAAATAAATAAAGTGAGAAGAAACCTTATTGTTTGGGTATTTTCCCTTTCTTTTAAAATAAGACAAAGTCTGAAATAAACCTAGGAAGGGAAGGGGAGGGGAGGGGAGAGGAGAGGAGAGGGGAACGAGGGGAGGGGGTAAGGAAAGGAAAGGAGTAAAGGGAAGGGTAATTATTTTTAATATAAAAAGAATATATCACACATGGCTATTAATAGTCTTACATAAACATTTGTCTCTTGGCTTGTAATTTTATTTTATTTTATGATTTTAATTCTCTTCTAAGGTTCAATGTCCCCTCAAAATGATGACCTACACAGCAATAGACATTCAAAGTAGTAGATACCAATTCTTATGGTATAAAGTCACACAAATCCAGAATTACCATTTGTTGAAGAATGTTTAGGTTAAAAGGATTTCCACACATTGAATTTGAACTTTTTGTTCCACTGTGGTTATTGGATCCTCTCAGAGGAAGCATCTCTAGTCTGTCATTGCTTCCCCGGAAGCCTCAAATGTTGTAAATCAATTGTTGACTGAAAAGGCATACCAAAGAAAACACACAAAGCTCATTTGAAAGATAAAATGCAGTTTAAAAGAACTTGTAAGTGCTGTTTTGATTCTGTGCATTTTGCATCATATGGACAGGCCAACCTTACAAATGAACAGATACAAAACATACACAGTATGCTGTTCTCACTGATCTTAAACTATTAAATTCTATATTCTATTCTTTACTAAAAGTTAAAACAATTTAAGATAGGCACCAAAGAAAGGCTAAATACTGTGGGGCCCTTGGTGCTCTCTGAGCTTGGTGGTTTTCTTGCAGACATTTCATTACCAAACTAGGTAACATCATCAGTGCATTGATGATGTCACCTAGTTTGGTAATGAAACCTCTGCAAAGAAAGCACAAGTTCAGAGAGCACCAAGGACCTCGCAGTTCAACCCTGAACTATAAATATTCTCCTTTATCGAAAGGCTAAATAAAACCACAAACACCGTGCCGTATCATTGTAGTCAAGTTGCACTGACGTGCTTTTTTAAAAAGAAAAACGGGGGTGGGGGGGTGGGGAGGTATTCTTCATCACACCAATACCAAGAAAGAGGCATCACTATGATCATTCATTTTTAGATATCGAAGCCCCTAGACTGCCCTTTTGCAAACTGATGTTCTGCATTCCATCTTGAAAATGAAATGAAATGAAAAATGAAATGCAGGTCTGTATTTCGTCAATGCATCTATTCTGTCTCATTAGGGATTGCTTTGCTTGGTCACATGGCTTCAGGGGCTTCCAAATGCTGAGGTCTTATCCTTGATTGGAGATTTGGGGCTTATTTCAAGGCACTATAAATAATTTGGGAACTTTCATACCTCACTGGCTGCTTACTTGTAGACGTTTCTCAGCCAGATTCCCAAACCACAACATTCTCAAAAATCAGTCGTGGTTTAAAAAAATATCCAAAGAAAACAAGCATGTGCCTCATTTATGAATATGATATAATCTTTTTGGTTTCCAAAACTCTTGAGGAAGTACAAATAAATGCTATTCTCTTTGAGACAATAAAACAAATCAAGACTACAGTTCCTGAAAATGCTTTGTAATCCACATAATGTATTATTCTGAACAAACACATAGTCATAAATGGAGCACATTACAGTGCTGGGAGTATCTTCTGTATCTTCCAATTTAGAAATTAAATCCCGAATACAGAATAACAGAGTTGGAAGAGGCCTTGGAGGCCTTCTAGACCAACCCCCTGCTCAAGTGAATTAATTTTTCTCAATACATGTATTTTTATACCCTAACACACTTAGACAAATTTCAGCCTTACTATAAGTGACCTAAATCTATAAACCGTATCCTGTTCTTCTTGACTCTGTTTAGACACTCTTGGGACGGGAGCTTATTCATGCATCACACAGACAGGAACAGGACCATGGATTCTACCTCCATTTCTTTCATTCCCCTCTTCTTACTCCTCCTTCATCTGATAACGACAATCATGCAATCATGTGAAAGTTCTTGATTTTCCAAATTTCCATCAAAGGGTGAAGAGCTACAGGGTCGGTGAGGAAGGAAAGCAGAATGTGTCAAGAGTCCTGCAATGGGAAGAACATTTGCATGTAGTAGCTCTTCTGCTGATCAGTATGGCAAGAAAAGAAAAAAAAAATATTTCCAGCCACATAAACATGGGAGGATGCTATGCTGGGAATCTTTCCTTTGATTCTGTCCAGCTCTGAATTCTGTTCTTTCTTGGCTTTCATAACCTTTTTAAGGGAATTTGGTGGCTTGCCCAGTTCACAGAACAAGGTAGAGGGTTTTATTCCTGGAAGTAGCAACACACACACACACACACACACACACACACACACACACACACACACACACACAGCAGGAGATAAGACCAGAGGCCTCTATTAATCTAGTATATAAAGCAGTTCCTCAGAGTAAAGGCCTAGGTACACAAGGCAGCTCTGCAAAAGCAATTGGAAATTCCCCGCGGCTGCTTCGTAAATCCCCTTCATTCAGAGGTCATTGGTTGGTGTTTGCAGCCCAGGAGCATCTCCACTGGCTACTCTGGATTGTTTTTGTTTATATGACAGTTTTTATCCTGGTGCTAAGAGAACCCTGTCAGATGAAGTGTAAGCCACATTTACCTGTAAGTGCCCTACACTCGCTTGCGATGCCTAATCTCTTTTATTGATCCGACGAGCTGGTTTCTGGAGCCATTGATTTTCCTCGCTGTCAGTTTGTGGCTTTGACTCCTTAATGTTTATTTAGACCGGTCTCCATAAATTGCTTCTGGTGCGGAGGGCGAGGAAGGCAGCAGGAGGTCAGGGGTGTGTGTATACCTGTCCAGAAATATAAATCACGGCTTTTGTTCTTCACCGTTGTTTGTGAACAGTGTTTGCTAGGTGAATAAAAAGGAAGTCTTCTACGAAAACATGAAGAAACCATTACTAATTCCCCAGGGTCTGCAATTTTATGGCAGTCTCGGTTTTCAATTTTCTGTATCCTAATGGCACCTCTTGTTATCTGTTCAAACATGTAATGTTTCTTTTTGTTAAAGAGGAAGAGAAAAGGGAGGATGAAAAGTAGGGGACGGGAGGGGGGCGAGTGAGGAAAAACTGGAAGAAATATCGCTTGTTTGTGCACATAAAAATATATTCTGAAAACAGGGGGGAGCCTTGTTTGTTTGGGGCCCTTTGGCTTCCTTTCTTTTTATCTTTATCTTTCTTTAGCTGTCTATCTATCTATATGTTTATAAATTCCAGCCTTTGAGGAAAACACTATGGCTTGGCTTTGGTGAAACTATTCTCATTTTTCGGAATAAATGAGCACCATCTGCGCCTGTCTCTGTTTGGTTGATGTCCAAAGCCTTTCCATTTTACCAGCTGAATTGAGCCTCAATCAAAAATGGTGACACATTCTGCGCAGGGTACTTTGTGAACTGGAGTGAACACGATCCTCACCTCTAACTATCCTGGCAGACTTAGAAATGGCTTTAATGAGGTATCTGTTCCGGATATAAATAATTCAAGGGCAAATCCAGAAAACTCCAAGGGGAAAGCCTCACACCTCATTATAACGGTGAGTTGTTAGAATACTAAGGCCTTAAATCATTGGAAAATGTTTTGCTGCAGCTAAGCCTCTGTTTTTCCCTCCCTCCCCCTATTGTAGCGGTAAACATCATAGTCCGTACAAGTTGACAAGTGTTTCTCTTGAGACCTAGAGGACAGTAATCAATAGAAGTACAGCTTGGGCCACTGCTGATGCAGAAAGTCTGTGCACAGACAGAATAAATCATCAGAAGGAAGAGACCCCCTCTTTGAGTCCCATAAAGAAGCACCTTACAGAGAACGCCTGCCTTGGAAACAAAACTCTTGGCCCTTTGCGCTGGAGCCAGTTTGCAGCATGCTGTCCCACATCACGTCAGGCTCCAGGAAGTGCAAATTGTGTCAGAAAGATTTTCTCCTCCTGCAAACATAATCCCACTTTGCATCATATCACAGGAACTAGGTTGCTATGGCGCTTCTCAAGTCAAGCAAAGAAAGTTAGAGAAGGATTAAGACCATTTATTTATTTATTTATTTATTTATTTATTTATTTATTTATTTATTTATTTATT
>QLTV01003456.1:2224214-2288442 GCA_003457575.1 Thermophis baileyi
TCGCCAAAGAGATCTTTTTTTGGATTGAAGCTTCCTTATTTTTTTGGGTAATTTGTTTTTCTTGGTTTTGGTGGTTATTAGTGGTACGTATAGTTTGATGACTCTTTTGATTTCGAGCAAAAAGATATTGTAGTAGTAAACTAGGTCTGGACTACAACTCCCAGAATTCCAGCTGAAGTCCATATAGCTTAACTAGGGCTGGACTTCAAATACCATTTGAAGGCCATATACCTTAACTAGGGCTGGACTTCAACTCCCAGAATTCCAGTTGAAGTCCATGTACCTTAACTAGGGCTGGACTTCAACTCCCAGAATTCCAGTTGAAGTCCATGTACCTTAAGAAGGGCTGGACTTCAACTCCCAGAATTCCATTTGAAGTCCATGTACTTTAAATTGGGCTGGACTTCAACTCCCAGAATTCCAGCTGAAGTCTGTGTATATCTTAAAGTTGCTGAAGTTGGAAAAATCCCTGCTAGAGAGAAAGCTCGGCCAGGCCTCCCCCACCCCTCCCTCCGCCCCGAGTCCGCAAAAATTGGCAAGGAAACAACCATGTATTTATCGTATCTGGCAGCCTCCCAGATACGATAAATCGGAATTGGGGAGGGGATCGTGGAGCTGATGCACATCGCAGAGCCCCCCCTCCTCCTTCTCCTCGGACATTCCTTCTCTTTCCTCCTGGCCAGATCCTCCGCCTGAAACGTGAGGATCAAGGAGGAAAGCGTTTTCACATGGCAGCGCCACCCCCCTCTGCCCCCCCCTGCCATTTTCTTTAGCAAAGCCAAAATCCCAAGTAAAATGGCACACGCACAGAGCCTCATGTGAAACAAATCTGGGTCTTCTGGGAGGCGATTGTGTGGAGGCTCTGGGTTGTTTCTTTTGTGGGTCACTTTCTTTGGCAGGAGAGTTGTTTACAGGCTACAAATGTCACAGCGCTGCAACGGCCTCCCGCTTCCTCCCCCCATTATGGCAACTTGCTCCTTTGCAGGCCGGTTAGTGGAGAGGTACCTGGAGGAAGCAGGCTGGGGGGAGGGGTGGGAAGAGGAGGAAGAAGGGACACCACCAGGAGCTTCCTAACTTTCCTCTGTAGTTCATCCATGACCTGCTGCAGGGCTCGCGCCATGAGGCCAGATTTCCTTAAAAAAAAATGCAGCACCGAGGCTAGCTAGAAGGTGCCAGGCTGGCAAGAAGGAAGCAAGCCTGTTGATTTTTGGCAGGGACAAGGACCCCAGACTGGCTCGGGAGTCCCTTTTTCCACTTGCTTGGCTGAGGAAGAGCCGCACAATCCTGCATCTTCCGCTTTGCTGAGCCCGTGGGCAGCTGCAGCCTGGAGGGAAAGGTGCAGGTCGCTGGGAGATGATGACTCAGAGCGAGGCTGGCCAGAACGTGGCTCGCTGTGAAGGGACATTGGTCGCTCGGAGAAGGGCCGGGCGTGAAGGAGGCTTCCTCGGGTGAGCGACCAACTTCCTTCTCTGAGCCTCAACAGTTAAACCGCCGCCTCCTCACCTATCAAGAGCCTCTTCCTCTGCCGGCGTGGAACGCCAAACTTTGCGCGGCAGCGGGAAGCAGCCCGAGAGCCGGGGTGGGTGCCCCACATGCTCAGCGGCTGAGCCGAGCCCCGCACGCCCCTCTGCCTCCCGCACGCCCACCTCGCCTGTCTCCTCCTCCTGCCAGGCAGCGAGAGGGGCGGCGGCGGCCCCTGCCAAGCGCACCACAAGGAGGCGGCGGGCAAGGCATCCCCAGCACGCCTGTTAATCCAGCCGGCCATGCAACTACAAGTGTGGCGCGGAAGCCGCTGGTGGCCGGGCGGGCAGCAACCCCCCCCCATGTGGGGAGAGGGCCAGGCCTGCACTTGGAAGGGGTCGCCGCTCTCGCTGCCGTCCCTCCCCGCCTGGCTGCAGACATCCACCTGCCTCCCAAAGCAGCCCTGCCGCCGTTCGCTTTTCTTTCACGGCGGGAGAAGGAAGAAAGTGGGCAGCGAGAGTGGCAGGAGAGAGAGGGAGGGAGAGCTGGCAGAGGGGTGATACCAGCAGCAGGTGGACCGATGCGTGTGGAGAGGGAGGGAAGCGTGCTGGAGATCCTAGCTGCAGTTTACTCGTGACAATCTCCCGCGCGCTCCCCTCTCTCCCTCCCCGCCTCCCTCCCCGCCTCCCTCGGTCCACCTGCTGCTGGCATCACCCCTCCACCAGCTCTCTCTCCCGGAGCCCCAGAGCCCTTCCCATGAGTTTCCCCCAGCTGGCCTGGCCTGCGAGGGAAGCACGCGGGAGATCTTAGCTGCAGTTTATTCACGTCAATCTCCCGGGCGCTCACCTCCCTCCCCCCTCCCTCCTCGCATGCATCGGTCTATCCGCTGCTGGTATCACCCCTCCGCCAGCTCTCCCTCCCCCACCCACCTGCCAGCCTGTGCCCTTCTGCCTTACCTTTGCCAGCAGCGGTGAGCAGAAGAAGTACGCAGCTAGATTCTGCAAGTTGTGGCTGGGCGGGGCAAGCGAGCATCGGGCAGGCGGGGTGAGCTAGCATCGGGTGGATGGGGCATGCGCAGTGGAGAAAAATCCAAAAAAATTCAAAAAAGAAAAAAGAAAAAAAACTGAAAACAAGATGGTGACACATGTGCAGTGCCAGAAACTCGGCTTCTGCGCATGCGCAGAAGAAGAAAAAACCAGAAAAATTCAAAAAAATAAATTCAAAATAATTCAAAAAAAAGATGGCGGCGCCCACGGACCGGCACCGACCGATCCGGTTTGGTGACGTCATCGTGACGTCACCAGCTGGTCGCTACCGGATCGGACGAACCAGTCCGAACCGGGAGGAACCCACCCCTGCCTCATGACCAGTTTGTTGTTCATCTTGGTGGTGTTCTTGCCAAGTTCAGTTGGTATACAGCCTTGATTTTAGTGAGTACTTGCTGAACATAGCCTCTACAGCTTACCATAGGGCAGTGATGGCGAATCTTTTTTGGTTCATGTGCCAAAAGGGGGGGAGCATGGGGGGGTTGCGCGCACGCGTGCCCACACCTATAATTCCATGCGCCCCCCCAGCGCATGCACGCGTGACCCCCCCCGCTCCCGGCATGCGATGGTACGCCCGTTTTTCACTCTCACCAGGCTTCAGAGCCTTTCTAGGAGCCTGGGGAGGGCGAAAACGGCCTTTCCCCCCCCCAGAGGCCCTCCAGAGGCAGAAAATGGCCCATTTGCCAACTTCCGATTGGACCAGAAGTCCCGTTTTTTTGCTCTCCCCAGACTTTAGAGCCTTTCTAGGAGCCTGGGGAGGGCGAAAACGGCCTTCCCCCCACCCCAGAGGCCCTCCGGAGGCCAGAAAAGGCCCATTTCAAGTTGGGAAACGGGCCATTTCTGGCCTCCGGAGGGCCTCCGGGAGGGGTGGGGAAGGACGTTTTTGCCCTTCCCAGGCTTCTAGAAAGGCTCTGAAGCCTGGGGAGAGCAAAAAAATGGGATTTCCGGTCCAACCAGAAGTCAGCA
This sequence comes from Thermophis baileyi, assembly GCA_003457575.1. Classification (NCBI taxonomy): domain Eukaryota; kingdom Metazoa; phylum Chordata; class Lepidosauria; order Squamata; family Dipsadidae; genus Thermophis; species Thermophis baileyi. Next base: position 2,227,688 of record QLTV01003456.1, read on the forward strand.
AATGGAACGTTTCCGGCCTCCGGAGGACCTCGGGGCGGGGGGAGGCCATTTTCGCCCTCCCCAGGCTCCTAGAAAGGCTCTGGAGCTTGGGGAGAGCAAAAAACGGGCCTTCCCCACCCCCTCTGGAGGCTGGAAACAGCATGTTTCCTGACTCCCAGTGGGCCCAGAAGGCCCAAAAATCAGCTGGCCGGCAAGCGCATGCGCGCCTGACCTGAGCTCGCGTGCCCACCGATATGACTCCATGTGCCCCTTGTGGCACGCATGCCATAGGTTCACCATCACAGCCATAGGGCCTCAACATGTCTAAATCTGGCCCTGAAAACTCATTTTCTGCCTTCAGCACTATCTGAACACTCAGGTGAAAATGCTTACAAAAGGGAGTTTTGAAGGACAGTATCATCAGAATGTGCCAAACCACAAAAGCACATCTACCTTGCTAGATTTACTCCATGTTTGTTCACCTCCTTCCAGATATTATCAGAACCAGCCTGATTCAAGAATATTTACTACTTTTTAAAAATTAAGTTGTACAGATCAGTAGACTACAGTAGAACATAGTCAATGTTTCTGAGTGACATCATCAGTGACTTAATACAAATGTGAAACAACATGTGGAAATGGACAGAATCCAACAGGATGCAATTGGCCAGCAATTGGGTTATGGTACAGAAATCTTCATTTTCTCAGCTTGACAGGAAAAAATAGCACTCCTATCCTAGCAGCCCTCAAGGCCCAAATCTGTGAGAGAATGAAGAATATTTGATGATATTGAAAGCTATTTTATAGCAGCTATTATCCAACCTTGATATGGGTCATCTGGCAACTTGATAAAATCAGCTTTATGAAACAGTTGTAAGCCTGATATAAATTAATCGAGCTAATAAGTATTATTCAGATGTACTTAGAGGTCTACGTCTACCACCTGCTCAATCATCTTGATGAAAAAGAGTATATATGAGATTGTCCTCTAATTCTCAAGGCTGTTGAGTCAAGGATGTTTCTCTATAATTATTGTCTTCTTTAAGCAAGGAAGACAAGGTCCTTTAGCAAATTGGTATTAATCATTTCCTTTCTTCATATCTTTAAAATTGACAAGTTTAATCCAAAACAAAAGCTGTAACCAAGTTCTAACCCTAACCCTAAAGCCAAACCTCTCTAATATAGGAGTCAAAATCAAAGTGATTCTTAACTACATGAGTGATTGTAGTAATACATTTCCTGACACACACTACCAAACACTGGTTATGAAGCACCCCAAGAATTCTGGAGAAAATTCATTCTCTTGACTTTCTCTATCAATTCATTTGAAAGAATTTTCCTTTTTCAAAGTTAAAGGTATCTGCATTGGACTTATATAAATATATAAATTAATTGTAAAAATATTATGCTCTTTAAACAATCTTTCCCTTCAAAAGATCCTGGATAAAATATACAATTAAACCAAGGTCATGTTATTGACTGATTTCATCAGTTCTAGGATAGTTATTTAGGAAAAGATAGAAAACCTGGTGTTCTCCAAATATTTTGGATTAGATCTCCCACAATCTGTTACCATTAGTCAAGCTAACTAAAATTAATAGCAATTGAAGTCCAAAACATTTTGGAATGATCTAATTGTCTACAAAAATGCATTTATAATGCAACATTAAATATGAAAAATGTCTTCTACTGCCTAGATTAATGGCTATTAGAGATTGTACAAAACCAGTTGCTTATGCTATGATCATATGGTTTTAGTTTCTACAATCTCCCTCAGAGCTCATTCCAATGCATGGCTGAACATGTAGCTTGACCTCAGTCTTATTTTTGCACGTTGTTGCTTAAGCTACTTTTTTTGGGCCAAACGATATGATTGTGGGGTACTTGTGTTCTCTGAGCTTGGTTGTTTTCTTGAACATGTTTCATTACCCAACTAGGTAGCATCATCAGTGTTCATCAGCACTGATGATGTTATCCAGTTGGGTAAAGAAATGTCTTCAGGAAAACAACCAAGCTCAGAGAACACCAAGGACTTCACTGTTCAACCCTGAGCTACAAATATTCTCTTCTTTTAGATACGATTGCTCATCATATACAGTAGATGAACCAGGGAAGAAAGATACCCTGGTTAGATTAGTTCTGGCAAAACATAAAGAAGGTTGGCCTCTTCTCACCATTTCAAAATGAAAATTTAGAAACTTTCATTATGACTATGGTTTTTCCTTTATGAGGATTAATAGCACCTGTAAAGAAAGGACAATTATAAATTAGGGTTTTTTAAAGGATATATTTCTTGTTCATCTGCTATAGTTCCAATTCTGTTGCTTTTCCAACAGTTATTATTTAAATTGTTAAAAATTAAACCATCTAATTGGGTTTAATTTAGCAGCTTATCTCATTCGGCCCATAGTTTTATGTACAGTACGTACCTTTGATTTATGTCTCCATTTTTACTCTGCTTTCTTAAAGTATCTCTTATACTGTAAAATTTGGCACAAGCCTTCTTGTAATTTTCTTCTGTTACCCAGTTCCAAGTTAATTGACACGTTGTCCAATAAAAGAATATGCACTGCTTAATAACATGTTGGATTATGTGCTGGGTTTGATTGACACTGATGTTTCATTTCAATAAGGATACACGAGAGATTCTGAAGTTGCCAAAGTAGCTCGTCTTCCAAAACATCAGGAAGAGTGCAATTCTTCTGGTTTGCGGTGAAAACAAGAAGACTGTTTACTAAAAGCTTTTTATGGGCAGGTGAGTTCAGTTCAATACATATCCTGAAACATTAGAATTACAGGCATCACCTGGTTTTAAGTATACCACACAGTCCATTTAGTCATACATCCATTACTACACAAATATTTTTTTAAAAAATGACTTCATTCTCCATTGATGAACGTTGAATGGCATGTTTCTTTAACAGTCTGCTTTTAGGAATGCAGAATAGGAAGCCATGCAATTTAAGTTTATTTTTTTGTGGAAAAGTAAAACCAAAAATGTTTTCCCAACCATTTTTCCCCCCACCTGATGTCAGAAAGAAATGGCATTTGAGTTTTCCTTCCTGAGTGGCACATATACTCCAGCAGTGACATGTTTTCAGATGTGCTAAGGAATAATAATTTCTTTAAGCCTATAAATAGTCAGCGTATGCTCGGTTGGGATGAGACAGATGACCTAACAGAAGACTAAATCTTGGCTCTGTTGACTTGCAATGGACAAATTCTGCCAACAAAATTCTAGCCAGCTGGTTACTGCAAATTTTCTTCTGCTAAGACTGAGCAATTTTGTAGGGGTTTTATGCCACATCCATTCATCTATCAATTGAAATTCCAAACAAAAACACATTTTGGGTGAGAATATATCACAGATGAAATGTCGGATGGCTCACTAGACTGGGGATAAAGCCAGCAACACTTACACATATATTAATTTGATTACATAGCCATATCTTCACATTATGAGGCACAGATACATAATCTGAAGGAGTGGAAAAACCATTGACCTGATGGTTTAGTTAAATGGGCAATTGAGAACGGGTTTAAAAGGCTTTGTTTAATCTTAGGTCTAAGTACTTTAGTTGTTGCTAAACTAGGAACTATGAATACAGGTCCTTGACTTGCAACACTTCATTTAGTGACAGTTCAAAATTACAATGGAACTGAAAGTGACTTATGACCATTTTTCATACTTGCAACCTTTGCAGCATCTCCATGATCATGTGATCAAAATCCAGATGTTTGGCAACTGGTTCATATTTACGATGGTTGCTGTGTCCTGTGGCCATGTGATAACCTTTTGCAATCTTCTGACAAGCAAAGTCAATGGGGAAGCCAGATTCACTTAACAACTGGGTTACTAACTTAACAACTTCAGTGATTCACTTAACAACTGTGGCAAGAACTGTTCCAAAATGGAGCAAAACTCACTTAGAATAGAATAACAGAGTTGGAAGGGACCTTAGAGGTCTTCTAGTCCAACCCTCTGCTCAGGCAGAAAACCCTATATCGTTTCAGACAAATGGTTGTCCAAACTCTTTTTAAAAACATCCAGTGTTGGAGCATTCACAACTTCTGGAGGCAAGTCGTTCCACTGGTTAATTGTTCTAACTGTCAGGAAATTTCTCCTTAGTTCTAAGTTGCTTCTCTCCTTGATTAGTTTCCACCCATTGCTTCTTGTTCTACCCTCAGGAGCTTTGGAGAATAGCTTGACTCCCTCTTCTTTGTGGCATCCCCTGAGATATTGGAACACTGCTATCATGTCTCCCCTAGTCCTTCTTTTCATTAAACTAGACATATCCAGTTCCTGCAACCGTTCTTTGTATGTTTTAGCCTCCAGCCCCCTAATCATCTTTGTTGCTCTTCTCTGCACTCTTTAACAAATGTCTCACTGAACAACAGAAATTTTGAGCTCAGTTGTGGTCATATGTCAAGGACTACCTGTATATTAAACTGTAAAATTGTAAATTGCAGTTATTGATTTCCATTTTTTTTCCTTAGAGTATTATAATAGTGAAGATAGTTCTAATTATATGTAGCTTAGGGACTGTGTGATCAGTAATAGCTGATAGGATGAGAACATTTAAGCCTGCTCCAGAAATGCTAACTGAAATTTCACCATTTGTAATAAGGTCGTTCTGAGCATATAAAGTGCCAGCCTTGAAAAATATACAGTATAGGTAGGTGGATAGTTTTAGATGCTGATGGAGACTGCTGGAACCTTTGTTTTCTGTGTATAGAGTCTTCATTCTCCAATCTGCTGAATTGTCGGCCAACAATCTTTCCTTCTTCCATCATTTCCTACATGGTTACATTTCCCAATACTCTGTTCATTGCCTATATGCTAGAGCAAAAGGGACAGAAACATACTTCAAAGTTATGAAAAGCATACTTATTATTAAATAAACTTATTAAGGTTGGTCACACAGTCAGATAGATGTTTATATTGGCATTTTTATCCACTTATCCACCATCAAACAACCACATCTGCCTATGAGCAGAGAAGAGCAACAAAGATGATTAGGGGACTGAAGGCTAAAACATATGAAGAATGGTTGCAGGAACTGGGTATATCTAGTTTAATGAAAAGAAGGACTAGGGGAGACATGATAGCAGTGTTCCAATATCTCAGGGGTTGCCACAAAGAAGAGGGAGTCAAACTATTCTCCAAAGCACCTGAGGATAGGACAAGAAGCAATGGGTGGAAACTAATCAAGGAGAGAAGCAACTTAGAACTAAGGAGAAATTTCCTGACAGTTAGAACAATTAATCAGTGGAACAACTTGCCTCCAGAAGTTGTGAATGCTCCAACACTGGAATTTTTAAGAAGATGTTGGATAACCATTTGTCTGAAGTGGTGTAGGGTTTCCTGCCTAAGCAGGGGGTTGGACTAGAAGACCTCCAAGGTCCCTTCCAACTCTGTTATTCTATTCTATTCTATCCTAGGCCCTTACCTTCACAAGGGCCTAGGATAGGAAGATGTGGTTGTTTGATGGTGTTAAAGGTGTCACTGCAGGATAAAAACTGTTCCAAGTAAAGCTGCTTTTTGCAATTGACTGATGGTGTCAAGGCCGACAGTGTTGAAGTGGTGCTCCACATGTTTTGGGATTGCATTATTATCTGATTACAACAATGTGAAGTCACAGCTGCCAGTTCTTAGCTGTGTTGGCCTTGATGTGCATTCAGTTCTTCCCAAGAAGCTAGGATGTGGTATATCAGCATTGTATATGTGCAAATCCAAGCAGTGTGGTTTTTTGTAATTGACAGATGGAAATTTTGTCAATGCGCAGGTCTGTTAAATGCCATCCACAATGTTTTGGTATGGCCCCCATCCGATAACCACTGGGACTGGCAATTTATGCCATAATCTTTCAAATTTATATTTCAGATCTTGATATTCTGTGATCTTTTCCAATGCTTTGTCTTCTATTCTACAGGTAATGTTTCAGAGGTGGGTTCCACCCAGTTCGGACCGGTTCGCCCGAACCAGTAGTGCCCTGCTGGTGATGTCACAGTGACATCATGGATCCAGTTCGGTCGGTGCCGTTCCGTGGGCGCCGCCATCTTTTAAAAAAAATAATAATTTTTTTCTTATTTTTTTGGGGGGGGGGATTTTTTCGGGTTTTTTTTTCTTCTGCGCATGCACAGAAGCCAAGTTTCCAGCACTGCGCATGCGTCGCCATCTTGTTTTTGGCTTTTTTTGGGGGGGATTTTTTGGATTTTTTTGGCACTGCGCATGCGTGCGCGCGTCCACGAGGCACGGCCACGTGGCGCGGGAGGAAGCGAACCGGCAGCAAGGTAAGTTAGAACCCACCCCTGTAATGCTCTACTTATAACCTCAATTAGGCACTTATGATTTACTGTTATTCCAACGGACCAAGAGAGAGGACCTCTGGTTTGAAAGAGGGGTCAAAGAGGCCATCTATGTCAAAATTGAACAGACCTCTCTCAACAGAGGGGGAGGGATATGACATCATCTATTGCCAGCTACAACACAGTCCTTTCAACATTTCCAAGAAGGCTCTACACCCATTTGCACCACTCAGGTGACCCTGATGACACAGATAAACCTCCAGGTGGCCTTAGCAACTCGCTAAAAGAATGAAAATGACCAGCTGTCTGCAAGGAGTATAAATCCTTCCATTCCCCACTATCCAGTCAGAGCTGAAGAAGCTTCTTGGACGAGAAGTGAAACATCTTCAAAGACAAACCAGAAAGTCCAGTTGTCTCTTGAAAAAGTACTTTTGAGACAACCATGAACTGGATGACTGAGAATTTCCATAGACATTAGAGGTATTAAATGTACAGCCTGCCCCATAGTTCAGTATCAAAGTAACTAAGTTGCATTTTAAAGCTTTTACGTTAAGGGCAACTCTTGGGTTTCTATACCACAGAATCTAGGGAGTCCTTCTACCAAACTGATCCACCATAGTTCAGCATGGACCACCATGATGATACCCCAGATCTGAGATATAGTGAAGTTGGGCCAGTCTGAAAAAATTGCAGTCTAAATGTTAAAAAAAAAAAAAAAGAATGGCTGGCCCTTGAGAAGAAGAGAAGGGGCAAGGAAATCAAATAGCAATGCACATAAACAACCCGGTAATTGTCAGTGGATGTTGCCCATTTAGTTTCTGTAATTACACAGGGAGTTGATTTGTCACAGTTTTTCTGCATCATTGAACTGACACAGGAAAGATGCATGTGTGGTCTAGTCAAGGAGAAGAAATTTTCCAGGAAAGCATGACATCATCTTTGTTCTTATTATCTCTAACCAATTTTGGCAACTTTTAATGTATGAACTGAAACAGAAAACACATGCAGAATGAGAGGCATCCACACAATAAATAAAACCCTTCTGGCAGCATTCCATAAAAAGAAAGACTTTAGTCTAAATTAATTCCGATAGATTGTTGGGTGCCACCCACTCTCATGTAACTTTTCTCAAAATCTTCAGTGAGTTTCATTTAGCATCACAGGGAATGCAGTTCCATGAACAACATGAAAACAGAGGCTAATTTTGTGGATGTTCCATGGAGGTTTTTACCCAATGGATTTTTGACTCAGTAAAAAAACAAGAAGCCACCTATGGTTGACTCTGCCCATCAGAGGCGAACCTTTTAAAATGATGTGAAAGAGCTCTTCAGGGAGGATAACATGACTCCTGTGTCTCTAAAGCAGCACTAAGAAGATTGAAGAGTAGATTCATTTGGCCTTGGGTCATATTCGTGGCTTCAGAACATCATAAACTAAGACCCAGAAAGGCTTCTGAAAAATATAACCATTTTGGATTGGTAAAATTACCTACTTGAGTAAAGGTTGGGTGTGGGAACTTATTATAATGTATTGTGAACAAGAGTTGTTTAGCACCATAGGGATACCACACCTGCAGCGACTGTACCCAACTGACAGCTTCTCTCTTTAGAAGAAAGAGCAACATTGTTTTAATGTGCACAGAACATATGCTAATCAGCTGTACTCTTCAGGCACAAATGAGATAATGTGCTCATTGTTTAGACACTGGAATTGTTCATTACAAAATGACACAGTGTTTGCCAATTTTGTCTTCATTATGAATGTAAATATTAACTGGTGATATGCAAAAGAATACAAAAAGTCAACAGCAATTAATTGGCTTCTGCAGTAATTAGCAACTGTAAAGCAAACACTTAGGAGCCGTTGTAATTATCTGCATTAGGAATACACCTCCTGTACAGATCTAATTAGCAATTTAAATAGTTCAGAAATTATATGCCTCTTGCCTTTACACTCCCTGAAGTACCGTTCATTAATGGGGAGAAAAGATTGCTAGTAAATGTCATTCGCATTGTCTCACATTAAGAGCTCTACATCAAAGCTTGCCTCTCACCAAACACACAGAAACTATAGTTTGTGGAGCAACTGAACTATAAAATATAGCCATGCCTTTGCAAAGAGGAAAGTGTTGTTTGCTAAGAACCCAGTGTGTTTAAGAGGAGTCTACCTTCACCATTTATGCTACCCCAACCAGGGCTAGAGAGCCCCTTTGATGTACTAATTAAGGCATCAGGATACAAACTGGGAGTCTGTTGCAGAGGTGGGTTGCTGCCGGTTTGGACCGGTTCTTTAGAACCAGTAGCGGAAATTTACCGCCGCTCGCCAAACCGGCAGCAAAGACTGGCGGTCCACGCTCCCGAATGGTCCTCCGGTCGCCGCGGCTTGAAAAAAACCCTCTGCACACGCGCAAAGGCTGCTGCGCATGTGCAGAGGGTCATTTCCGGGTGTTTTGCGCGATGCGACGGGGCGCACGTGCGAGCAAAGCAAGCATGTGCGTGAAAAATGCGCACTTCCGTCGTGATCAGAACCGGTAGGGAAGGTAAGTGGAACCCACCCCTGGTCTGTTGAGTTCTAGTCCTGCCTTGGAGACAAAGCCAGCTGGATGATCTTGGGCTCTTTCCCTGTAGGACAGTGGTCCCCAACCTTTACGGATTGGTGGCCCGGCGGGGTGTGTGGGAGACAGGGGAACTGGCCTGTGCAAGTGGTAGGCTGGCGTGTGCAAGCATCAACCCACCATTCATGCAAGTTGAGCTGCGTACGTGCGTGCCAGCCTGCTTCTTGCACAAGTTGAGCTGCATGTGTGCGCCGGCCAGTTGCTTGTGCAGCCTGGTTCCAAACAGGCCATGGCCCAGTAGTGGGCTGCGGCCCAGGGATTGGGGACTCCTGCCCTAGGAAGGAGGCAATGGCAAATCACTTCTGAAAAAGATCATCAAGAAAACTGCAGGGTTTTTTTTCCCCCATGGACTCTCTAAGAATTGGACACAACCGAAAGGAAAGGGGAAAAAATAACTAGGGCTAGCAGATCTGGGTTAAAGAGTGAGACTTTGCTGCCATCTAGGGCTTGTATGGATTTTTGCAGCCCAGGTCTAGTTGCCATAGTCTTAGCAACGGACCTTTCCCACATTTCTACTATCCAGTGGGACTAGTTCCAGAATTGTAAGGCTGATTATTTATTTATATCATTTATAGTGCCCATCAATAGAGCTGTTTGGCTGGTTTGCAAATGGAATGCATCCATAAAATAAAATGTTAATTCACACGCTCATTCACTGGTTTAGAAAAGAATTGACATAAAACCATCAAAAACCATCAGATTATATAGTTTCAGCACAAAACCAGCAAAAGCATCTCTTTTAGGAAGAAATTAAAATCCTAAAATCAGTCAAGATTTTAAACATATACTAAAAAGTATAACTAAAATGTGGGAGAACAAGCAGCTCTTTTCTTCACAACTAGTAGATCATAATGTAGTTACCAGGAACAGCACAACCTAACCACAGGGCCTTCACCAAAAGAAACTACTTTAGAAAGGCCTCACCTCATCTGGTGGAGCCATAATAATTAGATTAAAGTTACACATTATGGGAACAAACCAAAATTAAGATTTCTAGGTCAGACCTGGGCATTTTACATACACACACCCTGGGCGACATCCGGCCCCTTGGCTGTTCATGTTTGGCCACATGAGGTCAATCAGAAATTAGAAATCAAATGTAAGTAAGTGTGCCACTGGAGGCAAGAGAAGAATCGAGTTCGGCTCTTCAGAGTTACTGTTCATTCCTTCAGTTGGCTGGCAGCCATGGGAGGACGAGGAGAAAATACTTTTGTGCACCTGCACAGTGTTCCCCCCTCATTTGGAGCAGTCTGAGGAGTTGAGGTGATGGAGTTTGAGGACATCAAATCAGATTCCAGTTTCTCATGTGGGCTCTTAGGAAAATTAATTACCCACCCCTGTTCTAATCTATACTGTGCATACTTGAACCAAAGCAATGAACAGTAGAGGAATTTGTTCCATTTATACTTTTAATGCAAATCTATTCATACTTTCCAAAGCAACAGATGAACATAAATCTATTTATTTGTCAGGATTTACACTTCTCCAGATTTTGGATTATAAAAGTGCATACAAAAATAGTTATTTAATTAATTAACCGATTCATCTCTAGAGCTGTCCTATTCAGCACATTTGTCAGCGCATGTAAGGCAAAGTGCCCCCAAACAAGTATCTGAATATAAATGAAAGATAAAACTGTTATATTAAGGCAGAATACATAGCAAAATGGAGATAATTCTCACATCTGATGAGGAAATAAAATAGATCAAATTTAAAATTGGGGTGTGTGTGTGTGAAAATCAAATTCATTGATGATTTTGTTTACCCCAATTTATCCATAATAAATCTATTTTGAGGATAGACACTTGGAGAAATTGCATAATGTAATCAGTGATTCTGATTTAGAATTCCTCAGAAATGTTTACCTCAGTATATTCTTTCTATAGACTAACCCATTCATTTTAAATAGTTAAATAATTATTAAATTATTAAATTAAATAAACAATGTTCTGGAGAAGAATGATAATACAAATACTGTACCATAAAAACAAACCAGGGAGAACATCTGATTGCATGGATATCAATGTAAAAGCAATGCAAAAGTAATGCTAAATTTATGTATATATGCCAAAGGTGTGTGTGTGTGTGTGTGTGTGTGTGTGTGTGTGTGTGTGTGTGCATACAATATGTATATATGTATACATATATACACAGGCACACTGTGTCACACACACATAGATATACTTAGTAAATCAACAGAGAAAGTCAATCTAGTCTTTACAGGGATTTCCAGAGTTTAAGATAAATCATAGAGAAGGATTTTTTTCTCACATACATGTTAAATATGCTCCTGTTACTTCAGGATAGAAAGAATGCCTTTCCCCAAGATGAGGAATACCACAAACTACAAACTACTTCTGTTATATAACATTTATTTCCAGAGAAGTATGAACTATTTTTATATATCTGGATTGGCACATTCTGGAAGAAAAATTTAATTTTCCAGGAGACAGTTGAATGTTCCATTCCTGTTTTGTACGTAATTATTATTTATTTAATACATTTCTGTGCTAGTTCCAGTAAACTTGCTTCTCAAGGTCTTCAGCTCCCCAAATTTTCCAACCAGTTGGAGAGTTTAAATCCATATATCTTGAAGTTGCCAAGGTTCAGAAACATTGGTTGTCAATACCATTATTAAAACTCAATTTAAGCAGTACAAGATTGATGCCAACCCTCTAAGGTACACCAAACTTGCAAAACAAAAACACAAAAGCTAATATTACTTTTATTATAGGGTAAATAGAATCTTTCCTGAATGTGCTTCCCCCTCCCTCCCTCCTTTTATTTTCATGAAAACTAGGCGGAGTCATGGCTGAGATGCTTTCTCAAATTACATTCATGCCTCTCACTCAGGTTTATTTTATCTGAGTGTTGTCCTGCTTGTGACTCTTCCTCCTATACCTCAAGGTTATTCCTTCTGCCCATTACAATTTCCCAGAATATGTGCCACCATAGTAAATTCCTTTCTCCAAATAACTGCTGTTCTGCTCACACAGGACGATGGCCTGATTTCCTCTAATCATCTCAGTAATCTGTAATGAAGAAAACAGTCTGCCACATATACTTAAGGTCTAATGCATCAAAACCAAATTCTGAACCTGACTTGGTAGCCAATTGTCTGTCAGTTAGACTCTTTATGTAGAATTTCTGATCACTTCTATGTGCATGTTTTCAGTAAGGAGTTTAAGGCATGCAATATTATTTGATTTATGCAAATATGAGTCACAATAGGAGATACCTTCAGATGAATCCAAGAATTTATTTACTACTCAGGAAGAATTCAAATATACAGATGTAAACCAAGCTGGCACCTATGCTAAAAATGTGCTTTAATAATAGAACAATGAAACAAGGGTTCTAAGGTCCATCATTGTACAGTTTATCACAGCAGGGGTTTTCCAGGAAGTACCTGGAGCTCAACAATTTAGAGTTACACAGTTTTAATTTAGCTTGGAGTTCCAAAGGCTAATCCAAGAGAGTGGTTACCGGTAAGGGTGATTGAAATCACTTAGCTTTTGTGATCTAGTAAGAACTTTCTTTATGAAATTCTTTAGCAATCCTACTGGTATCTTTGGATCAAAATTTAATAATGTTGAATAATTGAATAGTATTTGAATAATATTTCTTATAACATACACATACACAGACACCAACACATGTATTTCAGGGAGGATTTTTTTTACCACATACAGAACTAAGCCTTGCTCCTGCTTAATAAGTAATAATTAAAAGTCTCTTTGGATAGTGAAATGGATGGCATATAATTAAAATAACAGAAAGTGGAGCTACGATAGACTCATAAAATTTAATTTGGTCTACTTTGGTCTAGTTTCATCTAGTGGTAAAGGCACCAGGCTAGAAAGCTGTGAATTCAAGTCCTGACTTAGGCATGAAAGCCTAAGATCTTGGGCCAGTCATTGGGACCGAGTTGTTGTTATGGGGAAAATAGGAGGAGGAACTATGTGGAATATGTTCGCTGCCTTGGTTATTTTTAAGAATAATAAAAGGTGGGGTATAAATAAACAAACAAAATTTCAAAGCTCTCCATAGCCAGTTGCCAAGAGAAGTGTCATGAGATAAAAAGAACTAGAAGAAGAGTAGGCAGTAGCAATGTTAGGAGATCCTCTGCAATGATCTACAGTGCCATGGACATATTTTTATCTATGTCAATTCCAGGTGGGAACTTGCATTGGCACTTTGCTGCTAGGTGTTTCTGTTCCGAGACAAAACATTGACATGTTGTTTGTGACAGACCACCCACAAAGGTGACACAATAAAGCTCTTTGGCAAAACAGGAAAGGATTTGTATACCTCAGTTATAACTCTCATATATGCAAATACATACATGCATACATATGAACTAGGAATTAAGGTCAATGTAAAATTGCCAATACAGCATGTCTCATACAGTTTATGAAAAATGGAGGCAAATTAAGCTGCCAGCTAATAAAGTAATATTAATCAAGAAATATGATGGCAAGGATTGCCTTTACTGAATTTGCATTGGCATTTCTACTGATTCATAATATTCTCAAAAATATATTCTATATAGTAATAAAACTTGTTTAACTTTTATGAATAATTATTAAGACATACCAGACATATTTTAGGATGGCAATAAACAGAGTCATTCTATTGTGCAATGTATTGGCTCACTTCACAAGTTATTATAGTATGTTCTTATGTCTTTTTATTTCCAGCAGCTAGTCATAATATTAATAATAATAAGTTTACAAAAGAAACTCCAAAATATTCTTTGGACATGGTCCTTTAGTAATAATTTGATCAGTTGCAGAACTCAGAGACTAGACATTAACTCTAGTTAGTCTCGGCAGCTAATTCCTGGTCTGGCTGAAGAAGTTATGTAGGATCAGTTACATAGATTACGTAGTATTTGGATGAGATTCTTTTAGGCAACACAAATGTTGTAGACTAGATGGGAAAGAAGACAAGAACCAAACACTTCCTCATTATTATGAAGAAAACTGCACAGACACATCCATGAAGTCATGTTTGGTTGTGCTCATCTTAAAGAAATTTTAATTTTTTATTTGTCTGAAACTGGAAGATCAGTTTCCAAAAGCCCATGATTCAATATCTGAAAAAAAGAAAGTAGTGACTTTGTCATTTCATTTCATTTCATTTCTTACTAATTGGCCAGGACTAACTGTCTGAATTCATGGGTGTCTACAAAAGGAGGGCAAGGGATAAAACATATTTCACAACGTTATGATGAAAAGTCCCGCTCTCTTTACTTTCTTGAAATACAAAAGGCAGAACTTCATTCATGACAGCATAAACCCTTTTTAAAAATTTTGCCCTCAATATGGAAGTCTCCTTTTGTGATTAAAACCCATGGAAAACAGACAAAATAATATTAAAAATAGCAATCTGGGAAATATGGAAGTCTCCTTTTGTGATTAAAACCCATGGAAAACAGACAAAATAATATTAAAAATAGCAATCTGGGAAAGACATCTTTAGTACCAACACCAGACCGAGGTGTATCACAAAATCTAACAGCATGTTCAACTCAGTCATTCTATGCCTCATCAACCAAAGAATAATGCAAACAAGATTGAAAATTCAGAGGAATAGTAGACAATAGTCTGAGCAAAAAATATAGACTAAGGAATGCTAATAAGAAAATTGCTGGGTTGGATTTGTTGAATAAGCCATAGGTGCCTTTTTTTTCATATAAAATTAATAAGTAAATCTATATGTCCCAATAATAAAGCACATTAATACACAAAAGGTTGTGTGAGCAAGCAGTTTCAGCAAACAGCAGCTCAAAATGGCAGATTTTAATACCCTCCTTTTCCCCAGCATCAAGTGCAAAAAAGGCCTTATTACTTGCAAAGAACAACATTTGTTAGATGAGTTTTCCTTTCCTTTGCCACCTTGTACCGTCTGTGCTCCCTAAGATTGGGAAGTTGTCTGGCTGGTGATTTAAACAAGTTTTCTCAACCATAGCAACTTTAAGATGTGTGGACTTCAACTCCTGGAATTCCCTGGCCAGCATGGGGAATTCTGGGAGTTCAACTCTACATGTCTTAAAAGTTACTGAGGTTAAGGAACACTAGTTGAGACCAAGAAATATCCATACAGAAGAAACCAGCCCCAGGGAGTGTCCTCTAAAGGAGAAGTGTCTCCTCCTCCTCTTCCTTGTCCATCCTCAAGATTTCCAACGCAACTTCTGAAGGGCAGTTCTTTTCAAAATGTACTCAAGCAATATTCTAATTGTCATTGCAGGGGGGAAGCAAGTATCCATAAAATTGTCATTTTTAAATAAGTAAATATAAGTAAATATTCAAGGCAGTCTTTATTTTAATGTTGAAATGGGGGGGGAGGAAATCTCCCCATGTCCTCCTTTTTATTTGATACCATTTGAAAAACAATGGCTTGACCATTTGAAAAACAATGGCTTGACCTTGACACTTCTGACTTGATCTGTCAGACTGTTGAAAGAGTGAATAACTGTAGGAGGGTTTTGCCTACAGTCCTCCTCTTCATTCCAACATAATAGTCTGAGTTTATATATTTATAGATTATATATTTATAATCTATTACAGCAGCTTGAAGGACTCCAGGCATCTGGCAAAAATGCAAATTTCTTCAATTGATTATTTCTACCTCTCCCAAACAGTGATGAAAAAGTGATTGCAAGCCAACTTTCTTATACTTTAAAGGAAGAATTCTGTCACCTAAAATCAAAGGGTAGGCAATTCTGAGACAGAGAGAGACAGAATTTAGAAAAGTTCCAGATCTGCAGCCAGCATAAACTGTCACAATGTACAGTAAATTTGTGAGAATATTAATTTGGTGCTTCTACACTAGGAAAAAGGAAGAGGAAGAAGAAGGAGGAGGAGGAGGAGGAAGAAGAAGAAGGAAGAAGAAGAGAGAAGAGAGAAGAGAGAAGAGAGAAAGAAAGAAAGAAAGAAAGAAAGAAAGAAAGAAAGAAAGAAAGAAAGAAAAAAGAAGAAGAAGAAGAAGAAGAAGAAGAAGAAGAAGAAGAAGAAGAAGAAGAAGAAGAAGAAGAAGAAGAAGAAGAAGAAGAAGAAGAAGAAGAAGAAGAAGAAGAAGAAGAAGAAGAAGAAGATGTTTCCTAAGGTAATTCCCACATAACATTACAACACTACAGCAGCCAATCACTGCTGGGTTTGAGTTCTCAATTTTCAAAGATTTTTAAGAGGAGGCTGGATAATCATCTCTCAAGGATTTTCTAGCTCAGTGAAGAGAGCTGGAGTAAATGATAGTTTGGTCCCTTCCAAATTCACAATTCTATGATTTTCTCTCTCCTTCTCTTGATCTGCAGAATGAGAAGGAGAATTATACACATTTCTCATAGGAAAATACAACACTTCTATCCCAAATTGGTACAAAGTGACTAACATTATGAAAAAATTCACATGCTATCCAGTGGGCAAATTTCAGCTAATTAGTACTGTAGGATTCCATGGCATCTTATAATGATAGAAAAATCACGGCACACTTGGAGCGACCTCACAATACAAGCCTGTCTTTTTTACTTGTATTCTTCACAGGGTTTGCACCATGAAATCATAGCACACATTTTTGTCTCTTGCCCACCACTGTGCAAAAATGTATCCACGTCACTGTCCCTGAAATCATAACTGACTGTCAGAGATAATCCCCTAAAACTGTGTTAAGGAATTCAGCCAACTTGTAACTTGAGCTCTAGAATAAGAGGTATGTTACTTTGACAATAGTATTCATTACACACGACATTGTGGCACTATCGAACAGAAGTAACTGAGAATTAAATTGCCTAGATTTGGATAAACATTACGCATTTCAATCATTTGAAATTGTGCCTAGTGAAAATAACTCCCCAATTAATCCCCTTTGGATATGCCTGTTGGTCCTATTGTAATTGGGTTGGACTTAGGAATGTCCACAAAGCCCAATGCTTTGATCACATGCCATCTTAGCTCCCACTTCCTGTCATCCTACTGCAGACACCCATGATCAGAGTTTACTTTCCATAATTGTATGGGAATGAAAGTCCAACACCATCGTTGCTTCTCTAGTCAGAGAAAGGCATGGACCTGTTCTTCCTCTGTTCAGGGAATAAGATGCATGGCCAAAGAAAGCAATGCATTCTGGGATGGTTTTCCTAAGCCAGCATGCACTGAGTTGAGCCTAGCATAACTGGCTTTTTGATCTAGCATTCCAAAGACCAGAAGAATTCAGCAAATCAGGGCTTACCAGTCTATATTTTAGGCCTACAGCACAGAAAGCCAAGAAAATATTGAAGAGAAGCCATCTCTTAAATGTGTAGCAACACTTGTCTGTTCTAAAAGTCAGCCTCCTGCTGCTCACATTTGTATTTAATTTGTGAACAGTAGGCAGAAATTTGGAATTCACAAACACTCAGTTCCTCCCAATCTACCACATATTTTAGTCTGAGAAATAGTTATTAAAGTGACAGTGGTTTTTTTCCCCCAAGTTGAAAGTCTGCAAATGAAACATGCCTACTGACCCACAGAGAATATGATTACTTTTCTGCCATGCAAAGGACCTCTACAACATGTTGGGAATGATGCCAGAAAACTGACATAGGGATATTTTTTTAAGAAAAGTCTTCTTAATACTTCATAAAGAGGCATATTTAGAGAAAGCGGCCAGCCAAGATAGTTTCAATCTCAATGAACAGCTTTGCTGATGGACTTCATTTTGGAGCATAAAAGATGCATGTGCTTAACAATCAAACTTGAACCTATGCAGAGTTCTTGGGATGAAGAATCTGAGAGACCACTTAAATGTTCCAGTGAAGATAAGAAATATTCTTGAGAGAAACTCTTTTGTGGCTATATGGCTGTGAACAGTAACTGGGTTCATTCATGGTTTAATCTTTTGATTTGCTGAATAAGCTGCGCTAAGGGTTGGATTCAAATAACTTGCGAAACCACGAGGCACATCTTACAAACCATATTGGTCAAATTTAATGGCAACTAAGTTAAAAGAAAACTACCTGTGAACCGATAATAAATGTCACAGATTATGTAATTTATGTCTATCCCATGAACTCCTGGGATAGACTCAGTTAGGTGTGGAAATTAAGGAACTGAATGGTTTTAGGTTCTAAGATGCAATGTTCAAGTGTTAATACTGTTCTTTCATAAGCTTTATAGCACTTGATAATTGAAAACTACTAATAAATTATACTAATAAAAAGTTACAGATTTCTTTGAGGTAAATTCAACTCCAGGCGATTACATGGACATGGTCATGTTTTTTTTTTTCTTGGAAGAATGTGAAAGTAGTTTGTAATTGCCATTTTTCACAGTGTTTTTAATTTCCCAATCTAATCTAGTCATATAGAGCTGAGATGCTGCAGAACCTGTGCCACCTGTTGAAACCCAGTAAATAGGCCTTCCCTCTTGTGGCACCTTAAAAGAGAAATAAACTTCAATAGCATATATTAAGATAACACCACTCTAACAGCTGAAAATACAAAGGATCAGCAAGCTCCAGTAATGAAAGTCAAGGAGTGAAAAAATGCAATATAGAATTATATTAAACCAAACAACAGGTAAAACATCAACTGACAGTGAAAATACTGGTGGACAGGTTTCTGCAAGCTAGTTATGGTGTAGAAGTTAAGGCATCAGGCTAAAATCTGGGAGACTATGAGTTCATTCCATCTTGAGCACAAAGCCAGTTGGGTGACCTTGGGCCAGTCACTTTCTCTCAGCCCTAGGAAGAAGGCAATGGCAAACCACTTCTGAAAAAACCTTGCGAAGAAAACTGCAGGGACTTCACCAGACAGTCTCCAAGAATCAGACATGATTGAACAGACATGATTGAACAGAAGGGGAAAAAATCAACTTTGAAGGAACTAGCAGTCAAGAAATATGCCAAAGGCTAGCACTTAGAAGAGTATCGATGAAGTCCAGTTCCAGGGTTTGTCTGTACCTGCAAATATCAGAATTGTACAGGAAATAGTTTTCTCGGTGGAAGCAAAAGTTGGACTTTGTAGAAGCCTTGGTTAGAAAGAGTATTGATGCTTTTGAACTTTGATGTTGAAGAACACCACTGAGAATACCAAGGCTAGCCAATGAAACAAACAAATTGATAACTGAATTAATCAACCCAGCATTCTCACTCAAGACAAAAATGATCAAGCTCACTTGTGGCACAAATAGCCCATTATACTTTGGGCATACTATGTCAATATCTAGATATTTGGAGAATGATAAGAAAGGTGGAAATAAAAAAAAGAGAAGAATGACCAGCAGCAAGTTGAATGGACTCGGTAAGAGCAGTTATGGGTCTGCTGAAGAAGACCTGAAGCACCAGGTTAGGAAGATTGTCTTGGAGAAAGTCTATCTATGTGGTCACTAGCTGTTGATACCAAATTGATGACAATCAACCAATTAGCTAACATACATAATACATACAGCACAATATGTTAACAATATAATTATGACACTTATTGATGATCTTTTTAACCCCTCTGAGCATGGTTTGGATTTGACAAAGTGACAGATCTATAGTGCATTAAAGTTAAAAGAAAACTTGATGGCTAGTACTGTCCAAGAGTTTTATAAATCTCATTGTCATCACTTCAATCCATTTTGCAGATTTTATCTACCGAGTTTACTTTCTAGTTTTAATTCCCACAGTGATTTTTAGGGCTTCAGTCCAAGAGAACAGCCTTACAGCAACACCCCATGGCGCCATCTCTTTTAGCAGATCTTCCTCTAAGAGTGCTACATTCAGAAAGAAATGTTGGAACAGGAAGCCTATTGGTTGATCTGTTCTGTAGCTTGGCAGGTCAAAGATTAGTTATGACATTACCCGGACAGGTGTGAACAAGCCGGGCAAGTACTCCACTTCTTCAAATATGACAAAGTATTACAATGCAATCTCACACAACAGCATGTCTCATCCGATAAGCCTTTAACTTTCAGATAAGCTTTGCACTAGTCCTCCGTTCCCTGAAGGCAAGTGTCAGGATCCAGATTGTCTTGCCATTTGGCACCATGGACAGCTCTAGGTGGCCTCAGCCAATAAGCAAAGACCTTGCTTTCATTTCTGTCCAACGCTTTTGTTGCCGGATTCCTCTGAAGTAATGCACTACATCAATGGCAGAGAGATTTCTAATGCAGCCTGCGGAAGACTGGCTATTAATGTTAAGTGCCAAGGATAAAAACCTCTTAAAAGAATCTCTCCAGTGCAAGTTTAAAAAAAAACTTCTTTGCCATGCTGCCTGGTAAAAATGCCAGGGGACTGACACTGGACAATTGAACTTGTTATTTTTAAAGTATCCTTTATAGTAGAGAGGGAAGGGACATTTGTTTTGCTCAGATGCAAATGAGAACTTATTTTGTATTTTTGAAGTGATCCACTAATCAAACCTTACTCAGCCTTTAGAATCCGCACTTTTCGAAATTCCAAAATATACTTTTGACTGTGATATAGAAAGCATTTATTATATAATGAAGACTTATTTGCAGAAACCATATTGCAAACAACATACCCGCACCCCTATATTTTCAGAATTGCATATGATTTTTAGGGCAAACTTGCCTCATCTCAGATTGTCTATTAAGGGACAGCCACGAAAGCGAGGAGCTTAGAGAAACTGAATTTGACAGATTCGCAAAAACAAGACACCCAGAGAAACTGAAACCGACATAGTCTCTCCGCCCTGTTTCTCCCTGTCCCGTAAAGGAATAATTAGGAAGCAAATAAAAAGAAATCTTAGCACAGCTGCCCAACATGTCTGTCAAACTAAGAGCGGCTGAATGGCAAAGTGGTAAAGTAATGTGAGTTCCTTGTCTTGTTCCAAAGGTGCTTTTTCAAGAGGCAACTGGACTTTCTGTTTTTTTTTTGAAAAAGCACCTTTAAGCACAACCATGACCTGGATGACTGAGAAGACATTTCACTTCTCATCTAACCGAAATGTTTTCAAAGAAAAACCAGAAAGTCCAGTTGCCTCTTGAAAAAGCACCTTAGGGACAACCATGACCTGGATGACTGAGAATCTCCATAGATGTTCCTTGTCTTGTTAATTTCTTGTTAATGCTCTGAATGTAGACTTATTACATCAGAAATATGGAGATGGGAATAAAAGGAACCTTCAGCATTTGCTCAACTTGTCTTTTTTTGGCTGAAAAGTGCTCTGTGAATGAAGTGAGGATATCCTTTTCTTGGGTGCCCTTCTCTAGATGTGCAATGCAGGGCCTTGATGTTGCATAAAGAGGGGAGTAATAGAACGTGGACATATAACTGATGAGAGATAAGTATCTGTCATCTTTAGGATTAAAGAAGTCTGCCACGGATAGACTTTCACAAATTTGGAGCCAGTCCTTGGCAGAAACACTGTGATTTGAAGTCCATTGCTCAGGCACTGTTGATGTTTGAGATTTCCTGGGAATCTAAAGGCTACGGTTAATATTTCAGGCTTTGCTTTAAGCTTCAAGATGAACAGAGCTTTTTCTGTGCTGGCACCAAGATTATGGAATGTAGAAACATAGAAAACTGATGGCAGAAAAAGACCTAACGGTCCATAAAGTCTATCATTTGAGGGTTTTTTTTTATTTTTATCAGATGACAGACATGTGTTTATCCCAAGCATGTTTAAACTCAGTTACTGATGACTGATGACCACCACCTCTGCTGGAAATTGCTCCCAAGCATCCACTACTCTTTCTGTGAAGTAATACTTTCTAAGTTACTTTTGAACTTCCCTCCTGTCAGTTTGAGGTTATGCCTCCGTGTTCTTGATTTTTGCTTAATATTGAAAATCCTGCCTTCTAGAACCTTATCCACACCCTTGGTATATTTGGTTCTCCCCTTCGCCATGCACTGTTCTGCTTTTCTCTTAATGTTGATACGTAAATTGTGCAAATGGTTTCTTGCTTTTTTCTTCTTCTGAAAATTCTGTTATATGGTCGCTTTCATTTTTTTTAATGTAAGCTACTTTGTGCATTTTTATAATGCAAAATCAGAAGGGTGGTGATTTTTTAACGGTCTGAAAATGTGAAGGAAATTGGAGAAACCTATTTAGAGGACAGGAGAATGGGTTTCTTCCCTCACATACTCTTTTCTGATGTCAGGAAATGACAGGAATTGGACTGAAATAAATTCAATGAAATCTCTCTCTCTCTCTCTCTCTCTCTCTCTCTCTCTCTCTCTCTCTCTCTCTCTCTTCCGTGTTTGGAATTGCAACGCTCCAGCCTCTCCGCCGCCCTCTCTCCAGTGAATATTTGAATTATGGATTCTGTTATATATATGAAAACATTTGTATAAAGTTGAGCTCTCATCCCAATAGGACCGTGATAGCCATAGGTGGCACGCAGCGCCCTCTCTGATGGCACGTGAGCCGTCACCCCAGCTCAGCTCCACCACGCATGTGCATGCACCTCCCACCCAATCAGCATGTGCTGATTTTTGGGTCTCTGCCACGCATGCACGGGGGGGCGTATGCGGGAGATGCGTGTGCATGTGCAGGGAGGCAGGGGGGTCGCACATGCATGTGCGGGAATCACACACGCATATGCAGGGAGTGAGGGGGAGCACAGGGGGTCATGCTTGCATGTGGGGTTTTGGGGGAGCACGGAGAGTCGCGCGCGCATGCACGGGGCAGGGCGTGCGGGGGAGTCGCACGCGCATTGCATTATGGGCGTGGGCGCGCGCGTGTGCTTTCGGCACGCAACAACAAAAAGGTTAGCCATCACTGCAATAGGAGTAGGAAGATCACAATTTGCAGGCTTGTGGTTTTCAAAATTTTAAGGTTAAAGTTTAAGACTTTCAATAAGTTGAACACTTTAACTTAACCCTTTTCTTTCAAGCCAGAAAATCTTAATCCCTTTTACTTTAGTGATTGACTTTTCTAGTCACTGCCTTTGCTTCTAAAGTTTTAAAAAAAACCCAACGCAGAAAAACAACACTCTTCAGCCAGTAAGTGACCTGGCCTTGAGATACAGTAAAAGTTTCTCCTTCTCCTCTTCCCCATCTTGGTTCCACTAATGCCTGTTAATCTCATCTTGCGATAGGGATCCAAAAGGAAACAATTTTATTAGGAAATCCAGAAAGTGCTCTTGATGGAAGTTTTGCTTTTTATATACCATTAAGAGTGGATTAGATCATATAATGTAAATAAGCAAAATAAATAAATAAACCCTCTCTGTTTTCCTCTTCCTTCAGAAATCATACTTTGTGTAATGATATTTTTACTTGTGGAAGAAAACAAATAAAATATAGGATGGGGAAATAAACAAAGTTATCTTTTATTTTATTTTAAACTGCTTTATATTTCCATAGGAGATCAGAGCAAAGCAAAAAGGGATGAAACCTCAGAGATGGCATAACTGGCCTTCCACATCTCCCTTAAGAATTCAATAGTAAGGCCAGAAATGGATGAGGATGATAGTTTCTAATTGCAAATGGAACCAAAGCAGCGGTGGGTTGCTCCCGGTTTGGCCCAGTTCTTAAAGCCGGTAGCGGCGGTGGCGGGAGGCTCCCACCCACCCAGGATGCTTCTGCACATGTGCAGAAGTGTTGCACGTGCGCGAACCGGTAGTAAAGGGTTTTAGAACCCACTACTGAACCAAAGCCATAATATGTTTGCCCATTTGACTTAGCCACCACCAAAATGCAAAACAACGGGCATCTGGAATTACTTTAGTAACTTTTAAAGAAAAAAAATGGACTGAGATTAATCCTCAACTAATTATTTACATGGTTATAAAGGAAATGAAAAAAGGCCATTTGAATGGAGTGGTTCTGGCAGGCTTATTTATGGCTGTGTGGTACCTTTTGATTCACTGCTCTGTAACGTCAATAGATCTGAAAAGGTTTTGATGCATTATAAATGAACAATGGAACTAATCTCACATGTCCCTGTTGCCAATTTCCCTAAGAGAAATGTAGAGGGACTAATAGAATTTACTACATACTGAAAGTTATATTTAGAGAAAGTCAAGGAACTGCTGTTTAGTGTGAGATTTTATGGGAGAACTGAGGACCAAATTGTGATCTTTGAGGCTATAGGCAAGCACGCAACCTTGGAAGCCTTGAATCTGCAGATCTAGTCTATATGATTTAGTGTCCTTATACAGAATCCAGTGAGACTTTATACTGAATCTTTCAGGAAGGGCATCCATGATTAACCCATCACTTTTTCACCAAAGGAAGGTGGGCCATGTTAAGAGAACCTATGGTCGCAGTATGTGGAATACTTTTGCAAAGTGTGTCAAGTGGCACTGGTTAATAAAAAGGTTTCCCCTGCCAGTTGTGTCTAACTCCACGGGGCAGTGCTCATCTCAATTCACAGTCGGCATTGTCCAAAGATGCTTCTGTGATCATGTGGCCAGCATGACTATACGGCAAAGGTCTACAGAACGCTGTTATCTTCCCACTACTGCTAGGTTGGCAGGAGCTGGGACAAGAACAGGAGCCTGTCATAAGGTACTTGGGTTTCAAACTGCCAGCCTTCCGGTTAATCACTCGGCCACTGTGCCCTCTTAGCACTAATTATTAGTAGCAACAAAATCAATTTATTTGTGCCGTCTCTCCCACGTATATATAGAAGCAGACTGAAGGTTCATCCTGAAGATATTGCGTGGTGATCTGTGGCCAAAGGCCAAAATGTAAGAACTGGTAAAACAATCCTTTTGCTGATGAAATAAATTTAACAGTAAAGTAACCAGGCTTCGTTGCTTCTTTGCATCTTCTATACAGTAATATGTTGCAAGGCAATACTTCCTATTAGAAGGGTGATTCTGTGATTTGCATTCCAAAAAAGAGAATTAGAACCAGATTATTCATATGTCGTATTCCTTCTTCCATGGTGAGGTCACTGAAAAAGCTTTATTTGGACTTCTATTAATTTGCTATTGCCTTGAGATATCAGTACCGTATTTGGCAATGTTGTTACAGTGAGCTCTGGCACTTAGATCATTAGAGATGAGTACTCCAAGGTCCTTGACAGAGTGAGGGTCGTCTACGAGGTCGTATACAAGGTCGTATTCGCCCAGCTTGTATTTTGTGTTTTGATTTTTTTTGCTTATGTGTAAGACAGAGCATTTGTTGGTTGAGAGTTGGAGTTGCCAATTGTTTGACCATACTGACACATAGTCAAGGTCTTTTTGTAGGGCAGCAGCATTGTCTGGGGTGTTGAATAGTTTTACATCATCGGCGAAGAGAACGCAGTTGCTTATAATATGATCGCAAAGGTCAATACCAAGGCAATGCCCCTAAGTTAATTCACAAGATAGGTGAATTCCCATGATGCGGAAGCTTATTTTCAAAGGTTAAAAAGAAGAATATCACTCATTCAGAATTAGTAATTACCTAATTGAATCTGACCATGAATTTGGTAGCATTTTTTCACACTGAAACTTCAATCAGCAAACTCCTGACTCCATAAGCTTCTAAAAACCTCAGTTTCTCCTAATTTCCCATTTTTGTTAATAAGACGCTATTGGCTCATGTTGGTCTGCATTCATGTTCTATTGCTCCTGCTCTTTATTATTTAAGTTTAGTTTTTGATTAGGAATACAGCATTATTTAAAATGTTGAGGCATTTCTGGATCTCTTTATAAGGGAAATACAGCCATTTTGATATCCAGTTACCTATAACTACTGACAAAATATCTGGTCTTTCTCTTGTCTCTGAACTCAAATATGAGGAAAAAAGTGATGGCTTTCTTTGAAAATCAAAGAATGACTTTCTTTGAATGATACATACAAAGCTGTTTTAATCATCATCATGTCAATACAAGTACTCTGCAGCTTATGTAAAGTCATAGGACAATGAAGCATCCTATAGTAAAGCTTGAACCTGGGTTGGGATGAGGTAATTTTGGATAATTTTCCCCTCACTTGCAATGCAACATTTGGTTTGCAGGCCCTTTTGGAGACCTAAGCCCAGTTTGTTGACAAGATGCCATAGTGGAAACTGAAAGAAGAATAACAATGAAACAAATGTTAGTATAAAGCACCATAAAATGCCTTTGTGAATAAGGCAGAGAAGGGGGTGTCTTGGATTCAAAGACCAACGGGTCTCTCCTTGCAATTAGACCATCAATACAAGTAGTCTTTGATTTATATCCATTTGTTTAGTGACCGTTCGAAGTTACAACAGCACTGAAAAAAGCGACTTATGTCCGGGTTTCACAGTTTAAATCATTGCAACATCCCTGTGGTCACGTGATCAAAATTCAGGCACTTGGCAACTGGGTTGTATTTATGACATGTCCCGGGGCCATGTGATCACAATTTGTAACCTTCCCAGACAGCTTGCCACAAGCAAAGTCAATGCGGGAAGCCAGATTCACTTAATGACTGCATGATTCATTTAACAATTGCAGTGATTCACTTAACAACTGTGACAAAGAAGGTCATAAAATGGGGCAGAACTCACTTAACAACTGCCTTGCTTAACAACAGATATTTGGGGCTCAGTTGTGGTCTTAAGTCAAGGACCACTGTAGACACTTCAATAGCAGCCTTTTAGATGGGTCAGGGGTTAATGAGAATGGCATATCTTAGGCAGTGACTGGGCAATGCAGGGGGGGCATCTGTACAGAGTTCCTCTAGGAATTTGGGGGAAGGTGACTGTATGAGGGAACAAAAGTTAAAGAATGGAACAGAGAGCACACATATACCTGAAAGGAACCTTTTCTTTTCTTTTCTTTTCTTTTCTTTTCTTTTCTTTTCTTTTTTTTTCTTTCTTTCTTTCTTTCTTTCTTTCTTTCTTTCTTTCTTTCTTTCTTTCTTTCTTTCTTTCTTTCTTTCTTTCTTTCTTTCTTTCTTTCTTTCTTTCTTTCTTTCTTTCTTTCTTTCCTTCTTTCTTTCTTTTTTTCTTTCCAGCATCCAATGTTTATTTTTTCATTTGATCCTTTCTTTCTTTCTTTCTTTCTTTCTTTCTTTCTTTCTTTCTTTCTTTCTTTCTTTCTTTTATAAATGCTCTGTTATCTTGTCCAGGAAAATAAACTTTATTTTTTCCAAAATCATGCCCAAAGCTGGGAAGAAATCAGAATAATCTTGTTGAAAGCCAACGAGGTGGATTATTTCTGAAGCAGCCCATGGCTTCTGCAAAGCCCTGCATTGTAGTTTGTATATTTCAATTCAAGGTTGTGGGTCTTTTTGTGTGAATTTCCTGCAGGGAAGACACGCTGATGCAGTGATCAAAGACTATGATAATAAATACCTCCCTCCAACATGCAGATAATCTTCAGTGTGAATTAAGCCTTCCAAGCAAATCACTAATCATGCTGAGGCCCAATTCCTGTGATCCTCTTTTCCTCTTGCTTCTAGGAGAGGAATTAACAAACAAGATCTCTGCATGACCAAATATTGCCACAGAATGATTCTTTTTGTACAAAAATACTGGACTACGTAGTGAGATTCTTCTTTGTTGTGGTATTTTGGTACAATGTATGTTTTAGCTTCAATGCAAAGTCAGTGGATTTCAGAGCAGCTTGGTACTTACTTAGTAAATCAAAAGAATTTACAACTAGTTTCAACCTAGTCTATTCCAGTGGGTCCCATATAAATATGAAGGAGTCTACATGCAACTTTGTGTGCTTAATAGTGCTGAAGACAGGAACCAGAAATGGCTATAATAGCAAATTGTCCTTGCAACATCTAAAGTAAACCACAATAGATTGTAATTAAAATGTAATATATCATTATCACAGTATCAATTGAACACCTTGCGTGGAGATTTTAACATGTGACAGAGGGATTTTCACTGTTCTCAAGCTTCACATACTTGTGCATATAAATAAACAAACAAGGAATTCTTGTAAGGAATTACAAGTATTAGAATTATTAGTATGACCAGTTTATCCTTGAGAAAATTTTGTTGTGCTGCAAACTTGAATCACTATGGGGTCTATGCTTCCTGTTATTATTATCCATGAGCACATTGCTAACCACTAGTCCAAGAACCTGGTCTCTTACATACATTAATAATAACAGAAAGAAGAAATGGGTGCTACACAAAGCAAGCAATATTTAGGTTACCCTCCTGATGCAGATAGAGGCAAGAAGAGAAGATTTGACAGCAAATAGCTCAAAAGAGAAATTTCTTTCATACATATGAAATGTGCCATCAAGTCTAAGTTAGATTATATTGCTGAGGCTCAGAATTTAGCTTTTTATATTTTCTGTGTAAATTGAACAATTTTCCCCATTTGATTTTCTAGCTAATTGAAATTACTCCAAAAATGTTTGAAAGGCAGTCAGCATAGTAGGAAAATTCCTGTTTCTGAGACCCCTTCATAACATTGGCGAAATGGATGTGGTCAGTCAGGGAAGAGTGTAACGATAGGCATTCCATGAGTAAATGTGATTTTTAAAATTTATTTATTTATTAATCAAATTTGTGTAGCCACTCCTCTCATGAGAAGTGAGTTTGGGTGGCATACAACAGTCAGTAAAAAAGAAGACATATATAAAACATGCATTTAAAAATAGAAAAATTAGCATTAAAATGAAGAGGAATAAAAATAAAACTATACAAACCCCAAGCAGAGAGAATGTGAGTACATCCACATCAATAGCAGAGCCATCTTAACAAGTCTTCTATCCCCTGGGAGCCCCAGACTTGTTGGTGTAACCAGACCCTGAAGGACTTCCAGAATATTGAAAGGGATGGAATTAATCTAATGTCCAGTGCGAGAATCCCATACAGGTAGTCCTCAACTTACAACAGTTCACTTAGTGACCATTCAAAGTTACAACGGCACTGAAAAAAGTGACTTATGACTGTTTTTCATACTTATGATCATTGCAGCATCCCCATGGTCATGTGATTTACATTCGGATGCTTGACAACTGACTCTCATTTATGACGATTGCAGTGTCCCAGAGTCATGTGATCTCCTTTTGCAACCTTCTGACAAGCAAAGTCAATGGGGAAGCCAGATTCACTTAACAACCATGTTACTAATTGAAGAACTGCAGTGATTCACTTAAATGTGGCAAGAAAAGTCGTAAAACGAGGCAATAATCACTTAACAAATTTCTCACTTAGCAACATAAATTTTGGGCTCAATTGTGGTCGTATGTTAAGGACTACCTGTACTGTTCCACGAAACATCATTCCAACGATAAAATGAATTACAATGTTGCAATACAAACTCCAGCTCTTACAAACATGTGTGCAACCTTGCAACACAAGCACAAAAGTGTCTTGATATTGCAGTGCACATTTTGTCATTTTGTTGTCCTTATTGTTAGGAATGGATTTTAACTCCCAGAATTCCATAACTAGAATGGTCATTGTTTGAAAACCTGTGATTTGAAAGACATCTGCATAGAGAATGGCTTTAGAACAACGATGAAAAACCTGCAACCACAAGGATGCAAATCCCCCAAAAACATTTTCTGAATTCACCCCGGGAATTCTTCCAAGTGCACTGTCACATTTTTGCTACCATTTTGAGCTGGGAATTACACAAAGAGCATTGTGCCAATTAAAAATAATTTTTATACAGTAGAAGAAACACTAACCTTCTTTCCCCTTTAAACAGGACAAAGGGGGAGAAAAAAAGTTGGCTACAGTCAGGCCTGGTTCCCTTTTCATAATTGCCCTCACTGAGGCTCACTGATAAATGTGACAAAATTTCAGAACTTTCCCCAAACTATTGAGAAATAGGAATATTTGTAATGGCCTACTAGTCAATCGGAAGGACTTTCACAACAACTTCAGTATGAACACTGACTGAGCTGAGTTATTTATGGAAATCAGAGCTTCATCATTTCACATCCAGAGATAAACATCAATTCAGAAATGATGCATGATGTCCCTTGACCTTCGCAATCTACATGGATCATGCCAATTCTTTAATTATTGCCATTAAGTTGACTTGGCCGGAATAATTGAGGATCCTATTCTGGCCAGCATGCCTAACATAGATTTCAACCCTCCTGCTCATGCCAGCTGCTACCAGGGGGGAAAAAAACTATTAAGGAAAAAACTGTACTGATGGCAATTGGTGCCCACTAGTGCTGATAGGACAGAGGGCATTTTGAAATATTTCCACCAGGATTTTTTCTCTTTAGATTAAGTTAAATCCCAGATCACTCAGGAGAGTGATGACAGAATATATGCCCAAATGGTAACAATTACATTCTTGGTAATCTCTTCACACCTCTGGAAAAAAAAAACATGTGTCCACAAGTCAAATTCAACTGTTGTTGACTAAATGGACACATTTATGAAGATTTTATTTTTTCCTGACTGCAATACAATATTATATTCATTTCTGGCCTATAACTCAGGTGCTTCCTAATGGTCTCCATGTAATATGGTAAGTGGGCACTGTGAGAGGAATGTAAACATTGCTATGGGGGTGGGGGAGCAAGATAAGCTTGATGGATTCACCTACCCCTGAATATCAGACAGTAAATTTGTATAAAAAATTTAAACGGTGTGAAATTCTCATCCATCCCCATACATATGGATAAGTGACAACTGAAGAAAGTGTAAGTAGCTCGAACAAGTAAAGAGGGTAATAATGACATTATTTATTACCACACAAACTTTAGAGGTAGTCTAACTCACCCTCATCTTCCCCCCTTCCCACTGCAGCGTTCCTTTCTGCGCTAACAATTCCATTAAAAAGAAAGATTTTCCAGATTCTTTCATTTCCTTCTTGCTTGCAATATAATGCCTATCATTAACTCTCCTTCTCAGTAAACATACCAATGTGCAGCCTCAACATGGGAGCCATTTGCTGCTTCGAACATACTGACAATTATTGCTTAAATATTCAAGACCAGCTCTGGGTCCCAACAATCAGCTGCAGCATTTTTGCTCTGCTATTACCTTGCATGTAATCAGGTAGCTGAGACAACCTGCTGTTCAAAAACTGCTCAAGTCTGTTGGGAGACCTCCCCACTTATTCTTTCACTTTATTTAGATATGTTGAGTTGTGCTCAGATTTCCTTTTAGATCAAAGAGAGCTGGGCCCTTGATTTATGTTCTGGACACACGGGGAGAGAGAGATTTGGTTTTTCACAAATCTTCTTAAAAAGCAGACTAAAGGGGACCCCGGGTGTCACAAGTCCCACCATCATGTTTTCCTCCCCCATATTGGTTGAAGAAGGGGAAGAACGGCATGGTAGCCTAGTGGTAAAGATGCTCACTTCCACTCAGAAGGTTGAGAGTTCAATCCTAGGTAGCAGCAAATGTCTCCTTCTCAGGGCACAAAGAAAAAATATCTGCATAGAATCAGGAAGGGCATCCGGCCAGTAAATGCTCAGCTCCATCCAGCCCGTAAATAATCAGCTTCATCCAGTCACCCTGACTCTACCCCGAATTAATGGATTACATGGTTGTAAAAAGGGAGGGGTTTTTTTTATTATTGGTTGAGGAAAGGGATTGATTTAGTCTGAAACAAAACCAGCCAGGCTAGTGTATGGCTTCATGCAGAAGCAAGTAATATTTTGATTTTTTTTGGGAATCACTACACATTGTTTTGCTATTGACAGAATTGCAGGGTGCTTTTTGATAGGGTGTGACATCCCCAAAAGAGACAGGATGAGTGGGTTTCATTCTTCCTTGTCAAGGCCGACTCGCTCTGTACTTTCACTCGAGGCCAGACAACAGAAACCAGGGAGAGGGGAGGAATGAGTGGAAGGTATGGGTGGCTGGGAGGCAATTGAGGAATTCATGTGCACCATCTGTGGCCTAGGAGAATCTCGACACCTCAAGTTTGACGATGAGAGCCTTCTGAACCAAACAGACTGTTTCCCAACTGGATTGGTGGACACTGGACAGTGGGTGGCCCACAAGGGAAGGGGGATTTTAACTATGCAGCTTTTCACGCCAAAAGGCAGAACTGGCTTTGCTTTCTATTGTGCCTATATAGATCTATCAGTAAAGTTATACTCTTGATAATAATGTCCCAGTAGTTTCTTTTGCTGCATATGCCAATGTGACTGTCTTGAAGTTTAAATTGTGAAAGCTTATATTCTCTTATTTTTCATGCCTTCTCCTTCCCTCCAAAAAAATGAGTGAATACCCCAATGCTGAAATTCAGTTTTGCCACCAAATGTTGGCATAATTTCAAGCCATGTTAGGGTTTTAGGCAGAATATGGTGAAAAAGGACTCATATATCCACAGGGAAGCAAGACATTAAATGTGCATCGTTTTGCTGTGATACAAATTCTGTCCCTAATATTGGAACATACATCTGAAATGGAAGAACTTGTGTCATGATACCACAATTATGTTTATCATTTGGGCATCATCTTGGTTAGAAAAAAGATGTCTATGAAAATGGGTGCAGCTTTTCTCTCAAAAGTTGTTCACATTCCCACCTTTTTAAAAAATGCAAATATTTTTGATGTTCAAATTAAGTCTTTTGGCTACTGAATTTCAGTGATCCAATCATGTGTGTGTGTGTGTGTGTGTGTGTGTGTGTGTGTGTTTGTGTCACAGATAGGGTGGTGTGCACTGCAGGTGCAGGTTAAAATGTGGCTTATGTGTTTCCTCCCAGGAAATTCAGAATTCAGAATTGGCAAAAGGGGATAAAATTAATCATTTAGCGCCACCAACCAAATTTATATGCAATTTTTGACAGATGGTCTAGTATAGTCAGTCAATGGGAATTCAAAATTCTGTGAAAATCATCTTCTTTATCATATTATGATATGATATATGGTTTATACGATCTATCTATCTGTCCTAATCTACATGTTCACACAACACGGTAAATCATTGTTTACAAGCCAGTTCATATAAAACACTATAATAAATCCAAGTAAACCACATCATGGCTTTTTCCAGTGCATGAAATAGATCAGTGTGTGTCAGCTTTCAATTGCCTTCAATTACCGCATGAGACATAGTAACTTTTATCTATATTTCTAAATTGGACAATAAACTGAACTCAGAATCAAATTCTTCTATATTGTACATGAAGTATAATGGAAACTATAATCTGCTCTTGGTTTATGTTCCAAGAGCCGAGGTGGCGCAGTGGTTAGAGTGCAGTACTGCAGGCTACTTCAGCTGACTGCTAGCTGCAGTTCGGCTGTTCAAATCTCACCGGCTCAAGGTTGACTCAGCCTTCCATCCTTCCGAGGTAGGTAAAATGAGGACCCAGATTGTTGGGGGCAATATGCTGACTCTGTGAACCGCTTAGAGAGGGCTGTAAAGCACTGTAAAGCGGTATATAAGTCTAAGTGCTATTGCTATTGCTATTGCTATGTTATGTTAGCAGCCATGGCTGCTGGGAATTCTGGGAATTGCAATTCTAACACATCTGGAATTCCCTCGACTCAAGAGGGATTGAGTGTATTGTTGTTCTCAGCGTATGGAATGTATAGATTGTTCCATTATCTTTGTCCTGAATTTGCTCAACTTTTGTTTTTATGACTTTCATTTTCAGAAATTACAAAATCTGGCAAATTTCTGAAAGTATTAATTCTTTTTCTCATTCTGTTTCAATTTTCCATTCCATTTGCCTTAAAAACCAATCCAAATCCAAGAAGTTAAAAACTGTTCCTACAGTAGGAGTAATTTTGCATATATATATTGACCACTTAAGTATGAAGTAAGGTCCACGGAAGTAAATTTGTGACTGAAACTGTAAAAATTTGTAGCTGAGACAACTGAATCAGGTAGGGCATTCCAGACTTTGACAACTCTATTACAGAAATCATATTTTTTTACAGTCAAGTTTAGAACAATTTACATTGAGTTTAAAGTGGTTGTTGGTGCGCGTATTATTGCGATTAAAATAGAAAAAGTCATTTACAGATAAAACATTACTACGTATAATTTTGTATGCAAAACAAGCAATGCTTGTCTGACCACAAGCAACGCAGTTCTAAGTTATCCAAACCGAGAATTTCGAGCCTAGTAGCATAAGGAATTCTATTGTGTACAGAAGAGTGCAAGACTTTTCTCATGAAGTACTTCTGAACCCGCTCGACTGTACTGATGTCAGATATATGGTGGGCAGGGATGGGTTCTAATTTACCTCACTGCCAGTTTGCTTCCTCCCGCGCCGCATGGGCGCACCTTGTGGGCGTGCGCACGCTTTGTGGGCGTGCGCATGCACAGTGCCAAAAAATCCGAAAAAATTCAAAAAACAAAACAAAACCAAAAACAAGATGGTGACGCATGCTCAGTGCCAGAAACTCGGCTTCTGCGCATGCACAGAAGGAAAAAAACTGGGGAAAAAAATGCGCCCCTCCCCAAAAAAATTTTTTTTAAAAAAAGAGATGACAGCGCCCACAGACCGGCACCGACAGAACCGGTTCCGTGACGTCACCGTGACATCATCAGTGGGTCGCTACCGGTTTGGGTGAACCGGTGCGAACCAGGAGGAACCCACCTCTGATGGTGGGGATTCCAAACAGTTGAATAATACTCTAAAATTGGTCTAGCATAAGATTTATAAGCTCTAATTAGCAATACGTTTCCAGAAAAAAAAGCTTCGCAAAATTAAGTTTACAACTCTTAATGCTTTTTTTAGCAACGCTGTTACAGTGAGCTTTGGAGCATAAATCGTCAGAGATAAGTACACTTATGTCCTTAACAAAGTGAGAGTCATCTGCTAGATCAATGCCACCTAGCTTATACTTGACATTCTGATTACGTTCACCAATATGTAAGACAGAGCATTTATTAATCGAAATTTGAAGTTGCCAAATAGATGACCATTCAGACACATAGTCGAGATCATTTTGCAAAACAACAGAATTATCTGTAGAATTGAATAATTTTACGTCATCAGCAAAAAGAATGCAATTGCTTTTAAGTTAATCACATAAATCGTTGATATAGAGCAAAAAAAGCATGGGACCTGAAGCGCTACCTTGCGGAACACCACTGTTAACTGATGCAGGATTAGACAGCGAGTTCCCTATTTTGACTTTCTGCAGTCTATTAGACAGGAAGGATCATTAAAGATAATTAAAGATCATTAATGTACCAACTGAAAAATGTCAGAACGCCCTGCTAAGCAACGAAGAAGTGCAATGTGAATTAGATTAGGATGCATATTTTCAAGACCAATATTAACAAACATTAGCATGTTGATGTGTCATTGTTATCTATATATTCACAATGACTCAAAGATCCACAGAGTGTTAATGCAGATCAGGATTAATTTGGATATGGAATAGTTCTTTAGTTATAAGGTTATGAAGGTGCTACATATATACTGTCTGCTCTTATATCTGCAAAAACTTATGTACTACAGTTACTGAGATATAACCCAAATACAAATGCAGTGTTTAGAAATGTCAGAAGGAATCCTGATCCTCACATTTACTAAAGGCTTCATTCCTACTACATAGATTCCCCCCCCCATCTTTTCATAGAGAGTAAAGTAATTTCTTTAAGGAATAGAATCAAGAATTTATCTTGAGCGAGATCTGTCAGGGCCTCCATTTCCCTTCACTGTAAAAATCCAGCTTTCCTGAAGATAAAGACTTTTCCATTTGGTCATATCTTCAAATATGGTCACTTGACCGATCTGTTGTTAATTGAAGAGCCCCAAAATAGAGCTGGAAAATGAGAGTTGCACAATTATGAAATTGGGCAAAAGGAGCCATTTTAAACATAATCTTCTTTGATCTCTCACTTATTTTCACTTTTTAAAATCTGGCCCTTTTCACTTTCATAGAAAAAAATGAATTAAAGGAGAAAAAGCAATGCTACTTCTAAGAGATTTCTGGAAACTAAGTGATCCAAGTACACAAATGAGCATTAGAAACATAAATTAGCAAGTCTTTAGAGAGTAGGTAAATATTTGTCACAGAATTAAAATAATTAATCTTGTGGTTAAATATACGAGCACACTTTTTAAGAAGATATGTTCAGGTAAACATCAAACAAAATTCTTACTTGAAATGCGAACTTTATNGATCTTTATATATATATATATATATATATATATATATACTTTGAATTAGTGACAGTAATTATTTACAGATGGCTATAATCATATTAAGCATTCTTTGGAGAATAAATATTTTTGCCTTTAGCCAAAAGGGATATTTATTTAGGAGGGATATTTCTCTTCAGTTCTGTAATCCTCTCCCCCATTGGCATTTTTAGAATTTTCCTTGGGCTTTTCACATGTAGTCAAATTTTATACAACAAAACTATACAACCAGTGCTCTGTTGGCTCACTGTTTCAAAGATATTTTTTAAAATCTAAACAGTAAAACAGAATGACCATGGGTGGGCACAAAAGCAGTGGGACCAGAAGTTACTTCCAACTTCCTACCGGCTTTCTCATTGAGCTTCCTTGTGGGAAATTATCATGGAATGTCAGAAACTCCTCCTCTTCCTTGGTTGACCTGTGGAACTGCCTGCCACTTTGCTAAGTGGAGGGTGAAGGCGAGGATGGGGAGGGGTATAGAGTCCGAGGAAAACTTCGTCCCCATTACCCATGCCAGTGTGTCTCCAAGGGCCCACACCCTGCAAAGAGGAAGATGGCTTACCCGCTGACTGCCCATGTGCCCCAGCAAGTCCTACCTTACCAGCAGGGATTCAAGTCCCTTTTTTCATCCTTCCCTTGCCACTCACTGCCATTAAGAGATTTCAGTTTTCAGCTTCTGTTCCAAAGCAGCCAATCCCCACTCACTTGTCAAGCCTTGTGGCCAACTAGTTGGGTGCAGGGACCAGAGAAAGGTGGGGAAGAGGGCAGGGATACAGCCTTCCCATCATTCCTAGCACTATACAAAATATGGATTTCTTGGAAGTGTAGGAGGCTGAAGCAACCACAGCTTTCCCATATTTCATTTCCAGGGGAGTCCTGCAGGGGTGAAATTCAACCACCTCAGCCCGGCTCGGGAGAGGCGGTAGGGACGATTTGAATCGGTTTGCAGAGCCAGTAAAAATCGCCCCTGGTCGGCCCCACCCATGCCCGCCCGCTCACCCGGTTGCCCGGTCACCCGGTCACCGCTTACCTCTTAATAAAGTAGACAGCTCTTGTCTACTTTATTAGGCACACTGAAACTCCCGTTAAACCCGAGGTTACGAGGATGCTGGGACATGTAGATTAATAACAAATGGGAAAGCACCAGGGGAAAGCAAGTAGACAGATCAGGGGTGAAATTCAAAAAGAAGATATACCAATTATTATACACAAAACAATAAAAGAAGTAAACAAATACTTACATAAGAGCAAAAAGAGTCTTGTGTACCTCTTTTATTGTTTTGTGTATAATAATTGGTATATCTTCTTTTTGTAGGTCATTAGGGCAAAGAAGTGATGTTGACTTGGCCACGCCCACCCACCCAGTCACATGACCACCAAGCCATGCCCAACAAGCCACGCCCACAGAACCGGTAGGGAAAATTTTTGAATTTCACCCCTGGAGTTCCAGCATTAGATAAACTAGCCAGTTTGAGTTACCTTGGTTCAATAATTGCTGTCCTATCCATTACAATCCAGTTACACCCAACTGAAGGTTGAAAACAAACAGATACGAGAGCTTTAGTGGTATATAGATAGTGTATCAGACGTGGGTTCCTCCCGGTTCGGACCGGATCGCCCGAACTGGTAGTGACCCGCTGGTGACATCATGATGACGTCACGGATCTGGTTTGGTCGGTGCCGGTCCGTGGGCGCCGCCATCTTTTTTTAAAATTTTTTTTGAATTTTTTTAATTTTTTTTCTTCTGCGCATGCGCAGAAGCCAAGTTTCTGGCACTGCGCATGCGTCACCATCTTGTTTTCGGGTTTTTAAAAAAATTGATTTTTTTAATTTTTTGCACTGTGCATGCGCGCGCGGCCACGCAGCGTGGGAGGAAGCGAACCGGCAGCGAGGTAAGTTAGAACCCACCCCTGTAGTGTATGTGCAATATCTTGTCATTTGCACTTTTTCAGAAGGAAATTTAATAGTTGAAAAACTATTCAGTTTCTATCAAAGGCAATAGTGACCAGGCTGGCCATGTAAAAAATTAAATTAAAAAAAAAATCTTTGGAGGCAATATATTTTTAGGTCAAGTGAAGCTTAGCTGAAAGTTTTAATCTTACAAATAGTTTAGATGTATTAATTGGTCAGAAGGGTTAAAAGCTAGAAAAATAATAGACATTGGTATGAGGGACACACACATTGTTTCTTATCAAGTACAAACATTAAGTTACATTAAGTCTTCCCTTTCCCAAACCTGTTTAAGAAGCAAGAACAAATTATTTGAAATTCCATTTCTAAAAACATATATTCTAGCTGCAAGAGGTTTTATAGCATCCTTAAAGTAGGAGAACTAATAGTCTCTTCCCATGGAGCTGAAGAACTGGAGTTTTAATTCCACAGATATCTAAAACATCATAGAGGCCCACTTAATACCAATTACCAGTGTAGAATAATAGGAAGAAAATACTCTTGAGATTTATTTGCATCATCTATTTCTTCTCTTGAATTGCCAGCATAGAAGCTTTATAAAGGATGGCTTTTAAAATATTTTCCCCAAGCTACTCTACTTACAGCATATTAAAATAGTTTGTGCTTGGCATTTTGACCAAGTGATTTTAGAGTAAGCAAGTTTCTGTAGTAATCTAGTATGACTTTATTTGCCTTCCCAAAATGAAAGCTAAAGTATTATGTGTATGTTTAATGTATATGTACACGGAGAGACAGAAAATCTCAACTGACTGCCTAAGGATAAGAACATTTTGAAAATAAATCTTCCAACAACACTTTCCTGGCTTAAACCCTGTGATACTTCAAAGCTGGCAATGTCAGTCTGGAATGCATCTTCTGCAGCTCCTTGCATACCATACTTATTTCATTTCTGCTACATGTACGCACTTGAAACATGTGTCCAGAGAGCCTTCTCCACAAGTGTATAGAAATTGTGGTAACAAATACAGCTTTCAAGGCCCTGGCTCCCTTATCCTGTCCAACCCAAGCTGTAGGACATCTACAGTGAATCCAGAAGGTAGAAAATAAAACATGCCACATTTGTTTTGGCAACACATCTGCTGCTGGAGTGAACAATTTATTAAGCAATTGGTGGTGTGTATGTGTGCATAACAGCAAAATAAACAGTACTGCAACACCAATACAATTCCTGGCTATGAAATATTAGCACCATAAATTCCTGAGTGAAATGTTATTAAAAATTTCCAGCTCTATAAATGCTACTATTAATCACTTTCAAATTAACCTTATGCAAGTTAAATTATTATGAGTTCCTAGGCAAATTAAATTGTGATTAGTTCCAGACTCTTTCTCCTTGATCTTGTGTTTAGAGGAGGAAATAAAGAAGGACCTACTAGTTATGGTTTATAAAACAGCTGTATAGTGTGTGTGTGGGGGGGGTTTTCCCTTTTTAAGTGTGAAATAAGTAAAGGAAGAAAATACCCTGCAATGCTTTGATTGGCAAAGAAATAAACTTACGGTGAGAGTAACCCTCCAATTGCAACCATCTCCATTATTGACATTGTTTCAAAAGAAATATGCTGATTTTTGAGGCATTTTCTTTAGCTGCTTCTTCAGTATTATTTTGTTGTGCAGTTGTTGACAGCTGATCACGGTTATATCATTACAAGTTTCATTTGCTTTTACCTTGCAGAAAGCACATAAAATACCACCAAGATATTTTCTGCCATTTCTGCCATTAGTTGGAAACTCTCTCCCGAACCAGTTCAAGCAAGGTTATCACTGCAGATACACAAGGTAAGTGAGGTCATAGAATTTTTACCCAGATTCCACTAGAGAGCAGTGTTCTTTTGTAGAAAGCAGGTAGGTTCTGCTCTGCAGAGAAAACTAGGAGGGATCTCTTGCAAAAGCAGATCCTCTGAAGTGATTTAAAATTGTGTTGGAAAAATCACCATGCTCCAGAACATCACCATAAAGTGATGTTCTGATATTTGAACTAGTTTATGTAGCTGTGGAGCTTCTGCCTCTGTCTTGGTGTCTCCCACACAAAAGACGTAATTATTATTACAAAACAAGTCATTATCTTTTTATAGGACTTTGGAAAATGGAATTATTATTAAATATTCCCTGATGTGTTTGACATATATATAAACAAATGTTGAAAGAGATAATTTCACATTCTTTGAAGCCACTGATATATACAAACAGGATGTTCCTGTTCGTTATTCCAGAGATCATGAAAATATTTAAGATCAATTTCCTTTAGTTCTTTCAACTATTTCTTTTAAATGTTAATTCCTAAGTTAATTCCTCCTAAATCTCTACCAGATGTGTAGTTTTGGAAGCAGCTGTAGCCTTCCAGACCACATTATGACCTAATATGCAGAAAATAAGGTTACCATGTAATATTCCTTGTAAAGATTCACTTGAATGCATAGTTGTCCATTCCTAATTATGATGATGCCAAAATGAGGAAATGTACATTGTGATATTGTCATGTAAACCAGGGGTGGGTTCCGGATTTTCTTACTGCCAGTTTGCTCAGGGACGCCCCGTGCGTGCGTGCGCATGTTGCGCCCCATGCGGACAGGTTGTGTGTGCATGTGTGCGCATGCGCGCGCATGTGCAGTACAAAAAACAAGATGGTGGCACCATAGGCGTCGCCAAGAGAACCGGCCCGGGGGCATGGCAGGCCTGGGTCGCTGCCGGTTCTAGTGATCCAGGCTGCCACGTTACTAACGGTTCTATAGAGCCGGTCTGAACCGGTAGGAACCCACCTCTGGTGTAAACCTGCCCTTTCCTACTTGCATAGCAATGTCACACAAAAATTCCTAAGCATTTTGTATCACAATGTCACAACACATTTATCTCCCTTTTCCCCTACCTATAGTTTCATGGTAGTTGTGGCTTTAATTCCCATTTTACCATTTGATGAATGCTGGGCAACATTTCCTGATTAAAAGCTTCATAATCTTTTAAGGTATATGATTTGATTATTTTGGCTTGGCACTCTTATAAAGAAAATACAAAAAATGTCAGCAAAACATGTTGTAATAAGGGTTTCTAAACAAATCCAGTTTACAAAATCAGCTCACAAGGAAGGATGTTTTATTTGTGACTTAATGAGGGAAGAGAAATGGCATTTTGTTTGCCTCACCAAGCTCTGGTTGGATGAAGAGAGGTTGGTTAACCTCTTTCAAATGAGTTCACCAGATTTGGAGGACAGATTATCTTTTGCCCTCCCTTAAATTAAGAGTCAATCATTTCTTAATATATACAACCTTGTGTTTATATCTTGATAGAATTAGGATTCTGATAGCATACTGATCATTTATCTCTCTGAGGTCCTTCTGTCCTGTAGATCCTCAGAGGTCTCAATTTTCTGCAAGATGATCAGCCCGATTTCATATTTCCTCTGCTATTTCTCTTTCTGATATATATATATAAATTGTGTGTGTATATATATATATATATATATATAAAAGCTATTTAGCTCTCATCAGCTAGTCACACCCTTATGGGATTAGAACCTGGGCCACTTGCCTTGTCAGGCAAGTGTTTAAACCTCTGAGCCACAGGATTCTCCTCCCTATCTGCTTGTTCCAGGGACAAGGATATATATATATGCTTTCAGTATAACTGTGGATGTCCCTGCCTTACCAGGTTTTCCATATAGTGTTTGCACATACTGTAGATTGTAACTGTATTTTTTCCCCAAGACATCACAATTGTCCCATACATTTCATTGTGCTCAAGATGACAAATGATCATTCATGAGTTGTAGATAATCCCTAGCATTGTTTTTGTGAATTCCAGCCCCTAACAATCACACAAATGACATGCAGGCACAAAATGGCTCAGTTTTGGTGGCCATGTTTGTCAGCTTTTTTTTTTTTTAAGAAAAATGGGATGGTAACAATGAAGATAGTAATGATGGCTGCAATGCAAATGGAAGTACATATAAAAAGACACTAATAAAGCATTTATAGTCTTTGAAACTAATGGTGGTGAAATAATGTTAGTTTACTGCTAATTTTTTATTTGCTCAGTTAATAGTGTTTCAGATGATGAAGGACTTCCTCGGAAGAGTTCTGGAATATAATAGTGTAAACTGTATAATACTGCAAACTGTCACCAATTTACAAACTTTATATAGATAAACGATTCATGACCATGTCAAATTGATTGCCCATTGTGTGACAAACCAAAAGAATGATGCAACATCTCAATCAATTATTATAGATACTTCTGAGTATGTACTTCTTGGGATCAGTATTTGGAAAACCAAAATCCTTAATTTGTTATCTGGGCAGCTGAGAAACCTAGCTTGTGAAATCTGATAGATTTGAGTATAGATTTGAAAGGATTAATACTTCTTGAGGTATGGTGTGTTTCTCAGTTGCTTAAAAAATACCCTATTATTGAAATAAAAAAAATTGATGTGTCACATCTACCATCCTGAAGTAAAAGGTTGAATTCTCATTTCCAGGTAATCCTGAATGATGCTGCTTGTTCAGATCCATTCTCATACAGGATTAAGCCTGGTTTGAGAACTGCTATTGTGACCATAGTAGTTGATGGAGATGAATAAAGAAGCACAACCTTCTTCAACATTCATTTTCTGTGGCTTTTGATACTGTCAACCATGATATAATTCTGAATCATGGCCTTGGGTTGGATCTCAGAAGAACTCATAACTGTAATAGGGTTAGGGTTAGTACAGATTTTGCCAAAATCAAAATATCTGAGTTCCCCTGCCTGTACATTTCTTTCTCACTGCATTCTGCTTCACTGTATTTTTATACTGTCACTATTGACTTCAATTGGCACAGTTCAAAACACTGAAGTCTTGGGGCTATATTTGTAAATTATTAATGTCGCTGGCTCTAATAAAAAGTATTAATATATATATCCTCTCAATTCAGACAGTGAGGGTTCCTGAAAGCAGTTGGCATATGTGAATGAAGCTGTATCTCTAGAATGGAACTGCTTATTAATTTTGAGTAAACTCCCTGGTTTTAAATATATATATATATATAATTTTTTTTATTATTGAAAGAGTTTGATGATTTTGAATTGCATTTCAAAATTCACTTGACATATACTGTTTAGGGGATTTTTCCCCAAACATTTTAAAAGGGGTTTCTACCCTATGAGATGGCTTTTTTTGTATTTTAAATTCACACTCTTGGGTAATAGTTGCCTAATTCCCTTTACTCAAGAAGGAAATGAATATGCATGCCAAGCAATGGAGATTCCTCTTAAGAATAGAGAATTGCTTCTGCTATGAAACAGTGAAAACTAAAATGTTTCTTCTATATATAGACCTAGACATATCCATTTTCATTCAGTCACTTCTTAAGGGCTTTTTTTCCCCTTCCACCACCCCCATGAGTATTATACTTGAGAACTTGAAAACAAACATTTAGAGGTGGGAAAGAAAATTTCTGAAGCTGACAAAATATGGAGGCAACTTTAGTGTTCATTTGGATAATGTGAAGCTTAGATAAGATACATTGATAGATGCAAGCTAATACCTGTTTGTATGTGCATCTCTCTCTCTCTCTCTCTCTCTCTCTCTCTCTCTCTCTCTCTCTCTCTCTCTCTCTCTCTCCTCTCTACCTTCTCTCTCTCTCTCTCTCTCTCTCTCTCTCATCTAGAGCAGGGGTGTCCAATCTTGACAAGTTGAAGCCTCGTGGACTTCAACTCCCACAGCTGGCTGGAGAATTCTGGGAGTTGAAGTCCACGAAGCTTAAAGTTACCAAGGTTGGACACCTCCGAACTTGGCAGCAAGAGTAA
The DNA here is from genome assembly GCA_003457575.1 of Thermophis baileyi. NCBI lineage: Eukaryota > Metazoa > Chordata > Lepidosauria > Squamata > Dipsadidae > Thermophis > Thermophis baileyi. The sequence continues at coordinate 2,271,231 of QLTV01003456.1, forward strand.
GTGGTGATAAACTAAATTTCTTTTTATACCCATAACTGAAACCACCATGGCAAAATCAAGCCACAAGAAAAATAAAAGAACAATATTGTTCAGAGGCTCATGTGGTTCCTGGGACCAATGAACTACATTCTCAGTGGTAGGAACAATGCCAATTTCTCACCAGGTACTGAATGGATATGACCTCTAGAATCTGTGTAGTAAAGCTACAAATATGCCCTTCAGTCTTTTTTTTCAGACAGGACTCCTGAATCATTGTTTTGGGGAACAATGAAGTGCTTTTTCCCACAATGCACTTTCCAAGGCCACTAGAAAAAAAATCTACTTTCATTTCTGCCTGCTGCCTTCAAGGTCAGCTTCCTGCCATTTGATTGAGACTTTCAAAAACCAGAGGGCAAGGGCGGAACATAATATGTCATTAAACAAAATTTATGATGGTGAAATATAGGAACAGTTCATAAAGAGAGCAACATAACTGCTTTTTTTTTAAAAAAAAACATAAATCTAATTTGCTTTATAACAAAATAGGAGAAAAATTAAAAATACTAAAAACCAAAGGCATGTACCCATTATCAAAAGTATAGAAAAAAGCTCAGTTTTTTAATGCAGGAGTTAAAACATTGACCACTCAGTCAAGTTGACCAATCTGTCCCTTACATTGATAAAGTGTCAAATCATGTTCATTCTGACTTGACTCCAAACTGGCTTAAGAAAATCCTGCTGGAACTGAGACAGTTTGATGTGAATTTGAATATAGCATGCTGCCCCATCCTAGCATTGAAGAATTGGAGAGCCAGTTTGGTCTAGTGGTTAAGGCACCAGGCTAGAAGGCAGGAAACTGTGAGTTCTAGTCCTGCCTGAGGCATGAAAGCCAGCTGGGTGATTTTGGGCCAGTCACTCTCTCTTAGCCCAACTCACCTCACAGGGTTGTTTTGCTGGGAAAAATTGAAAGAGGAAGGAATATTAGGTATGAGTTATTTACATAGGCAATAAAGCCAGGAGATAGATATCTAGATATCTAGAGATGTAGATCTACATACATGCATACATAAATACATACATACATACATTTTCTCTGATATTGTACCCACACTTTCCTGTTTCAAGATAGTAATTCCCAATCATTTTCCTTCCTGTGAGTGGGTTTTTCTAGATGTATACAGATCAGAGGTGGGTTCCTCCTGGTTCGGACCAGTTCGCCTGAACCGGTAGCGACCTGCTGGTGACGTCACGATGATGTCACGGATCCAGTTCAGTTGATGCCGCCATCTTTTTTAAAAAAAAATTTTTGAATTTTTTTTTGAATTTTTTTTTGAAATTTTTCTTCTTCTGCGCATGTGCAGAAGCCGAGTTTCCAGCACTGCAAATGCATCGCCATCTTGTTTTCGGCTTTTTTATTTTTATTTTTATTTTTTTGCACTGCGCATGCACGCGCCCACGAGGCGCAGCCACGCAGCGCAGAAGGAAGCAAACCAGCAGCGAGGTAAGTTAGAACCCACCCCTGATACAGATAGTCCTTGATTTCCGACCACAATTGAGCCCAAAATTTCTGTTGCTAAGTGAAACATTAGTTAAGTGAATTTTACCCCATTTTATGACGTTTCTTACCACAGTTGTTAAGTGAATCACTGCGGTTGTTAAGTTAGTAGCATGGTTGTTAAGTGAATCTGGCTTCCCCATTGACTTTACTTCTCAGAAGGTTGCAAAAGGGGATCACATGACCCCGGGACGCTGCAACCGTCATAAATTTGAGTCGCTTGCCAAACATCTGAATTTTGATCACTTGACCATGGGGATGCTGCAATGGTCATAAGTGTGAAAACCAGTCATAAGTCACTTTTTTCAGTTCCATTGTAACTCCGAAAAATAGCTAAACAAACTGTTGTAAGTCAAGGACTACCTGTATACTGTTCTGGGCTTGAGGATTCCAGGCATGTTGAAATTGCTATGTGGTTTCCTGCATATATCCAGAAAAAATGCCAGAATCAGCAGTGCTGCCTCTTCTAGGGCTGTTTTATAGCTTTGAGGAGCAGATTCGGAGGTCAGTTTGCTCATGGCCAAAGTGCTTCACTGAATAATTTACACAGGCCTGATCTGCAGTCCTCTCAGGAGCATTCAAGGTTCCTTCTTTCAGTGTCTAGAAAAGCCATGCTTTTCATTCTAAATGCTGCCTAATTAGTACTTCTCAACTGGATTAAAAGGGATTAAAAGGAGACCACTGCTATCTTTCACAATGGGAAACAAACATTCAGAATGTCTGCAAAATAATCCAAAGAAAAGCTGCAGTCCTTTCCCAAAGCAGACACCTGGGAAGTGACTCTCAAACTATTGAAGAAAAATGTAATGTTTGTAGTATTTACATAGTAGCAAGAGCATATAAAGTGGGCTTAAACCAACATAATTTAAATGCTTGGCAAGATGCTGCTGAAGAATCAGTATATTCCAGTTTTCACACTGAACAGATTCTTCTCATTCCTCCCTTCTCCTGTGAAACTCCAAATGTTCTTATCAAGCTACAAGAGGATGAAAAACCTTTCTAAAAGTGTGTTTGGTAGGAGAGAATATTTGTAGCTCAAAGCTGAATTGTGGGGTCCTTAGTATCTCTGAGCTTGGTTGTTTTCTTACAGATGTTTCATTACCAAACTAGGTAACATCATCAGCGTTAGAAGGAGTGGGATTTACTCTCATTTTATATACTAGTGGCTTGTCCTGTCAATGTTGGTGGAACATTGATGGTTCCTTGATTGGGTTGTTGTTTGCTGTTAGCTTTTTTGTCTGAGTTGGCAGTTCCTTGATTGGGATATGCAGACAAACAAACTAAACAAAAGCCTAATCAAGAAACTACCAACAACACTCCCACCAGAGGCAAGCCAAGCCACTGGTATACAAAAAGAGAGGAGACTTCACTCCCTACTAGCACTGATGATGTTTCCTAGTTTGATAATGAGATGTCTGCAACAGAGGTGGGTTGCTACCAGTTCGGACCGGTTCGCCTGAACCCGTAGCGACCTGCTGGTGACATCACGATGATGTCACCGATCCAGTTCGGTCGGTGCCGGTCCGTGGGCGCCGCCATCTTTTTTTAAAAAAATTTTGAATTTATTTTTTTGAATTTTTTTTCTTCTGCACATGCGCAGAAGGCGAGTTTCCAGCACTGCGCATGTGTCGCCATCTTGTTTTTGGCTTTTTAAGTTTTTTAATTTTTAATTTATTTTTACTGCGCATGCACGTGTGCACGAAGCACACGTGCGCCCCCGAGGCGCGGCCACGCGGTGCGGGAGGAAGCGAACCAGCAGCGAGGTAAGTGAGAACCCACCCCTGGTCTGCAAGAAAACAAACAACCTCAAAGAGCACCAAGAACCCCACAGTTTTCATGCTTGGTTTTCATAAACTTAGGGGGAGGGGCTCCTGATGTAGGAATTTATGATTTTCAGGCCATAATTGAATATATATGTTGTGGAGTTTACAATACATACCAGACTCATTTCTCCCGTTGCCCCTGGCTTTGACTTGAGGTGGTTATACTGTTTTAGACAAATTTTACAGCTGTAAATTTCACAACAAAAGCTTCTGAACTTGAAACCATATGTTATTTCCTTTTGGCTTGGACATAGCAGGAGTTTGGGTTTGGCTCCAGTTCTGTGGGTGAGTTGATTTTATTTTCCCTTCAACCATTAAAGAACTTTTTTTTCTTCCTAGGTTCATTATTTGAGTTTTTCTGTCCAGAGGAGTTCAACATCATAAATGGAATGGAATCAATTTATTATATTTACCCACCACAGCTGTTAAAAAAATGGAAACTGCTTGTCCAAGTATGTATAATAAATTTCCACTGCAAGGAGAGACCTGATTTTAAAAAAAATCTTTCCATCCAAGGTTTTCAATTGGATCTCTATCGATATGACTTCTTCCCAAGGGAAACAGATTGTAGCTTCCAAACAACATGTTCTGTGCCTGACCTCATTTTCATCTCTGAGTCCCACCTCTCTACCCAACCCCATTCATTTGCTAATGGAAACCGAATTATTTCCCTGTCCCACTGTTATTAGATATACAACAAGAACTGTATGTGTTTTGGATCTCAGAGCGAAAAATTATTCACAACTTGATAGAGCTGCAAGGAGTCATTTTTCAAAAATGTGGGGCAGCTTTCAAGCCAAGAAGTGTGCTCTCAGCCCTTTGGCCTCACTGATGGAAGTGTGAAGGCTCTTTGGCCTACTTTGATGAGGACCAGCTGTTCTTTTCTTCCTTTCCCCTTCTCTAACCCCCCCCCCCACCTTCCCATGCCCAGCTCCACGTAGCCAAGTTTAAGTAAATGAAGTAGCACGATGCTTTCCAAAGCAAGACAACTTTGGAGGGTTGCCATCTATTCCTGTAAGAAGATATCAAGTCCCATTGAACTTACTCAAACTTAACCTAAGAATTTGTGCAACACAAGACTGCATCCAAAAGTAAATGCAGTTATGACAGTAACACCCAAACTGATGACCGTATGTCGAAGCAGCCTCCACATTTACGAGGTGGAAGATTCCTGCTTACCATAGTTACTGTACCAAGTGTAGGCTTGGGACTGTATCTCCAGTTGTTCTTCAGAAGTCAGCCAGAATTGCAGTCTTCTTTTTCCACTGGAAAAGGAAGTGGAAAGACAGTATAGGTGATCCTTGACTTACAAACATTCCTTTAGTGATTGTTTGATGTTACAATGGCACTGAAAAAAGTGACTTATGACCATTTTTCACAGTTACAACCTTTGCAGCATCCCCTTGGTCATCTGATCAGGTTCCTTAGCAACTGGTTCATATTTATGACGGTTGCAGTGTCCCGGGGTCATTTTATTACCTTTTGCAACCTTCTGACAGGAAAAAACAATGGGGAAGCCAGATTCACTTAATAATCATGTTACCAACTTAACAACTGCAGTGATTCACTTAACAACTGTGGAAGAAAGATCATAAAATGAGACAAAACTCACTTAACAAATGTTTCACTTAGCAGCAGAAATTTTGGGGTCAATTGTGGTCATAAGGACCACCTGTATTAGCCTTCAAAAAGAATATTGCCTTCCTGCTGTTTTGCTCTCCTAATTCTTTAACCCAAGTGGTACAAAATGTCCTCCCTTGCACAGAATGACGGGGGCATGATAGTCCCAAACTCACAGTGTCACATTGCTGTCACATGACGTATCATGACGTTTTTCCCCTTTGCGGAGCTGGGATGGGTATGGCCTGCGTGTGACACATCCGGCCCGTGGGCTGCCAGTTTGACACCCCTGTCCTACATTGAAGTATATTGACAAGCAAAATGCAGATTTGCAAAACATCTGCTACTTTATTGCTTGTGTTAGCGTTTAATATTTTAAAATTAATCTTAGCCTTCAAATAATGTTTTTCTTTGGTAACAAAATTCCTTGGGTCAGTTTAGGGATTCAGATTTGCTCTATGATTTTGCAAGATGGCAGACAATTTTTTTTCATTTTTAAAAAATGTGTAGTCTTTTTCCTAACAGTCCCTCTTTGTCACTGCATGGAATCCAAAGGTGATCACATAATATCATATAGGCCACGTGAAATTTCATATATTGCTGAAAAGGAGGTTTGGATCTGAAAAATCTTTGAGGAGAAGGATAAGATGCCTTTTAGTTATCTTCTAGTGATCATAAAGTGAGGACAACCCACCAATCCCTTGATGAATTCCCCATTCCTCAGTTGGAAACAAAGAGGCCTTGGATTATATTTGTACCCAACATATATCCTCCTGTGAAAAAAAAGGGGTGGGGAGTGTTATAGAATATCCAAGATTTTTCAGTAAAGCTCTTTTATACCCCCAACAGAGGCTGCAGAAATTGAGTAATTTAAGTTTGAGAATCTCAGTTCTAGGCTATTTTCAAAACTTGCACATTTCACTAAACCTATTCAACCCTGGATAGCTTCCCATGATTGTGAAATTGAGACTTCTGCAACTGCTTCTGCTTTCTTTTCTTCAGTTTTTGTCCGAGGCACTTAAAAAAGCCCTTTCCCTTGTTTTGTGTATGATGTTGGATTAGAGATGTCAGAAACAGGCAGCCAGGAAATTAGCAAGCGACCTTACAATAGGGAATCGAAACCCACTGAGCAGAAGTATCAAGCTCTTGTTAGAATTATATTTTACCTGGCTCAGTGCAGCAGTGAGGCTCACAGATTTAAGCATAAGAAGGACATTGCTCTCCTTGTTAAAATAAAATACTAACAGTGCACAAGCAGTCATATTACACATTCAGTTCAAGTCAGGGGGGAAAAGATGATGTAGAAGCAAGGGACCATGCTGCCTTCCTAGACTGCTATGCAAAGAACAGATTTTCTTGTTTTTGGGTTGGCTATCAAAACATTCCCAGGTTTCTAAGGTCAGTGAAAATAAGATCTGAGGGCAGCTATATTGGGTGGCAAGGCATTAATTTTATGGAGAATCTTCCAAGTTTGGACTCACTACACACTGATGTGGGTCTTTGGATCCTTTTCCTGGAAAGAGGAGGATCTATTACACTTCCTGATAAGCTCAGGGTCTGCTCAGTGAGATGAAGTATGTTTGTATAACCTCACTGAACTAACACTGCATATACAGATGGGGGGAAGTGTAAGCAGTTTTTCTATTGAAAGTTGGTCAGAGGTTATCTGTACATGTAGGGAAGGATTGTATAGTTGCTGAGTCAACATTGGCAATTAAAATTACAGCTAGCAAAAATTCCCCTTATTTTTCAGCAGCCAGATGACTGGTGTACTACAAATAGTCTTCAATTTACGACTGGCCGTTCAGCAGCTCTTCAAAATTACAATAGACCTGGTTTCAAAGTTAGAGCCACTGCAGCACCCCTGCAGTCATTCACCCTTATGACTAACTGCAGGGACAACAACCCCCCATTTATCTCTCCCCCATCCCACTCTAACAGGTCCCTACCGGCCTTGGGCCCGCTTACCCCCCCCCCTTGCCAGTTCCTGAAGGCTTTGGGCTCAAGAGCTCTCATTAGGAAAGGAGAACTGGCTGCTCCATCCCTCCACATTCAGGGAGAGTATCAAAACCATGTAGGGTAAGCCAGAACTGGCTACCATTTTTGGAGAAGCCTCAATGAACTGTGGCTGCTCTGAAAATGGTGGCTATTTCCAGAACAATGCCATGCGGCCTAGGGACACCAAGGAATGGAGTGGCCAGCCCACCTTCCTCAATGTGAGCTCCAGAGCTCTTCAAAAGATAAGTGTGCCATAGATGACCAGAGTGGGTGTGAAGGATGGTGGGGTCCTGATCAGCGGTGAAATCCTCTGAAGTCTGCTACCAGTTCTGTGAGTCTGCTACCGAGTGCGCGCTTTGCACGCATGCACGCCTGAGGCGTGCCCGCGCAATGCTAAAAAAGGAACATTTTGAAGCCTTCTGCAAAGGTAAGTAGAACAGCGAGGGGGGTGAATCCGCTGTGCCACGCGATTTAGATTAGCTAGAAAGCAGGAAATCCGATGATTCTAGCTAATATAAATCACGTGTCACAGCTGATCGTTGCCCAGCTGATCGTCAGAAATACCGGCTCACCTGAACCGGTAGCATTTTTTACTACTGGTTTGGGAGAACCGGTCCAAACCGGTAGCATTTCACCCCTGGTCCTGATGGGATAGGCCTGCAGGGACCCTGTGGGGGAGGAAAACAGGCCCAAGGCCTGTGGGGTCCCTGAGGAGTGGGAATTGGAGCATGGGGTGCCTAGGGGGTAGAAGAGGCCTTGAGAGACCCAGGACAGGCAGGCCTGAGTGGGCCTGCACTAGAACTCCCAGGGCTTCCCCAATCCCAGAGGCACCCTATGCTCTGCTTAATGACCCACATAATCACATAATGACAGCATAGGGAAAGTGGGGTTGGGGATTGTTAAGAGAGGCAATCACATAGTTGCCTTATTTAATAACCATCATGACTTGTGACCTTGGGCAGGCTCCATTATGGTTGAGTCAAGGGCTTCTTGAACATAGCAATAGGAAATTAGTGATCTGAACCAGCATTGCTGGGAAATCTGGAGTAAAAGGTGTGCCTGTGGAGGGCAATGTGTGGCATTAGTGATATGTGATTGTATGTGTTGTGTGTGTTCACATCCATATGTAGCTACAAGTAGACCAGAGGTGGGTTCCTCCCAGGTCGGACCGGTTTTCCCGAACCGGTAGCGACCCGCTGGTGATGTCATGATGATGTCATGGATCCGGTTTGGTCGGTGCTAGTCCGTGGATGCCGCCATCTTTTTTTGATTTTTTTTTAAATTTTTTTTGGGGGGGAATGTTTTTCCCGGTTTTTTTTCTTCTGCGCATGCGCAGAAGCCGAGTTTCCGGCACTGCGCATGCATTGCCATCTTGTTTTCGGCTTTTTTGGGGGGGGGATTTTTTTTATTTTTTTGCACTGCGCATGCACGCGCACGTGAAGCGTGCACGTGCCCATGAGGCGCGGCCACACGGTGCGGGAGGAAGCGAACCGGCAGTGAGGTAAGTTAGAACCCACCCCTGAAGTAGACCTTAAGTTATGAGACACTTAGGACCAAAACATTTGTCATTAAGCAGAGCAGTCATGAAACTGCATGTGACCACACTTGATTTTATAACCTCTTTTCCTTAGTTGTTTTGCAAATTACAATTCTTAAGTGAGACCTCACCTGATCACCATTTTTGACCTTCCTTGCTAGCTTATCCCTTTTGATTTTGTTTGTTGGAAAGCATAGGAAAAGGTTGCAAATAGCAATCATATGGCTTGGCATGCTGCAACTCTTATAAATACAAGCCAGTTGCCAAGTGCCAATCACAATCACATGACTGAGTGGATGCTGTGAAGTTCATAAGTGTGAGGACCTGTTATAAGTCACTCTTTTTGGTGCCATCACAATTTCAGTCACTAAATTAATGTTTGTAAGTCGAGGAGTACTTGTAGATTTCAAGCTACTGGTATGCAATCTATTGAGTTCTCAGGACTGAAAAGATTGCAATCCTTTATAAATGAGTGGACAACCTGCAGGCCATTAGCTAAATGTTTCTTTTTTTCCCACTTGGGGAAGAGATAAATTATTGAATTTATTTGAGGAATAAGCTAAGATGCAAAATGCCTGTCATTAATTCTGCAGAGACTTGCTAGCACTCCTGTGTCCTACCTTAATACCTTCAACTCAAAATTGTTTATTTATTCTCAGGAATAATTAACGGACAATGCTTGCAGGCTTAAGACACCATGTTATCTTTTGGACCCCCTACACCATGGCAGGGGTAGTATTCACTTACCTTCCCTACCGGTTCGCAAATATGAGTGCGTGTGCGCTCGCTTTGCTCGCCCGCGCCTCGTCTGCACATACGCAAAGCCTTCTGCGCATGCGCACAGCGTCAAAAACGCAACATGCTTACGTCTGGGCGGGTGGGCGGAGCCTCCCGCAGTCAGCGTTATCAGTTCTCCCGATCCTGATAGAACTGGCTGAATACCACCACTGCACCATGGGGTGAAGATATCGCATCAATCAATTCAACTGATAATATCACTAACTAACATCCTTTTCAGAGTTTAGAGACCCAACATTAAAAAAACCCACATACCGGTACATTCTCATGCTGAAGTAGAATGCTCCGCATCTTTATTTAGCTGATTGAGAGCTATTTATCTTCTATTATCTGGGCTGGGAATCCTATTGTGTTATATATCTTCACTCCTATTTACCACTTCAGCTTAATATATGTGTGTGGGTTGAATTTATTGTTTGTTTTGGGTTTATTTGTGGGGTGGTTTTTTTTTAGCTAATTATAAATTCCATCCCACTCTGCAAGTCATAGAGCCTGTTTATTTATTCACAAATCCCCAATGAAACAGAAACAGATTTTTTAAAAATGGCTTAACTATTCTGTGGCCAGGCATTGTTTTCTTCAGTTTCAGATTAGTCACATTCATATAATTCAGCTGTGCTCTATTGATGGGAGAGCAGCAAAGTATCAATAGCTCTATCAATGGCTAACCTTTTAGGTAGATAATTAATTACATGAGTATTTCCATCCCAAATTGGAAGCCATTGACTAAGTTGCTAAGTGTATGAACACGATATGGGCAGCAGGGATCATTAAATCAATAGAATAAAAAGCAATACCTGCTTGACCTAAATGTGAAAAAAAGAGGCAGGGTAAGAATCTATAAACCTCATTTCTCCGTTATTGATTAAATTTTCAGCAGGGCCGGAGCAGCCGCTGATTTTCATAACTTTAGAAAATGTCCCACAATTTTCAGCGACAAAAATCATCTGAGGACTGAAGCAATTTATAGATTGCTTTCTGTATCTGTCTCTAACATATTTCTCCATTAGACAAATAATGAGGAAAAGTAGCTTGAAATGTTCTATTTGCCTCTCCAAATTTAGAGCTTTCCAATTGTGTTAGAAGCATATTTCTCAGAATTTTTCAACAGCAGGCCAACTGTACAACTTAGATCAATGGGAGTGGAAGCATTTAGCGTAATGGCCAAAATTCTAGCTTCTTTGGAGAATTTGATTGCCTAAAATGACATATTGGTAGTTCAGGTACATAGCTAAAAGGCAAAAATTTAATTTTAATGTACTTGATATTAAATGTGAAGGAAATTAGTTAAAGGCATTCTTTGTTACGCAATTGCCCATCTTCATTTGTGAGTGGTCCAGCAACTTTATCTTCTACTTGAAACCTTCACAAATGTTCTCACAGCTTCTTCTGCCTGTTTACTTAGCCTAGAAAAAAATCCATTGTGGAAGAACAGAATTTTTTAAAAAAGTTGGCAATACTTGAAGCCTTCTGTCTAGACAGTGCCTCAAGTCTGATGTTCAAGCCATTTCTGAAAAGATTTGTTATTGTTATAAAATTCAAGATGGTCTCAAAAAATCCTTTTGTCAGCTCCCATTACACAACTTAAATAACTTCATATTCTTTGTTAGGCTTTGTCATTGAAGGAACCTGAGGACTTTGATTGAGCACAATTAATGTAAGTTTGATTAGATACAGGAATATAAAAAAAGCGTTAGCATTTGATCTTATATAAAAAAGAAATGCAAAGAATTCTTCCAAAGAATTAAATATCATCAGTTGGAACTGCATTAATTAATCAGTCTCATGATGGCAAAGTGTATACTGCTTTGATTGAAATCAAACAAAAGCCTGTTATTTGATTATGTTTTACTGAGTACATTAAAGATATTCAGAAAGGTGAAAGAGAGACAGTGCGGGAGAAAATGAGGCAGCAGGCAATAGGGCAGAGTTAAATTGTAAAACAATTCTTTCTTTCTGCTGAAGAGAATGTCATCCGAGCCCAGCAATGCTTTGGAAATAATTTTTAAAGAAAATAAATAAATAAACCACAACTACTTTAACTTAACTGCAGCCCACAGAATTATGAGTTCTGGGGTGGTCTACCCTGACCCCTGCAAATGTTTATATTTCATTGTTCCACAGAAATGCAGATCTGCACATAGCCAAACATATTTCACTAGGCATAGGAACAAGAACGTAAGGTGATAAAGACTAGTGTCATTATTTATGAAAATGGGCACCATAAAAATTACAGTGGATTTCAAGTAAATGTGAACAAGCAAGCAAGAAGGCAGATTCATACTGCAAACATAATACAGGTAGTCCTTGATTTACAACAGTTCATTTAGTGACTGTTCAAAGTTACAACATCTCTGAAAAAAGTGACATGACCATTTTTCACACATACAGTACGCCTGTTGAAGCATTCCCAGGGTCATGTGATCAAAATTCAGATGCTTGGCAACTGACACATATTTATGATGGTTGCAGTGTTCCCGGGTCATGTGAACATCTTTTGCAACCTTCTGACAAGCAAAGTCAATGGGTAAACCAGACTCACTTAACAACCATGTTACTAACTTCACAATTGCAATGATTCATTTAGCAACTATGGCAAGAAAGGTTGTTAAATGGGGCAAAACTCACTTAACAAATATCTTGCTTAACAACATAAATTTTGAGCTCAATTGTGGTCATAAGTTGAGGACTACCTGTATGGTACAATGGGAAACAAATTCTGTGTTAACGTTTTTTCCTCTTTGTTTCTTGGATGATGCTTAAGTAGATATTTAGATTATCTCTTGGTTGATAATTAGAAAGATGTGGTTTGCTTTTTTCAACCCATAAAACTTTTCCTTTTGTCCTAACCAAAATGCACATGCCAACATCATCAATTTTCTCCAACTTTCCTTCTTGCTATGGTTTTCCATGACCCATCAATCAATCCTCTGGGTAGCATGGAGGGCTCCAGTAGACAGAGAAGAAAAATGCTGTATTCTAAAGTTCCAATTACTGTAGTTTGAAATTGATTAATGCAAAGCCAATTCTTTAATCCTAGGAATGCTTCAAAGAGACGTGTTTTTCTAATATCTGAATAGCAATAATTGTTCTAGCTCAGCAAAGTTGAGACAGATATGGTTGGGTAGACTAAAGGTTCTTCTGAATCAACATGTAGCCAGAAGTTTGAGTAGCAAATATTTTATTTATCTAATTTATATAGTGGTCCATCTCACAAGCAAGTGAGACTGGGCGACATACAACAAAACTAAATAAATATATAAAATCATTATCATATACTGTATTAAAAAGCTTTACAAACCATAAAAACATCTAAAAGAAGAATAGACAAAGGGATGTTAATAGTAATGAAACCACATCACTAGTTCACCTGTCCCCTTGGATCCCCAGGTCTAAGGGACCTTCAGAAGCTCAGAATTGATGAGGCCATCCACACTTCAGGTGTGGAGGAGATTCCTAGGGCTCTCCAAACATGGCTCCCTAGATGACAGAACCTATAACATGCCCATTCTGTTAGATCTGGTGGTATGGGCAGAAGAAATCAAGAAAAGGCAGTCCCCCAAGTAACTTGGTTCCATGCCATGTAGGGTTCTAAAGTCAACATCAGCACCTTGAATTGGGCTCAGAAATAAATTGATAACCAATGCAGGTGGCACAGCAGAGGTGTAAAATTTGTTCTACCAGAGACACCCATAACTGCTTGTGCTGCTACATTTTTCACTAGCCCTCTTCAAGGGCACCCTCATGGCATTGCAATAGTCAAATGGAGGTAACCAGGGCATAAGTGACCATGAGTGGGACCCTTTGATCCAAGAATGGGCACAACTGGTGCACAATACAAACTTGTGTAAAGGTCCTCCTAGCCATTACTGCATCTGCTCTTCAAACAGGAGTCATGAGTCCACGAGGACCTCTCGGTTGCAGACAGGGTCTCTTTTGGGCAGTGTAACATTATCCAACACCACATATGGTACAACCTTAGAACCAGAGGCCCCTGACCTGCTTAGAGCAAATGATGCCTTTTCTTCAGGGTTGTTTGTTATTCCATGGACTCTGGCTATATTTTGAGGCTGTGAAATTTACATTCACGGCAGTGAACTCTTCCTTGCTTATAATACCAAGCCCTACTTGAGTGCATTCATTGATATACAGATCTTCTCAGCTCCCCATCCTCTGAAGATGGCTCTTACAGCAATGTAATTTTGTTGGGATAATGATGTCTTATCAGACATAAGACAATATTTCTGATGAGTTGTGATGCAAAAGTATGTTAGATTTCTGGTAAGAACATAGCAAATAGAAGATGAGAAATGAGCTGAGGTAGCACAGTGGTTAGAGTGCAGTACTGCAGGCTACTTCAGCTGACTGCTAGCTGCAGTTCGGCGGTTCAAATCTCACTGGCTCAAGGTTGACTCAGCCTTCCATCCTTCCGAGGTGGGTAAAATGAGAACCCAGATTGTTGGGGGTAATATGCTGACTCTGTGAACCGCTTAGAGAGGGCTGTAAAGCACTGTAAAGCGGTATATAAGTCGAAGTGCTATTGCTATTGCTAAGATATCCCCTGAAAAATTGGAAACAATCTTACTGCTGAACCTATGGGATCCAGACTGGCAAAATTTCTCGAGAGAAAGGAGCTATTGTAAGCCCACGCACACTCTGGATGGCTGGTCCTCAGGAGTAGATGGCAGGATGGTAATCTGCTTGTGAATTAAGTTAGGAATTACATTTTAACTTATACTTATTCAGCAGCCTTTAAGAATTCAGGACAATCTTCATTCCTTAATCACTTTAGAATTTTTTTATTTTTTTTTAATATCGAGGATCTCTGGAATGGCAAGTTTCAATGGAATTCTCTTGGTGATTTCCCTTTAATCCACTATGAAAGAAGTTTTAAGTATGTGTTTAAGGATTTATAAGAATTCCCTTCTCACTCCTATGGGTGGTCCATGTCTCCCACACAGTATCTTAGCTGTTCCTTAACACTGCAGCAGAAGGAAATAAAATAATTGATGTATTGAGAGGTATTTGTGAATAATGAATTCAGAAGTTAATTTTAAAGATTTCTGCCATTATTGATAGACTAAACAAAGAGGAACATGTTTTACTAGACAAGACAGAAATTTATTCAAATGTGGTTTTGAAAATAGCCAAAAGAAAAATATGGGGAGTAAATGAAATATTTAATATACAATTTAAACTGGTTGATATATTAATAACTGAAAACAATGTACAAATAATGACAAGAAAAATGACTTGTCAGTAATGACCTTTATATATTAGAGTTACCAAAGTGACTTATTAATGTTGTCAGTGATTTTGTGAGAAGAGACAAAGAGAAAATGAAAAATAAAAACTAAGTGCTTTTATTATTTGGGAGAAAAGGGAAGGAATATGAAATTGATTTATTTGACCAAGGTTAAAATAGATAGGTTGCTATCTCTGGCAAGTTTTAATGGATTTCTAAAATAGATAGGTTGCTATCTCTGGCAAGTTTTAATGGATTTTTTTTTTCTGATCAGATGATGTTTTAAAGTTTTGATTAAGCATAAGAGTTATACAGATAGTCCTGTATAACTGAACCTGGAATTACAGTCAGAAGCTGGGCTGGTCATTAAGCAAGTCCTGTGACCATGCATGGTTTTGCGAACTTTTTTGCAGTAGTCATTAACCACAGTCATTAAGCAAACACATTGTTTGCAATGGGTATAAATCCCAGTTTTTTGGGGGGGAAATGTAAATTGTGGTTATGTGACCACAGGATGCCACAAATGGTTGTCATTGCAGACCAGTTGCCAAGTGCCCAAAATGTGATTACTTTACCACCGGGAAGGGGGCAGCTATCAGAACTTCAAATTCAGATTGTATGTAGCCCTGGGGAGGTCTGTTGTAACTTTGAATGGTCACTAAGCAACCCTTTGTAAATCAAGGACTATCTCTGTGTGGAAAAAGTTGCTGGCTGCATTTTGAATTTATCTGATTAAGGTTAAACCTAGTAAGTTTTATTGCATTTTGGTAGATTGAATTTGAATGATGAGGTTTGGGGAATTTGTTTAAAAAATAGAAAATGAAATATAAATGTAGAAGGAAGGAATTCAAGTAGGTTTATTAGATCAGATTTATAATAGATATTATTTCTGGTAGTCCTTAATGAATTTTTGCTGATTAGATTTGATGATGAGGCATAGTCTCAATGACTTGTTTATAGAGAATGAGGTGAAATTTGGGAAGAAAAGACTGATGTATGTTAAGAGATGGTGATAAATTGATAAAGTTGTTTACGCTTGATGGGATGAAAGGGAAAATTACTTCTTTTCTTTCTCTTTTTCTCTTTTTTCTTTGCACATTTTCCTTTTCATAGGCTGTACTCATTTTATCTGTACCGTGTAATCTTCAATAAAATTATTTTTATAAAAAAGCTTAAACATGTCAAAGAGTGCATTGCTTTTTTGCGGCCCAAATAGCAGCAATTTAATTCATCTACTCTCTCGCTCTCGCTCTTTTTCTCTCTCTTTTTTTTCCTGAAAAGCCATTTTCCCACAATAGTATGGAGAGACCCAAGTGCCGTGCTCTTATGAAAGCTGAATAAAAACTTGGTGGTACTTACCGAAAAACACTAGAGTGTGGGCCTTCCTGCTCCACAACTATTGACAACAGAGGAGGCCACTTCAAACAGGTAAAGCTACATTAGTACTTTTAAATGTGTCCTTGGGAATACGCTCATCTAGAACAATGATTGCTGTGGAAAAAAAGTGAGATGAATGCTGCTTTCAGAACAAAATTACAGCTCTAAGAGAACAGCTCTGAAAGAAATAGATTTGAAGAGTCTAGAGAGTAATTTCATGGAAAACAAATTGGGTAGCCAGTTTTAAAAGGCAGGGGGAATACTTAAAAATGTTACAAAAACATTGTTTTTCGATACATTGTGGCCCAGAGTTTTGATTACTGGCAATGAAAGGATGGTTAAAGAAAAGAGATTATATAGCTAGGCTATATTAAAAGTTCACGCTCCTTAAAACATAAATATTGCATGTTTTCTCTCTTTTAACTAGGGAGAAGCATTTCACTTTCCATGATTACTGTATTTCAAAAGTGCTACATGGTATCTTTGTTAATGGCAGACAATTTAAATTATAGTTTGTTCTTTTTTTTACATATGTATTTGCATAACCTGGGTCTTTAAAAATATGAACGCAATGGAGGATTCTTTATATTATACACTTGGCCTGTAATCAGTATATAAATTAGCAATGCGATTGACTGTGGGCAGCACTGAAAGTAATACAATTCATTTCTAAAATCCTATAATATCCCTAAAGGCTTCCTGCAATCAGGGGTGGGTTCTAACTTACCTTGCCGCCGGTTCGCTTCCTCCCGTGCCACTTGGCTGCGCGTGCATTGCATGCCGCCTGGCCGCGCATGCGCAGTGCCAAAAACTCGGCTTCTGCGCATGCGCATGCGCAGAAGCAAAACAAGCAAAAAAAAAGCCCCCAAAAGCCAAAAACAAGATGGTGGCGCATGCGCAGTGCCAAAAACTTGGCTTTTGCGCATGCGCAGAAGCACCCAAAATTCCAATTTTCTTTTGTTTTTTTTTCAAAAAAAAATTTAAAAAAAAGATGGCGGTGTCCATGGACCGGCACCGACAGAACTGGCTCCGTGACATCACCACCAGTTTACTACCGGTTCTATAGAACTGGTGCGAACCGGGAGGAACCCACCTCTGCCTGCAATGATAGTAAGCCCCTTCATTCACCACACACAATAATGAAGAAGAGGTCATCTAAAGTCTTATATTTTGACATTAACTCCTCTATCTAAAATGGCCATTTATTCATGTATTCATCTGAAGAATAATCTATCTCTCTCTCTCTCTCTCTCTCTCTCTCTCTCTCTCTCTCTCTCTCT
>QLTV01003456.1:2288593-2300018 GCA_003457575.1 Thermophis baileyi
GAAAAAGATGTAACATATATATAAAGGAAAAGAAGAATATATATGGTATATAAAAAGGAAAGAAAGAAAAGAAAAGGCAGGACTACTAAGCATATTCACCGCCTTCAGTTGACCAACATATATACATATTACATTACATCAAATGTAATATATACATATTACATTACATCACATTTATTGACATATTATTACATATATTGGTCAACTGAAGGCGGTGAATATGCTTAGTAGTCCTGCCTTCTCTTTTTCCCACAACAACAACAACCCTGTGTGGTGGGTTGTGCTGAGAGGGAGAGAGAGAGAGAGAGAGACTGGCTGAAAGTCACACAGCCAGCTTTCATACCTAAGGCAGGACTAGAACTTTTTAACAGTTATTGGCTGGTTAACAGTTTATATAATCGAGATTTTATACAGTACACTGTCTTTGTCTGTCTGTCTGTCTCTCTCTCTCTCTCTCTCTCTGTCTCTCTCTCTCTCACACACACACACACAAACTAAAAGCTCAAATTTTGAAAGATGCTAGAATTCCCACTTAAGATACCACTTATGAGATTCTGGAATAAACAGCTGTATTATAGGTTGTTTCTGTTTCATCTTTCTGTATTTTTTGTTTGTTTGGTCTGACCTTTTCTTTTTTCTCAAAATGCTTCATAAGAATATAATTTTATTTTAAAGATGTTTCTGTTTCAGTAAGCCAGACATGACTTTCTATCAGTTCCCTCTCAAGTAAGAAACAAAGGAGTCCTGGGCCACTTGCAATCTACTTGTTTTATTAGGGGCTTAAGAAGAGAAAATGGAAGGTGACCCTATTTCTTTCCTGCTAATTTTAGTGCTCATCGGCGCTATTTAAAGCAGGCCTAGAAGCACACACTTAGCCTATGCACCTTGTGCATTGTAGGTGACCGCCCATCAATCCCTATGTTTTAGTTTAGTTTAGTTTAGTTATTTGTCAAGCATATATAAGATTACAAATAAAATTATAAACATGATTGTGAATACATGAAATGTATAGACATGATTATGAATACATGAGATGGTTACGAATAAAAGGGAACATTAGGACAGGGACAGTAGGCACATTGGTGTGCTTATGCACGCCCCTTACAGACCTCTTAGGAATGGGGTGAGGTCAACAGTAGACAGTTTAAGGTTAAAGTTTGGGGGGTTTGGGGAAGAAACCACAGAGTCAGGTAGTGCATTCCAGGCATTGACCACTCTGTTGCTGTATTTTCTGCAATCGAGTTTGGAGTGGTTTACCTTAAGTTTGTATCTATTGTGTGCTCGTGTATTGTTGTGGTTAGGGTTATATGTATTACAGGGGAATACAATCGCTGTGTATTATACCATCTTTAAAGGCAACCCGTTCAGAGCTTATTAAAATAAGTCATTGTGGTCCACATAGGTTGGAATTGGGCATGTATAATTGTGTGTTTAGAATGATAAAAGCTAGTCTTGATTACTGATGCCTCCTCACTTCTAAAGCTGCTAAGAAGATCAAGTTCAAGTTCCTTCTGATCCCATTTCTGACCATTGCTAACTGGTCAGTAACATGTTATGGCTGAAATCAGGTTTTTCTTATTTTGGAAAGCAGCCCTGCCCCATAGGAAGGCAAGGAAGCTGGAATGGGATTCTTATGTCAAATGCAGACTCCTTTCTGAAAATTCAGAGGTGAGAATTCAGAATAAATTTGCAAAGAGAAATCCATGGGCTTCCACGGATTACAGGAAGGAAATAATTAGATTCAATCCATTGTTTTTGCGTGTCGCGCTGCTGCAGTGTATTCTGAGTTGCACTAACAGGTTTGAAATATTATCTCATTTTTAATGACCACTGCATAATTGTAAAATAGTAAATTGCAATATTTCTCTCGCCATGTCTAGCATATCAGTGCCTGCCTATTGTTCTATTACTGTGATTATGAATTCCAAAGATTTATAACCTTGTTTACTACTTTTCTATTCTGCCCAATAATTGAAAAGGATGCAGCTCTTCACCGAAAGCAAAGTAGTCTCCAATAGCCAGAATTTTATTTGTTACCTTGGTAACAAACATTCCCAAAACCATTAGCTTCATATGTGGCTTTCTTCGATGAAATTATTGTTAAGATGTTTAATAGCCAGGATTGTAAAAGAGATGTGGTTAGCATGATGGCCTCAATATGAACTTATTCAAGTTGCAGGGCTTCAATAGTGAACTTTACAAGATGTGCACAGATGCTAAGTGGCAGCAGGAAGAGAAGTACATAAAGATGTCAGCTTCTAATTCTAATCCCATTTTCTTAAAAGACAGAAATAATGTCTTCAGAATCCCAAGCCTGCAATAGAGTACAGAGAAGCTATATATCATATTGGAAAAAGTTGACTTGAAATTACACAATGACATTTTGCACTAGGGTAGAATGTACAAGAACACTGGCTTAGCGTGAGCAAGCAAGAATGCTAGTAGATCCTGGTTGGTTGTCCTCACTTCGTTTCTCTTGTCAGCAGGACTGACTAAACAAACCATAAACACTACTTCTTCGGATTGTTTACTAATATGTGCTAGCCAGGAGCTCTGGCTTGTCTCCTTCCTAACAAAATCAGAAGTCATAGGGTGTTTTTTTTTCTTGGACTGAGATTTCTGGCTTATTTGGGAGACACAAGGAAGAGCTCTGGAATGCATATAAAATTAAACAAAGCATAAAGAGAATTCCCATAATTTGTTTAACTGATTCTGTTTCTGTTATCAAGAGAGTCAGCTAGAAGTAACTGAGTGTACCACTTATTTGCTTGTCCTATGCTGATTCTGCTCTTGATCTCCATAAATTGGTACTTAGTTACACAAATTGCTTAAACTAAAATATATTTCAACCACAAAGCAGGCATTTGTACCTGTAAGTTATTCTTGGACTTCATGCTGTTTCATTCTGCAAAAGTTTCCTGTTGACAGGACTTGGATTTATTGGATCTCCAAGGTCTTTGTTATTTTATGGCCAAATGACTCTTAACTTCCACAATATGGCCTTCCCATACTGTACAACAAAAGACACACCCATACCCATACATACAAGATACAAATCTTCCAGTGTTTTTATGTAGAAGGTGCAGAGAGGTGCAATTAAATTGTCAGAATGATGAAATGGGAATTGTGCTGTTTATCCTTATGCCTTGTTGTGACTCTATGCAAAAGAGGTAGAGTGTGAGTTGCAATGTTCAAATACAGTATTTCATCAGATGCAGTGGTGGGGTTCAATTTTTTTTACTACCGGTTCTGTGGGCGTGGCTTTGTGGGTGTGGCTTGGTGGCGATGGCAGGGGAAGGATACTGTAAAATCTTCATTCCCTCCCCACTCCAGGGGAAGGTTACTGCAAAATCCCCATTTCTTCCTGATCAGCTGGGACTCGGGAGGCAGAGAATAGATGGGGGCGGGGCCAGTCAGAGGTGGTATTTACCGGTTCTCCGAACTACTCAAAATTTCTGCTACTGGTTCTCCAGAACTGGTCAGAACCTGCTGAAACCCACCTCTGATCAGATGCCCTTCTCCTTTCCGTCCCAGGCAGAGACCTATAGTTCTAATAGAAAACCTTGGGTGTGCTAAGAATTTATCAGATTTCGCTGATTGTGTTTACATGATTTCATAAGGTGCTATGACTAAACATCAATGCAGTTCAAGAAATTTTAATTGCCTATATAAGTTTTACTTTCTCAGCAGCTATGAAGTCTAAGAAGACATAAAGAAGCTTAAGGAAGAAAATTCGTTGATACTTAGTTAAATAACCTATAGATGTAGCTGAACTACAGCTCTCAGTGAGATGATCACTCACAATCTCAAATATGCTGGTTCTTATTTATTAGGTATTTATTAGCCACATCCTGTCCAGATATAAGCTAATGTAATTAAAAACGAAGAAAACAGAACTGAACTGGTCTCTGGAAGTGCAAAAGTAGATAATATATCTTCATTGAAGTAGCTGTAAGGAATTGAAGTGCATATATCTGTATGTCAACAAATTATTTTTGTTTTTCGTACAAGGCTGTGTGTGTGTGTGTGTGTGTGTGTGTGTGTGTGTGTGCACGCGCGCGTGTGTGTGTTGGGGATATTGAAACTTGATTTCATATCCTTAGATAAGATACCCAAACATTGTGTGGAGAAGTCAAAATTATTTTAGATTTGGGGTATACCTGTACCTCACTGAGGATTTCAAAGAAGAATTAATTACTACACTATATCTCCCCTTGCCTCATTTACAAAATTCGTCTTAAAACAGTATAAAATGCCACTATTTTATTAATCCTTCTTAACTTCATTCGGTATCATTAATTCATTCAGTATGGCTGTTTTTTGTTCTTATACCTCCCAACTGGTGACAATGACTAGGACTGGAATGCCATACAAGCCACAATATTGAAATAACATACTCTGAGCAACATCCATTTGAGTTAGGATGAGTATAGTGTTGTTGTTGTTATTGCAGGCTATTACAGTGGACATCTAGAAATTGCAAATGTGGTGGCCATATTGTCCAAAAGTCATTTAGACTTTCATTTTTAAAAGTTATAAGTTTTAAAAGTTATAAAAGCACTTTTCCAGGAAAAGTCAGGCTCATTTACTTATTAACTGTGAGCACTTCTTACATATTTCAATATATTAACAGCTGGTTCTGTTCAATATAAATTATTTTCAACTTCTCAAATGGCAAATATTCCTCTGGACTTCATATTTGTGATTTATTTGGGTGGTTCCCTAGATATGTGAGCCATAATAAGCATACCCTACATATTGCAGCCACAATCCTGAATATGGTTGAAGACACTTGACTCTGGAGGACATGACACATATTTTGCTGAGAATGTTCCCATCATTTACTGCCTGGAAAAATACACATTATTTATACACATAAATAAACTCACACACCCTTTTTGTTTTCCCCCTTGGCATTGGCTTTAATGACGACATTACAAACTGGGTTGGGTGGGGGCTAAAAAACTACTATTGAATGTATCATCTAGATATATCACAGAATATAATTTATAATGCAAATAAACAAACTAGCTGAATACATGATGTGTGTGTGTGTGTGTGTGTGTGTGTGTGTGTGTGTGTGTGTGTCCCCAGCTGTATTAATAAGCAAATTTGATGTTTGGGATCGCTCAAGGTCATTCTTCCTTTTATGCTACTAACCTACTGGAACTGTCATTTTATGACTAGATTTTCGTTTAGAATTATGACCCATGTCTTGTAAAGTGCCAGATGTTTTAGTAGGAAGAAATAAACACATGATTTAGCAGGGATTATAAGAGCTCCAGTTTTCCCCTCTGGAATTTGTTGGTCATGGCCTTGTGGAATGATCAAAGTTGAATATGCCTGAAATAAATAAGGCAAATCAGATGTTGTTTTGGAAAGCAACAAGCACAACTATGCGTGAGAGTTCACTAGGCCCCAGTGACCAGGCTACAAAATTTGAGTTAGTTTATTAGTGTAAATGATTGAAGTTTGTAAAATATTAATAAAATAGTAGGGGTAATGTATTGGTGCCATGTATTCTTTGCAGTGCTTATAGGTAAAGTGAAAAGGATATGGGGGTCTTTTCTCTTGCATGTAGCAGATAGTAGAAGAGATCAAGGAAGGATAAGCTAGGCTTGTTATACTTCTTTTTTTTTTCTTTTTAAATTAATACTATTCTGCCATGTGCAGTGATGATCTATGGACTCTCCTGTCTGGGATATTTAAAGACAAATGGTCTTTAAATATCCCAGACAGGAGAATCCATAGCTCATCACTGCACATGGCAGAATAGTATTAATTTAAAATAGTAGTTTTTTTTCAACACTAACAATCCATAGATGAGGAAGTTGTTAAGCAAATAATGAAGCACCTGGCAATGGACAGGAAATGTTTACCTTAATTTAAAATGTGCCACATGGCTGAGGTGATGCTATCAGTAAGCTTTGTAACCCAGTGAGGGATTGGATTAATGACAATTGGGGGTGGGGGGAAATCCCACTAACAATTTAGCTGAAAATGAATAAATACACAGATGAACAAATAAAATGGGTTTTAGGAATCTACCTGTAAAATCAATAACGACCTAAATTTTATTTCCCTTGGCAGGAAGTTTCAGAAATAGAAGATCTCCATAAAAAAGATCTTATTTTGAATGGCTACCAATCTAATTCATCTTGTTTATTAAAATGTATGTATATCATTTGGCTATTGTAGTTAACAATTTTTTTTACCATGCAGAAACTACTCAACTTTTTTCTGCTATTCTTTTTAATATAACTATATATATTAAACTAGAAATAATGTTTACATTATGTTAACTAACTTGTACCTAACTATTACTTCACTTAAAATTGAACTAAGTAGTTCTTGTTTTACAATGAAATTCTTAATGAGAAATGCATTCATAATCTTATCTGAATGAAAAGACTGTACAACGTTAAATAAAAAGAGCCTCTGAGGAGATAAAGCCAACCAAGTATACATTGCAAATTAGTCGATATTTTAGTTTTCTAGATAACCTGATAGTCATACATTAATTCAATGAATGTAAAGTTGTCAAGTTATTAAGATAAATGTCAATGAGATGATTGTTAAAGGACCTTGTATGGTTAATACAATGGCATCAATCTAGCTCTATTCCCCCCCCCCCGATAATAGAAAACACACAGTGCATTTGAAGTAACATTTGAGACATTATAGAACAAATATTGCTTCCACATGAAAATGGTCTGCTGAAGCAATGAAATCATAATGGATACTAATAAAGAGAAACAGAAGCATCTCTTCATCCAAAAGCATTTAAGGACCATATTAGTGATGTATATTCAATTGTGCTTTGAACTTCCATCTAGCTATTTTAAAGAATCAATAAAATCACCAGGACAAAGTTAATTTGACTTTTTAAAACATGTATATATTTCTGACTATATTTTAATAATTTTATTGCATATACTGTATAATGTCATGTGATTATTTTGTTGTTGTTGTTGCCCAAAGGTAAATTTTAACAAGGACAGGTTTCCTATTTCTCTCTAGATGTTGGATTACAATTTCCACTATCTCTCATCATTCAACATGTTGACTGGGTCTATTAGGAGTTTGAGGCCAAGAACTTCTGGCATGTACCCCTTGAGGCCCGTTTCTGATGTGATATGCCAGACAGGGAATTAGTATAAGACAATCTCAGGATTAAAATCTTATTGTCTCCCCTCCCCCCAAAAGAGAAAAGGTTTGTACATAGTCTCAAAGTCAGGAAGCTTCTACACCATCACTGTGTTCACTTAATATTAGAAACAATATTAAGGCAATTTTCAATTTGCTTATCTTCTCTTCTGATGACTTTGAAAGGTAAAAGCAAAAAGTAAACTTGTTTTCTGCCCTAAACTGCATCAGATCCTGGAATGACAAAAACAAGGAAAAGAGGAAGCCACTGCTTATTAATTTACCTCCTCGATTGATCCCTGAAGAAGAAAATGAAAACTATGAGAACTGTGGAAATGCAGTCATTGGCTTCTCCTCTGTTCACCTAACTAATCTTCTGAGGGGCTCTGAAAGACTCTGCAAAGTCAGCAAACAAACATTTCTTTATACGTCCTGAAGTTCAGGAATTAAGAGGAGCCATCCAAGAATCAAGTGCATTGGAAAACTTCCTTATCTAAAATAAATGAACAACAGCAAACTATCTTTGGTTTAACTAACCCTGCAGCTAAGATAGAAACAGATCACTTCATTCCTCCAAAGCAAGCTGATCTAGGAATACAGAAGCTCAGAAATCCTTCTTGGTTAGAAGTCCCCTCAGAATATGTGGAAGCAAAACAGATTCCTCTTCTAAATGTTGAAATTTATTTTAAATTCATGTGGACATAGGTAATAACTAGTGCTAGTGCTTCAGGAAAGGTACAAGGATCTCTCATGAAATCTATGTATTTCCTTCCAGACTTTCCATAACTCCATATTAGCATATACTTTCCACAGCCCTCTGAAAGAGCTGAGAAGCAGGACAAAGAATGGGCTAAAACATCATAAGTGGGACTACTGTTTAATGCTGGCATTATAATATTATGTAATGCACTTGATTCTTCGGATCCCAAAAACTCCCTTTTTGTAGGCTGGAAGGGTCTTGTTAGAAATTATGTTTATATAAAGCATGACACAGAGCAAACAAAGAGTACAGTCACCATGTGCTTTACTGCTCAACTATATAACTGTAACAGGAAACAGGAAATTCTACTCAGAACATAAGAGCATAGAGTATATACCATAGATCCAAACTTGTAAATACTGTCATCTATTGGCAATTCTTCCTTCTTTGCACTATCTCATGCCAGTCCAAAATGACTAGCTGTGCTCTGAAATGGTTTCTCAGGGTCTGCAGTGCAAGGAGACAGATAGAAAAACCAAATCACCAAAGTGAATTTTACTCCTTCTCTTCATCCAAGCCAATGTGATGAATATTTGCATTCTACCACCACCCAGAGGTGAAGAAATATTATCCAATTGTGACTGTATAGAACGCACCATTGCATTGAAAGATTTAAGACTCCTGGTGTCAACTAGACTCCCTGTGTAATTTGAACGCAAACTTCACAACTTGTACACCGTTCCACTCACAGATTTTCACCTACTGAATGTGCATATATTCAGATGACTCTATTTTTTCCCTGTTGTTTGATTTTGACATTTTCCAGATCTTTGGGGTGTGGGGAGGGTGTTTAGTCCACTGGTAGAAAGTTCCACCGACTGGAAGTTTTCTGCTTCTAATTCAGTGTACGTGCTCCTTCCCTGTCATTTCATCAAACAATGAAAAACGGTTCTCCACCCCACCTCTTTGAAACTGGCTACTTTATTGCTGTTGTTATTCTATCAGGAGCCCTTCTGCAGCTCAGAGAGAGTCTGTTTTCCATTCTGGAGCATTCTTGACGCACCTACTCACTTCCAGCTACTATGCTCAGCTTAACCATTCCATTTCTGTGAGAAACCAGATGCTTTGCAATACAGCATCTGCAATTTGTCACTGCTTCCCCCCTTCCTCTGCCTGAAGTTAAATGTCTTGTTTATGGGGTTCAAGTTCAGGTGTTTGTGTATGCCTTGTTTACAATTTATGATCTTCCCTCCTTCCATCACTCCTCCGAACAGCTTCTGTTTGCCATCATATCAACAAGGGTGAAGCAGCTTGGAAGGACTTTCAAATGAAGGTTTGTTGCTGTCTTGCCATTCTGATTACAGAAGCTCAGAGGAGTTCCTGTATACACCTTAAGTGCTTTCAGCTATAGAAATGCTACAGCTAGGGAAATTATATATATTTATTACAATTAATGTCATTCCCCACCTAATTGAGCAGACTCTTGGAAGGTTTCTCAAACTTTCTAACTACCAAACATATACATGCGTACGTATATTTATTTGTTTATTAAATTTGTTTGCTGCCCATTACACCCATTTCAAGGGGGACTTTGGGCAGCTTACAACACATACGACATATGTGTATACATACAGTACATCTATACATATACAAAAATGGCATTGAGTTATTGTGTTACATTATATGGCATTGTACTGTATTTTGGGGGAGAAGATAATGAAGGGATATATGTGAATTAACAGCCAGGTGATTAGAGGCTGCAGATTGTGAGTGATCTCAAAAGACACACAACTATTGGCCAACTTAGGAGCAACTAATGTGCCCACTGATTGGCTGAGGTTCTTTGCAGGCTTCAGCTATGCAACAGGATAAGCAGGTTCAAGATGATAGTGTTTTGAATATCAGCAAAGATATGAAGAAGTCACAAACTCAGAAATATGCTGAATTTATTCACACACTGGGAACCGCATGGTTCTATTATCTATCTGTAAAGCCTTGTCAAAGCCACCTTTTGTTTATAGAAACACAAATATTTGTACTGAATGCAATGGCTGTTCTCTCACCTTTCCTGAATCAACACTAGTGTCAATTCTGCTTTAGTTCCTCTTCTGATCTATATTTAGATTTATATTATTTTTTACCATTCTCAGAACAGTATGTGTTAGCACAAACCTAACACTGAATCTAGCAGATCTTGCCTTCTGTAGTTTCTGCCACAATTTATATCCCTTTCTTGAAATCATAAAATAGGAATGATAAACATGGAACATGATAGCATCTGTATATGAAATAATGTGACATCATAAAAAGAAGACAAAGTGACATAATGCTGTATTTCTTCAAATATTTATTGTTCTATTATGCTCTGATGTATTTAACTTGAGACAAATGTTTGCAGTGGGAGCAAATGTTCTAGTTAGGAAAGATCACTCCATTTGTTGTGACCAACAAGTCTGCTGTTCCACCGATAATCATAAAATTATTAATCATACTCATAACTTATTAATCATTTTACTGAATTGTTAGCAACTTTTACTTGGCACGGCCATAGTAATGTTGTTTTGGACTGATCCAAGATGGCGCCGACAATGGCTGCCTTGGCGAAATGCTCTCAAATGGTTTCTTTATTTTCTATTATTCTCTGTGATTCTCAATGGATTTCATACTCACGAAACCATCTGCTAAGAATTAAGGAATGTTTCTTTAAGGAGCAGCTCTCTATAACCTCACCCCCACCTGTCTTTACAAACGCGGAGGAGATTCTAACAGGAGGAAGCTAATTCCCCGGAACCATGGATCACCAAAAACAAACACAGACGGCAGAGACGAAGAGGTAAAAGGGTGGGAATTTTAAATAGACTAAGGAATAAGGGAATTTAAAAAAAACGTTCCCTTCAATTTTTCTTACCAATTTATGTTCACTTGCTAATAAGATGGATGAAATACTCCTTTTAAACAGATGCAATTCTGATTTTCACAACGCATCTGCCCTATGCTTTATTGAATCCTGGCTAAACGAGGAAATTGATGACAATAGCATGCATATACCAGGGTTTCAGATACCTAGAGCAGACAGGATTGTAGAATTATTAGGAAAAAAAAGGGTAGAAGCAATTTATGTTCACTTGCTAATAAGATGGATGAAATACTCCTTTTAAACAGATGCAATTCTGATTTTCACAACGCATCTGCCCTATGCTTTATTGAATCCTGGCTAAACGAGGAAATTGATGACAATAGCATGCATATACCAGGGTTTCAGATACTTAGAGCAGACAGGATTGTAGAATTATCAGGGGGGGGAGGGAGGAGGCTTATGTATATATATCAACAACAGCTGGTCTCAGGACATGACTATAATACAAAAATTCTGTGATGAAAACTTGGAGTCCTTACTTATCAACTGCAAACCCTTTTATTCTCCTCGAGAGTTTACTTCATTTCTACTAATTATGGTCTATAATCCTCCAGAAGCCTGTGTAAACAAAGCATTAAGAACTCTAGCTTATCAGATTATGGAGGCTGAAGCCAAATACCCCGATTCACTGGCCATTATTTTGGGAGATTTAAACAAGGCAA
>QLTV01003456.1:2301349-2337597 GCA_003457575.1 Thermophis baileyi
TTGCCATCACGTGACGTTTTGTGACATTTTCCCCCTTCGTGGAGCTGGGGTGGGTGTGGCCTGCGCGTGACGCATCCGGCCCACGGGCTACCAGTTTGACACCCCTGATATAGATCATTGCAATGCATTCTACATGAAGCTACCTTTTCAGCACCTGCAGTTGGTTCAGAATCCAATGGCCCATATGCTGATGGGTGGAGCTGATAGATAAATACAGCTGAATTACACTTCTGTTGTGGCTACTGCAGAGGTAGCCATTAGACTTCTGGCTGTAATGCAATAGATTGGATATGACCTTTAAAGCCCAAAATGGCTTGGCTCTCACGTGCTTGTAGGGCTGCCTTCTCCATTTGGAACCAAAATATCCAGTATATTCATTCTGGGTGGAATACTTGTTATTCTTGATGATTCTTGACTAATGTATCTTGTCTTTTTATGTACACTGAGAGCATATGCACCAAAGACAAATTCCTTTTACACTTGGCCACTATTGTATTCTATTCTATTCTATTCTATTCTATTCTATTCTATTCTATTCTATTCTATTCTATTCTTCTCACCAAACTTCTCTCTTGCTACATATTGTCATATAAATTCATTTTGGGTGAAGTTTTCTTTGTTGCTTGGCTTTATTGCAAAATCTAATGAAACCTACTCTAGCCACATCAATAATATGTTTTCTCCCATATGCTCTGAATCTGATACATTTTCCACTTGGATTAAGGAAAATTAGCTCTGGGGAAAATCAAACAAGGCTCATTTGGATGAGATTGAAAAATAATGAATGCTGCCATTTTGCCAATTCCTGAATGTGCCAGACTTTTTTTCCCCTCTTCTTTGTCTAGATAACAATTCAGTGACAAGATGGCAAAAGCCAACACACTTTAGAGTGATTAGCAAGAACCTTTACATACGAAAAGTTAGCAGACCAGATGGTCCTCTTTATTTGGGTGAGATTCCATCTTCTCCTTTTTAATGCAAACATGCTCCAGAACTGAAGTAGTTTCATCAGATTTAAAAGAAATAAAAGCCCATTTAAAAAAAATCTGAGTTTTGACATATTTTTTCCAAGCTACCTTCTAAAAGTCTGGATTTAGTTTCTGAAATTCTAAAGAACTGTGTTTCTCCAAAAACAGATGTCCAGATCAAGATACAGGAAAGGATTGTATATAGCAGCTACAGATGAAAGGGATACATAGGCCACACCTCCAAACAGATGGAAAATGCATCTCCGT
The DNA here is from genome assembly GCA_003457575.1 of Thermophis baileyi. NCBI lineage: Eukaryota > Metazoa > Chordata > Lepidosauria > Squamata > Dipsadidae > Thermophis > Thermophis baileyi. Next base: position 2,302,585 of record QLTV01003456.1, read on the forward strand.
TTGTAGCATGCAAAGCTGATTGAGGAGATCCCACAATATTGGACATGGATGCATGTGCACATCTGAACTTGATCAATGCCAAAAATAGTTGCATGTACAGTTCTTGATCCAAAGGCCAGATTGTTTGATTTAGATGCCCAATCAAAGGATGATCGCATCAAGGAATCAGTCGAACATGAAGTTCATGACATTTCCTGTGAATAATAATAGCAATAACATCTTGACTCAGGCAAACAATAATCAAATATTGAATAGTCAAGTCTATTTATGTAATTGAAGATTAATAATGAGTGGAGATAATTACGCTAGTAAGGAAACAATCATTTTCTAGGAATGGTTTTTTCATGTTCCCCCCCCCTCTGATCTCTATTCCCTAATGTTACTTTTTGTAGTGTTTCGTGGTATTCCTGGTGGACTTCTCCCTTGTAGACATTTTGTGTGTGTGTTTGCATGCTATTTTTTTTCCAATTGACTTTTCACAGCTTTTAGGTACAGATTGTACATTTTGATCCAGCATCTTAAGATCTGTGTCAGTTATCCTGGAGTTGTACTTAATTTATTTCTCTTCAGATGTGCTTTTGTTCTTCTCTGGTTGCTCACTGAAGTGTAGTTAAGACTGGCTTTTCTGTTTTTTCATATTTAATATTTACGAGAACGGATGAATATTTAAAAGCCTGTGATGCCACTGGGTCCATCACTCTCACAACTATAATGTAAAAGCCCATGTATTTTGCATTAGTAGCACTACAGACACACTGAGCTGTTTGCCAGAGATCTGAACTCTACTTGAACAAGCCTCTGGAAGGCAGCCTTGCTTGAGAAGCTTGAGAATATCCTGCTGAAGTTTTTCTAGCCAGAGAAGAGAAGAGATGAGATGAGATGAAAAGCAAACCTACGACGTGTCAGTCCAAACATCCCAAACCCAATTCAAAATACCAGACGCCAAACTAACATAACTCAAAGCAGCCATGTCATTTTTTTACAGTATTGAATCTGTTGTGTCCTTTTTAGTAAACCCACACTGAGAATAGGTTTAAGAGGCTAAGCTCTTTTTGCAAGGTACTGAGAAGTCATCAATCTAAGCCAGTGATGGGTAATTCATTTTCCCAAGAGGCCACATGAGAAACTGGAAATGTTGTGCAGGGCTGAACCAATGTAACCTGATTTAATGTCCTCGAATTCCATCACATCAACTCCTCAGGCTGCTCCAGGTGTGGGGTGTGCACTGTGCAGGCAATAGAAAAGTGCTTTCTCTCTTCACTTCCAGTGGCCATCAGCAGACTGAAAGAACACATGGAGACTGCACAGAGCCAGACCCAACACAGCTTCTCCTCCTGCCCCATGAGGCACACTTATTTACATTTGATTTATAAATTCCAATTGACCTCACGTGGGACAACCAAAGGGCCAGATGTTGCCCGGGAGCTATAAAATGCCCAGGTCTGATCTAAGCCATCTGTCCTTTCCCGTCTTGCTGATGGAGGAGTTGGTTTTAATTCAAGAGTGTCCAACTTCAGCAATTTTAAGACTTGTGGACTTCAATTCTCAAAATTCCCCAGCCAGCATGTTTGGCTGGGGAATTCTGGGAGCTGAAGTCCACAAATGACTTAATACTTTGTAGAAAGCTAGCTTGGAATGTTTCACCAAGTTTTCTCCCTCCAAGAAAACAGTTTGTATTTTCCTACTTTATTCTAAAGATGCTGTGCGGGGGAAAATCAATTGTTCAATTCCCCCTGGGTTGCCCTCTTCTGCTTAGTTTATTAAAGGTAAGTGTAGGTGTAGGTGTGTAAGTGTAGGTAGCCAAAGTGCAACTTCTGTTTATGTCACACATTTTCCCTCTCTCTAAAGCCTGCCTCCCTACCCATCCCTTCATAAATAAATAAACAAACAAACATATGTATGATTTAGTTAGTTTGGGAAGCTGGGTGACTGCACACTGCTGGAGACTTTCCAGTACAGTGCGTTTCAAACTTGGCAACTTTAAGATGTGTACACTTCAATTCCCAGAATTCGCCAGCCGGCATAAAGTTGCCAGATGTGAAACATACTATTGTAGAATGAAAGAAAAACTGTCCACATTCACCAGTTTGGTTTCCTCTCCACTAAATAAGAGCACAAATGCCATTCCTAATTCACAAGCATTTCATCCATAAAAGTAATGCTCGATTTACAACCATTTGATTATTGAACATTCAAAATTATAATCTGGGTGCTTGACAACTGACTTGTATTTATGATAGTTGATAATCTCAGGATTATGTGACTGCCAATTTGCTTCCCACAAGCAAAGTCAATGGGGAAGCCAGCAGGGAAGGTCGCAACTCACCATCACGTGATGTCTTGCTTTAATGACCATTGGGATTTGCTTCACAACCATGGCAAAAAACGTAATAAAATTGGGTGCTTAATGACCACACCTCTTAGTGACAAATTTTCTGGTCCTAATTTTGGTCGTCAATTGAGAATTGCCTGTTTTCCAGTGAAATTTCCAAATAAAATGGCTTGCCCTCAAATTGAATGAGACCTGATTAAAAAAAATGCAGAGGTTTAATGCATAGCTACAGTTTAATAATTTTAATAATTGCAGGGGATAAGAAGGGATTGAGGGCAGGACCATAATTGATATGGTTCATATGTGAGAGATGGTCCTTGCCTTGGCCATTTCTAACATGGCCAAGCTTACTGAGTTAGGCTGAATTGTTGAATTATCTAAGGGAAGATTTGTTCAGGGATACAACACTAGCAATAAACTCTTCCTGCACTTGACTCATAGCATGGAAGAAGAAAAAAAATACAAGAAACACCACATTTTCTTTGTCACCCGTGTAGTTCAACCAGTGTTTTTAGTTTGGACTGAAGAACTGGAGATTCACACTTGTGTTCCCAATTTTCCTCACTGCTAAGATTCTCAATTCTGTTTGGGATCCCATGGGATTTCAGCATTTATTTATTTTTTAAATGGCATAAAGGACACATCCCTCCCCCAAATGCAGTTAATTGCCACTGTTTCCCAAACCTGTGGTTTAGTTAATCTGTGGTAGGATAATAAGACGGGGATTTCCTCCTATACTCTTCTAGATTTAATTTACACTTGGAATGAAATATCCTCTTTTCTGACAGAATCACTATGTATTTGATGTGTTGATGGACTAAATAATAAGTATGATTGCTGATAAATTTCACTGCTAGAATCTATTTCCTTTCAGAGAGCAAGCCCACTAGAATATTTCACCCAGTGACAATTGGCTAGAATTTTAAAAGGCAGTTCATTTTAAAAGGCTAGAATTTTAAAAGGGAGAAGCATACTTTATTCCAAATATTTGGATGTTGGTGGTGGGGGGGGGCATGTTTCAGAATGGCAATTCTACGTTGAGGGTATGGGTCTCTATGTTAAATTCTTTTGCTTGAAATATCATTCCAATACCATTTTCTGTTTACTGCTGCTGCAGTGATTTTTGAGTAGTTAGAATATTTTCATACAATAAGCATTGCATTTCGATATTGGTTCAAATCACTTTTCAAATTTAAGCTGTTTGCATGAAGAAAGGACCCCTAGAGAAATGGCCAAAGTTCACTTCACCAGAGAAATCAGACAAAATATAAAATTTGCACACCAAATCTTTTATGGACTGTGTGTGTGTTTCAAGGGGTGGGGAATACAGTAGATGTTTCCTTCGGTTTGGCTTGTTTTTAAATGCAAATTTATACAGTTTCATGCTTTCCAATCAAAACAGAAGCTGTAACTCAGTACTGGTGTGAAATTCATGCTTCTCCAGATTTTGCCATGCACTCCACCAATAAAAGTGTATTACGAAGATGAATTTCCAAAACAGATATAATAGAAAAGGGAAATTGCTTGCAAAAATAAGCACAAAATTCCAAACAACAAATCAGGGGAAAGGTGCACAAAAATGCATGCACATTGTAGAGACATTTAAAAAAAAACAACCCTAAATTTATGTTGAGTAAACAAATTGATAGATATTAAGTTCTGGATAATCTTGCCTACGACTTTTTAAAATTTTGATTATTTCCAAAGAAATCTTTTTTTTTTTACTAGAGGTCATTCTAAATCCCAAATTCCACTAATTGGTATCTAAATGGATATGTAAAGGCCCCAAGATATGTTTGCTGGATGAAGAGAAGGTGTCACACAAATGCATAACAGATAGAAACATACAAATAAATGACAGCCGAGGGGATATCTATAAGCAAGAATTTTCTTTGACATTGCAATGCTTTATTTCATTCTTGTGGTCCATGATGATTCCCTAAGTCATCAACCTAGTGTTATTTCCCTCCTCATATCCCATTTCTTTTGAAAAATGCTTTTATTATTAATTGTAGGGGTGGGTGATTGCAGTGTCCATGCTTGGCTGAGTTCTATGTGCTCCAGCCTAATGGTATTATAACTCTTAATGGTGTAAATGTCTTCAAAGCTGCAGAACTACTTTGGCTACATTTTCTTTCTTTGACAAAAGGCTAGAGAGGAATACGTGGATGCCCTCTGCTTCAGCTTACCTGATGATGTGGATAATTGGTCTGGAAGGTGGTGATAATAATTCAGTAGATGCCTCCACAACTGTAGAAGTGTGATTCAATTTTTTTCCTTGAACACCTGCATTTCTACCCTTTGTGGGTATACATTTATTTATAGGACTATTTAAAAAAAAATCTGAACAGCTTTCTTGAAATTCTTGTGTTCTTCAGCTATAAATACAAATGATGAAACCACAGCCTTGTCCCACAATGCAACACTGTCCACTGACTTATGTCACTTGATTTGCGTTATATGAAACAGGTACTATGTAGTACTTATTTCTACAGAAGAAGGATTGCAGATGAAAAAGGGGGAAAGCAGCATGGGAGTGCCTCACATATGAAACAGAAAGGCTAGCATCAGCACTCATGCTTTGATCACCTTTGGCTAATATTTGAAGTGGTCGATGAAAATCCTGTTTGGAATTGCGTAGAAAGACTTTATATCTACCTTATGGTATTCTAAAGACAAGCTATTGCTTGATCAGATGAGATGGCTCCATTATTTGTAATCTGAAGCTCCATCTTAGCCTTTTTAGACTACTATAATAACATTACTTAATAACTTAATTTTTGTACTTTCTGAATAAGAACAACAATTTAAAATTTTTAATGGTTTGTTTGTATCCTACCCAGAGTAGTGTAAAGGGGAGGAAGGAAGGAAGGAAGGAAGGAAGGAAGGAAGGAAGGAAGGAAGGAAGGAAGGAAGGAAGGAAGGAAGGAAGGAAGGAAGGAAGGAAGGAAGGAAGGAAGGAAGGATTTTTGATGCGTCCTGTCAGCTTTCTATAATTAAACTCAGTGGGGAAACTGGTAGGAAGACGGAAGTCACTCCAGCTTCCACTGCTGTAACAGAGGACTGGAGAAAGATAATTATTGTCCTGTTGAGAAAAGAAAAGAAAAGAAAAGAAAAGAAAAGAAAAGAAAAGAAAAGAAAAGAAAAGAAAAGAAAAGAAAAGAAAAGAAAAGAAGACAATGAGAGAAATAGAAAATCGTGGCATTATTGACCAGTGAGCCTAACATCAATTCTTGGAAAGTTGTTAGAGGAGATTATAAAATAGACCATCTGTAAAATCTTGAAGACAATGCTGGGTTTTCTAAAAGTCAGCATGGCCTTCTCAAAAACAGATCATGTGAAAAGAAAAGCCCTTCTTTGACAAAAATCTTCGACAAGTAACTACTTTGGTGGAGAAACAAAATGCCATGGAAAAATCTACCCCAATTTCAGTATAGTTTTTAATAAGATTCTCCCTGACATTCTTATTAACAAGTTCTATGCTTCCACTGTTGGAAGATCTGATCCCTCTGGAACAGCATCCCATTGTCTCCTGTCTCTTTTCCTAGCCTGGGGGGGTTGATGCTTATTGTTTGTTCAATGGCTCCGTTTTGTTTTGTTGGTTTTGTGGCCTACTAGATTATTTTAGCCTGGGCTGTCTGTTTGATTTGATTTTTGTTATTGTTGTTATTGTTGTAGTAGTTGTTTTTATGTTTTCCCTTGTTCTGTACACCGCCCAGAGTCCACTTAAGTTGGGCAGCTGATACATTTAAATAAATAATAATTATTATTATACTGTGGGCTGGATAGCTCTGCAGTAAGGTGCTCTATAACTGGTTAGCTAACTGCCTTCAAAGAAACATTATTAATGTCTCTGTATTGAATTAAAGAGCAGTAACCAGTGTGGTCCAATAGCAATCTCCCTTGGACCCAGTGTCCCCATGACATATCTTGGGACCTGTATTTCCTCAATGAAGGAATGTAGATACAGCTTTGGAACGAATGGAAAGAATGAGTGGATCATTAAGGGAGTGTGGGAGGAAGGTGGACTTTCAGAAAAGATTGCTCAATCATGAGAAATAGGAAAGTGTGAGCAAAAATCAAAATAATGACATCTTAATTTGGTTTGTTATAAGATGGGAAATATAGTTAAAAGCTTCACTCCAATTCCAATTATTGTGATTCCTACAGCTGCAGCAGGGAGAGGTATCAGCAGGCAGCTACTCAAGCCTCAATTACCAACTTTTTAAATTGTATGCTTTGATGCTGTAAGCTGCTCAAAGTCTTTTAGAGTTGGTAGCCATAATAAATTTTAGGAATAATAATAATTTCTCAAAACACCTGAAAGTCCTTTTTTTTTAATTCTGCTTTTAGTTCTGCTTGAATCCAGTCCACTATTCCAACTGTGAATCTAATAACCAGCATTGCCCAGGTGTTAAATGCCTTGATAGCATTTCTGCCACTGAGTTTGGACTTTAAGATCTTCTTCACTCTTGTGATGTATTCACTTCTAACCTTGTATTTGACTTCAGTGTGCTTGATGTTGTCAGCTTTAAGGATGCCCAGGTATTTGTAGTGATCTTCTTCATCTGAATTCTTGATGTTATTTCAATAGGGTATCTTGATTCCTTCAGTTTTCATGATTTTTCCCCATTTGATGATGATGTCTCTCCCTCTCTCTCTCTCTCTCTCTCTCTCTCTCTCTCTCCCGCCTCCTTTACATGGATGATCTGAAGCTATATGAAACAACAGCATCTAAAATAGAATCACTGTTCAAGACTGTCCCTATATACAGCCAAGATATTGCAATGGAGTTTGGACTGGATAAATGTGCCACACTCACCAAATGTGCCTCACCACATGGGGGAAAATAATTGACAATATTTCTGTTTATGGGTGAGGAACAATAAAGGACACTGCTTAGAAGTAACTCCAAGTATCATTTTTGATTTCTAGGCTGGGGACAATTTGAAATTGCAGATCATTGTTCTTTGGTTTTCAGTCTTCATATATCTGTGTGGGTAAACACCTTTTCTTCTATAGTCCTGCAGCTGCTTGCCCTGCTTGCTCAGTCAATAGTCCTGAGTTCTATAGCCCATTTTTCCCCTAGATGTCCAGAAAGTTCAACACTAGCATGATTCTTGTTGAGCTTGTTGAGCTGAGTAATGACCAATCTGGTCTGAATTTTATTAAATTATGTCTCACCATTTTATTTATGGGAGAGGTACTTTTTAGCTGGTTCCTCTGATGAGACCTGTCCATTATGGTTGAACCTCTGGCATAGCTATCATCCCCGTTCAGAGCGTGCAATCCGCCCATCTACATCAAGGTAGTGCTTCACTGGGGAATTATTATGATTATTAATTTTTTTAATAAAAAACTGAAGCAGAAATAATAGATGTTAAGGTGTATGTATGTGTGTGTGTGTGTGTGTGTGTGTGTGTTGGAAACTGAGAGATTCAACCTAGAAATAAGGAGAAATTTTCTGACAGTGAGAGCAATCAACCAATGGAACAGCTCAGTGGTGAAAGCCAAATTTTTTTACTATACATACATACTGACTACAGAATATACCATGTATTATTGCAGAATTTGGACTATTTATCAGACACATCTAAACATTGTCCAGCTCTTTCTTCCTTCCATTACCTCCTCCCCAACAATCTTGACAGTTCTCATAGCCCAAACCGATCATTCATGCAAAACAGAAAAACCTTTACAGCATCAATAATGGAACTTGATTCGCACTATTTTTATCCCCTTTTCATCTCATGTCTTCCAACTTTGCCCAGCTGTTATCAATCACCTGACAAACCAGGCAGACATTTAAAGCATCAAGTGACACACACTTCACTTAGAACTGCGGCTGGGGAGCAGCGTCCCAATTGTGTCTCAAGGATGTCTGAAAATCTCTTCCATTATTCTCTAAGTTTTGTAAACATCTCGTCCATTCGAATCAAACGTTATATCACACAATGGTGACATGCTGGATTGGATATCTATAATTAAAATGGTATAAGTATTGCTGTTATGAAGGTGTTTTGTGTTTTTTTTTTTTTTTTACTTTTCGAAATTTTCTGGAGCTGTAAAACTTTTTTTGAGTATGCTTTTTTTTTTTTTTTTCTTTGGCAGTAATTTTTGTGTTTTTTGGGTTTTTTTTTGATCTTTTTTTCTTTTTTTTTGTTTTTTTTTTTTTTTTTTTTGGCTTTGGCAGTAAATTCTGGGTTTTAGGGGTTTTTGTTTGTTTTTGTTTTAAAAAGTAGCTTTTCCAATTTTTGAAATAGTGCAAGTGGAACATAAAAGAGCTTGGTCTGCTCTAAGCTTGTTTATGTGCTGCCATAAAACTCAATAATCATTTGTTTATGAAAATGGAATGTAGAGGATAATTAGCCCCTAATGTGTGCATGAAGAACAATATGTTCAAGAATTTGAGGTTGCAACAGCTGCTGTGCATTTTTAGTAACCTTGGTTGTAGCTAGTTTGAAAGTTATTGTTCAACTGCCTCAGTATACGGATGCAAATAGATGCTATGATGCATTGGGTAAACACTACATCATCACCAAGTCACTGCACATAACTCCGAGTACTTTCTCATATAAATGTAGCGTGTAATGTCTTACACTGTTTACTGTGTGTAGCTTACATAGAAATATTGTTACAGAGCCATCGCTCATCTACACTGGGTCCAGTTACTTGCCAGGAAGAGCCAAATATGTTGCAATTGTTGAACGGTCTAAACAAAATACCACCAGCTTCCAGTTAGGTCGTCAGATAATATAATAAATGCATTTTGTTAATAAGCTGGACATTCAAAATTGAGGGGTTTGAACTCAGAGACATAATGCAGCACTACATTAGAGAGGATTTCCTCTACTTATTTAGTAAAATAAATAAATAAAAACTAAACAAAAAAAACCTCCACCCAATTCTTACCTATAATAAGGAATATTTCTAAATGCAGAGAAAGTTCCTAATTCTGCCGATCGCTGTATTTATGATCCAGAGATTTGCGTCTGCTAGCTGGCCACACAATCCTAAAATGCCTGATGACTAAGCCCTGTGGATTAAATGTGTGGTTTATGATGAAGTGACTCCGCAATGATGCACAATTGTGCTTTTGCAGATGCTGGTACTATTAGCTGTAATATGACACAAAGGCAAGGACATCACCTTAGAAATGATGAGCGGCAGGAGGAAATCTCCCAAGGCGATTCAACAAAGAGGTGCAATAGGAGTTAAATACCCAAATCAAGAAATTCAGAGGAATTGCTTGTTGTGGGATGCCAAGGTCATATTGGAGTGGAGAGTCAAGAAGTCAAGAAGGCAGGTGTGACTAGGCAGTTGAAGCTCTAGCTCTTTTAAGCTGCACTACAAGTTGTAGTTGTAGCAGTACCACACTGTAAAAGGGAGATTGGTGGTTAATGAGAAATGATGCATTTATCCAAGGACTGCTAATGACCACATGAAATTCTAGTGAGTTGTTACTATATGAAGAAACTCTCCTCCGATGGAGAAAAGGGGCACTATTCAGAAAGACCTTCTCAATAAATCCACTTTCCACAGACAAACCCTTCCTGCTGATCCAGTTTCTTTCATTCATATTTTCTGACATTGGCTCTTATGAGAAGAAAAGATGGCTACCCGGAGAGAGAAAAAAAAACAAAGGATGGAATCTCTCATGAACAAATGTCTGGACCTATTTTCCTCTAAACAATCCTAGCAGCTGCTCTCAGAATCATCTTCTCATCCAGTAATCCATACACATATATCTACATATGGAACTAGGTAGCCTCAGAGAATTGGCTTCTATATGTCCTAGGATTGATATCCATGAGGATCTAAAAATCAGAGAAAACATTTCATGTGATAAAATGCTATAGATGGATTTATTTTATTGGACCAGCAGGCTGCTACCAATTTCATTGATTGCTTGTCCAGCATATAACCTCTGGGTAAGTTCCACTGTTTTAATCCACTTGGTGTATTATGTCCAATATAATTTAATTTCTGAGTATATACTGTAAGATTAAGTATAAATGTTTTATTGGTCTTACACCTGAATTTGTAGATCCTCTATTGTCCTGCTTTAGGAACTGATTCAGTCTTCAAAGGAGACAACACACTACACCTCAGTGATTTTGTGTCTCCACATTCCTCCTTGCAGATTTGGTCCAATTGTTGTCACCTGTGTGGCACATAGCTGAACAATAATACAATTAACATTTAAAACCCTTCAAAACATCTGAGTTGATATATCTTACATTTTTCAAGCCAATGTTGGGGGGGGGGAAACTAGTGTAGCAATGCCATTCAAAACCAAGAAATCCCCAGAAGCTATATATTTTATTAAAAATGACCTAGAGGATGACATGCTATGGTTTGATATGCTCAAAGTTGTAAAGCAGCGGGGGAAAAGCATGGGAATTTTTTGATGGAGAGAAGAGATTATTAATTTTATAGATTTGGTTTTGAAATTTATGGTGAATATTGTATTCTGAGAACAGTAGAGTCTTGTGATCGTAGTCATGCAGCCTAAAAGGGATGGATAAGAAAACATTTAAATATACAATGTTAGTGCTAAAAACATTTTTAGCATGCCAATGAACAAACTAAGTTTAGCCTGTAGATTATCAGATAATGTTTACTGTTATTCCTGTTCAGGACACATGTATCAGGTGACTCTCCTTCTCAAAGAAATACCAACTCCCGTTCTCACATTTTTGATCCAAACACCATTGTTATTAAATCTGTTGAATAAACACTTGTAATGTGAAATTTGTATCTGTCAGCAAGCATAATCGTAGGAATCATGTGTCAATATCAATAAAACAATTGGTGATGGAAAGGTGAGTATCTGATAAGGTATGCTAACAAATAGAGTAGGGATTGTTTAATGCCAAGTGAAATTCAATCTTGTCCAGAGTACAAGGACAAATAGCAAGAAAAATTAGCTCTAGAAATGAGGAGAAAACACAAAGAAAATAAGTGAGGACCAGGTGACCCTCATGTGATGCAGCTGCAAGGAGAAGAAACACAATTATTGATGTGTAAATTTCAAAATGGCTAGGAGTAACACCTTGGAACAAGACTTTGCCAAACCATCCTTTGGAATATCTTGTCCTATTTGTTTGGTTCATTTGACATCACAGCCCCCAAGGAGTCTGCAGACTACAGGTTGAGAACCACTGATGTAAAGAATTACCCAGCCTCATGAGCCAGCTTGCATTTGGGAGGAGAAGGGGACATAGGCTTCAATATGCCTATGATACCAGTGACAAGTTTCACAAGCAATAGCACTTAGATTTATATACCAATTATATACCAATTATATACCAATTCATAGTGTTTTACAGCCCTCTCTAAGTGGTTTACAGAGTCAGCCCCCAACAATCTGGGTCCTCATTTTACTGACTTCGGAAGAATGGAAAGCTGAGTCAACCTTGAGCCGGTGAGAATCGAACTGCTGGCAGTTGGCAGAATTAGCCTGCAATACTGCATCCTAACCTCTACACCACCATGGCTCCTTTGTCCTTTGTTTTTCCAGATTGCAATTTATATAGAAAGATTTCTTAATAGGCTTCCTGACCAGCATTCTGTCCAAGGGCCATTAGAGGAGACACCCAATGCCATGCCTGTGCCACTTAGACTGAACAAGTTGGACCCCAAGTACTCATGTGAAGTTTCCGAAAGATGCCCTAATTAATTCATGAGCCACGAGCCAAGCTTCAAAAGAAATATAGCCATTTATTAGGAGCGACATTTCGGCAATACTCTGATGCAGTCAGAACTGAGCTCACGTAGGTTACGTGCCCTCATGACCCTGTCTCCCCCCTTCTCCCTGGTCATGTCATAAATCACATTCTCCAATGAACCACGTTGGCGGGCTCTGAAACCCACACCCCTCCTGCTGACTCCGGTAACCAGAACACAATCAGTAAAAAAAAAAAAACATTTGTGGAATGTAGTTTCAGTTAGGACAAACAGCAACTCTGTCAGTTCTCCCCCCCCCTCCTGCTTATGGCAACTTGAAAGCTTTGCAAGTTGACAACTCACTTTCTAGGATATATCGCTAGCTGGCAATAGCCAAAGGTTATCTTCCTGCCAAATTCCAAATGAGGTTGTCTGACATTTCTGTTAACTCCTGGATATTGCGTAACAGCCAGAAGCCCATGCTCACACAGCTTATTTTTGAAGTTTGCTGTGATTTTAAAAAATCTAATTAGATTTTCCTAGTCTCACACTGGTTTTTATCCCCTTCACTGGTCTGATTGATTTCTTCAACATTCTAATTCTCCGGGTCTTGCATCAGTCAACTATATTGTTTAGATGGAACAGTAGGACTCTTCCGCCTTCAGCTTTTTATTCTTGTGGAACTCTTCAATAATTAATTCAAGTACTCTCCTCATTTTATATTTCATTTGGGAGCCAACTGTGCTTTCTGTCTTTAGCACAACAGAAAGACCAAGACTTTACCGAGGGGTAAGATTTTCACTGGGTATGTTAATTAGTTGTCTGCACAATACTAACAAAACCCTGGCCTATTAAGCTAGCGTCTCACGTATCATCTTTAGGGATTTGAGTTGGGTTTGGTTTAAAGTCTTCCCTGCGTGTTACCAGAGTTTAATTTCTGCAATGTCACCTAATGCACAAGCCTATCGTTGATATTGGGGCTGGTAATCTGCAGCCTCCAGGGCCACATGGGGCCCTCTGATTCCTATTTTGCAGCTGCTAGAAACCTCTGAACTGATTGTGGTTGCTAAAACTTGGCAGCATCGTTTCCTGCCATTGTGAGAAGGAACAATCCTTTTAAAATGTAGCATACACCTCAGATTGTGGGAGTTACAATGGAAGCTACAGTTCCTTAGGACAGAAAGGGTGGTGATAAAATATCAGCCACTGGCGTTGTTTGATGTTAGGACTTCTCTTCTCTTTCTTACCCTTCTTTGTCCCGTTCCCTCTCTCCCCACTTTTCAGCATCCAGCATTGTTTCTCTTTCACTTCCCACTGCAGTCACCCACAGTTTTTCTTCCATCCCTTTTAATTTTTCTGTTTCTAAGGGGATGAAGGAAGAGAAGGCATATGTATTCAAAGCGTATTCTTCTATGTGAAAGTGGTTGGTAAGAAAAGCGATAGAGGTAGGCAATTAGCTAATTTTCTACTGTGATTCGAATGGCTTATCATGTAAGTAATTAAGTTTACTCTGCAGTTACTCCATCACTATACATTATTTTATCTTTTGATCCTCCCTGCTTTTGGATTCTATAATGTATCCATACACCCATACAGGTGTATAAGTGTATCACATGCACACATTTTAGTGTAGAATCAGCAGGGTTAGTTATTACTGGCCTTAGCAAGCCTAGGAATGAAGAAACTGGGTGCTGAGCAAATTTTTGTTTTGTAATTTTGTAGCATTGTATTAAATTTATAGTCCTTCTCCTTTAAGGTAAATATTCTACTATGAAAGTTGATTACTCTAATTTAAATCACTATGGATGTTTGGTTTTATTGATCACCGGCATCTTAAATACCGTATTTTTCGGAGTATAAGACGCACCGGAGTATAAGATGCACCTTAGTTTTCGGGGAGGAAAATAGGAGGGGGGGAAATTCTGCCTACCAGGTATTCATCTGGCTAGTCCTTAGCCTGGTCAGCTTCAGCACATTAGTTTGCTTGCTGGTTTTGAGGTGGGGGGATCAGTGATGGGTTCCAAATCCCATCTCTACCGGTTCGTGCGCACGCTCTCATGCCGCTTCTGCGCATGCGCAGAAGCGTTTGGGGTGGGTGGGTGGAGCCTCCCACCGCTGCTGCTACCAGTTCATAGAACCGGACCAGACCGGTAGCAACCCACCGCTGTTGGGGATGGTGGGGGATAAGCTTCAGCACATTCGTTCGCTCGCTGGTTTTGAGGTTGGGGATGGTTGGGGCTATGCTTCTAAAGCACAGCTGATTGTCAGAGGGAGCAGCAATTAGAAAAGCAGACAAAGCACAGACGATAGCTTAGCTCTTGTTTGGGCTGAAAAACAGCTTCAAAAGCACAGCTGATCCTCGGAGGGAGCTCCAATGACTAAAACAGGCAAAGCGGGGAAGGGGTAAGAGAAGGCAGCAGCTGTTCCGGGTAGCCATTTTGGGCGCTGCGCGAGCGTTTGGAGGCTGAAAATGCAACACGCAGAGCCCCAAAACACAAGCCATTGTCAGTGGCAATCTCTGCAGCCAGGAAGAGGACGTGCGGAGGCCGAAGGGTAGGGGCCAGCGAGTGGGCAGGGCTACATTCGGAGTATAAGATGCACCCAAATTTTCAGCCTCTTTTAGGAGGGAAAAAAGTGCATCTTATACTCCAAAAAATACGCTATCTCTATTTTTTCTATTTCCTTAAATCAAAACATACATTGTAGCTATTACAGGAATAATTAGTTCCTTTTTAATTAATCGATATCATAATGTATGACAAAGCTTGATACCATTATTAAGCTTTACCACACATTCTGAGTATGCTTCCAAGAAAACAAACAAGCATGCTTCACAAAACAATAGGCGAAGTACAAAGTACAATCGTCCCATAATTCCCAAGTATGGATATGTTCAGTTATGAGTGAGGCTATGAATTGATACTCAGCCATCATAATTTATTAAGGGCAAGGGTTACATGTAAGTTAAAGAACAGATTTCCATGGCAAAACTCCTTTTTCAGCAGCCTCCTTTACCATCTGAAACATATGCTCTGAATCAAGCTTAGTTCATATATATATATATATATATCTGTAAGTCGGCTGTCATTGCTTGGCTAGACAATCAACTAATGGGCTTCCTCTACATTTTACAGTGATACAGCTTTTTTTCTAGCCATGAAGGAGGGATCAACTGTAATTATGAAATTTGTCTCACCAAGCATCATTGTTAGTAAGAAACCTTAGCTGTTTATGGTAGATATGTTTAAAATGCTGTCAGAGAAGAAAGGGAGCAGGGAGCAGGGAAGGAAGGAAGGAAGGAAGGAAGGAAGGAAGGAAGGAAGGAAGGAAGGAAGGAAGGAAGGAAGGAAGGAAGGAAGGAAGGAAATTAAATAATATTTTTAAAGGCCTCCGAATTTTAAACTTCTCACCTAATAGATTATTTTCTTCCAAAATCATTGTCAACATCATCACTTCCCAAAGAGATTATTTTTGTTCTATTTGTTGTATTTGATTTTTAAAAAAAAAAAATATAAAAAGCAACAAAAAGTGAGTCACACTTCCAAATTCTATTTTATCAGGTTAAAAATATTTCAGAGGGGAATTAAATATTTCGTGGAAGAGCTCAAGAAGACATTCTTAAAAATATTGTTTTTAATGACAAGCAAGGCAAACCAAATAAAATCCAGGGCTGTCTTGGACTGACTTTTTCGAGATAGTATTGTGTGCCTGTATGAATGGGCTATATTCCACTTCATGTCCCATAAATGTTTTTGGACTCCAAAGCGTCTCCATGAGATTCTTTAAAAGCCTGAAGATTCACTAAGCCCTCCAGCTCACTGAAGTCTACATCCACTTACCAGATGAATCACAAGTTCAGCTTTGCAGAAGAAAGGTTGAGGATCAAGACAATCCACATGGATTTCATTTTGATTTTCCTCTTTTCCTGCTTATTGTGCACATATTGGGATATTTATTTAGGATGAATTTGTTGAATACACCAACCCAATTTCATTAGGAAATATATATCTTAGTAGTCAAAATGAAAGAAAATCCAGTTTTAGGGTTGAACCAAAAGTGTTATACAAACCCACCCCTCAATTCATATTTGGAGACACTTCAGTCATTTTGGAAGGGGAGAAAAGTTCAAAAAATAAAGATGTAATATTTTTACATCAGAACTCACCAACTGTTTCCACAAAAACTCTCATTTCTCTCTGTGGTCCTTCAAACATTCTGGAACATGCTGGATTTAAAAATCATGAGTGTCTCCCAAAAAATAAGGGCTTCCATTCCAAAATGCAGTGTATATTTTTCCCCACTTGGCACTCAAAATCAATGCACTCACCAGGGGAAATGGAAAAAAACTGAGTTCTGCTGTTGTCTCATGCCGCAGCTGGAACATCAGCATTGCTGCTGCTGTGAGAGACTAACTTGTTTTGGGGAGAGGTTAGGAGTTTTATCCCAAGGTCCAGTGGCCAGGATACATCCCCAGAGGTTGCTATTATTGATGGACCAAATCCAGATAAACAAAGTGGAAGCCAATCTTTAGAATACAACATTGGTTTATTCTTGCAAACCACCAACATCACATGCAATGTAATAACACAACCCCCCCCCCCCCTGTAAAAAGCAGATGCCATGCCAGGCAGATGCTGTTCATCAAAGAAAATAAAGTCTTCCACTTGCCCAATCATTTGCACATGTGTAAAGTCTCGCCAAACCGGGATCAACAAATTCCATCCAGCTGGAAAGCTGCCAGACCCCCAGCAGCCTTTGGTTTTGCATATGGAGAGATCTGGAAGTTTTGAAAAAAAAAAAAGATAAAGAAGGAAAGTGCAAATCAATCACTTTCTAGGCTGGGTTGGTTATGTTTATGTTGACTCAGAAAACCCATTCCATTCCTGTTCCCCAGGAATCCAGGTTTAAAGAAAAAAGAAATCCACATAAAACTGTATTACATGTTTTCTTAATTTATTTTCTCGCAAAATACTTGTTTTTAAGCTTTTTCTCTCAAGCTAAACATTTAAAAGCATATTTTCCTACTCCGTCGAGCCAAGGATTGAATGGAAGTGTTTAGGAAGTCCGAACTTCAGTTTGGCAAGTCTAGATTTTGACGATTACAGACTGGAATTTGCAAAGTACAGATTACTCAAGCCATTGAGTGAAATACCCTTATTGGTTATAAATATACACAAGGAAGTAGTGGTTAAATAGTATAATTATAAAGTGGTACCAAAGTTGGCAGTTTCTCCTAGACTTTGGTTTTGGATATCACACTAAGCTATGATTTCCTTTACCATTATTGATTGAATAAATCATAATTGCTGGGTTCATCAAACACACAAAGCCATAAACCGTGATTTACAAACCACAACTTTTGGCATCATACTCCACACTACATAAAAACACATTATAGTATTTCGTGATATGCAAACCTAGGCATTAAGTAAAAATACATCCATTACAGCCCACAGAATGGAAAATAGCACTAAGTAAAACTACTGTACACAGAGAGAATAAATTTTAAAGGAAATCTTAAACAGGAAATTCTAAAGCCCTGAAATTGCCTATCTACCTTAATGCATTTCATTGAAAGAAGGGACTCTTGTGATTCCATAGTTTGTTCTGTCAGGAATTCCCTCCCAACTGATGCTTTTGAAATCCTTGCCTCCTGTATTTATTTATTTATTTATTTATGGGTATATATGGCCTCTCAGGTCTCATACATAACTCTGGGCAGCTAGCAATATTAAAAATAATGCAAACAAATACAAACAATATAAAAACCATAGCAGCCAGGAAAAAAAAATACAAAGTTACAATCACTTTGCATAGCCAAGCAATGGTCTCCATCCCACAGCTGGGACCCCTGGTTTAAGCACAGAGCCAGGTCTTCAAGGCCTTATGGAAGACCAGCAGGGACCGAGTCCATCTGATCTCTGGAAAGAGGAGGTTGGGTGCCATGACAGAAAGAAACCCAAATTCTTTGCTGCCACATTGTTTTCAATAGGTTAACTGGTTAACAACTCAATAATCACCATTTACAACCTTCCCAGCCAGCTTCAGTAAGCAAAGTCACTGGGGGAAGCCGGATTTGCTAAACAACCATGTGATTTATTTAACAACTTCAGTTATTCGCTATATAACTGTGGCAAAAAAGGTCATATAATCTAGCATGACTCATTTAACAACTGCCTTGCTTAGCAATGGGAATTCTGATTCCAACTGTAGTTGTAAGTCAAAGGTCACCTGTATCAGAAGACCATCTGATGATTCCGGAGAGATTATTGTTTATTGATCTAAAAAGCAATGTTTCTCAACCTTGGCCATTTAAAGATGTATGGACTTCAACTCCCAGAATTCCCCAGCAGGCTGGCTGGGGAATTTCTGGGAGTTGAAGTCTGTCCAACTTAAAGTGGCCAAGGTTGAGAAACACTCATCTGAAGAGTACATGTCATTCGTTCCTCTGATTCGGTCTCATTCTACACTTTTCTCTTGTTGTACAAGGAACAATCAGGCGTATCAAGACTAGGGCTGTGGCATGTGTCAAAAAATGTCAAGATGGTAGTGATGAGTGCATGAGTAAAGCCTCATCTCTCTTTTAAGGTGCATCATGCCCTGGAAACAAGCAAGAGTTTTGAGGATGCAGGAACTACAGGAGCCTCAAGTAAGAACTGTTTGTTGCTATTCAAACATTGTCCACTTGTTTTAAATGGAGCGAAGTAACATGTCATCTCTAAACTCTTTCTGGAGGAAGCATTTCTGTCCATGTGGTTCTACAGGGTTAACCAAGCAGCGACTTCCCTTTTAACAATAATTCTGGCCTTCATAGTCCAAGTCTTCCCTCTCTGGTTGCTCCCAGAAACAAACAGATGATGGATGCCAAGATCACTGATCCTTGTTGCACACACTGATCAGAGTGCAGTGACTCGGCTCATGCTTTGCAAATCTATTACATAACGTCTTCAATGTCCTTTAAATCTTCACAGAATGAGAATGACTTGAAAAGGTTCAGTGTCAGCTCCAGCCCACTCTTTTTCTGCCTCCTTGACAAGCTTTTTTAGACTTGAGGCATGCAGGGAACACAGCTGGTGGTGCTCAGAGCAGCCAGGCCTTTTCTAGCAGGAAGAATAATCTCTGTATAAAAAAGCATAGAAAGGAAATTTGATCCCGATCCAAGAAGTTGGACTGACTGGATTTTTCCCACCGCTCACATTGGATAATAAAAGACTCAACTTACATTTTTCCACCTCCCAATATTAATTCTTCATTGCAAGAAAGGGATAAGGGAGAAAAGCAAACCATCCGGTGAAGAGATCTGTCTCCATTGTATCCATAAAAATCGACTTTGGTGAGCACAAGTTCATTTTGTATCCAACTATAAGTCAATCATTTTCTGTCAAGAGCACACAGAAGTTTGTAAATTCATGAAAAAGGAATGGCCGTACATTAAGAGAATGCATAAATCAGGAATATTGGGCTTTACAAATAGCTAAGGATTGTTTTGTGAAAGAAACAGTCACAGTAGCATCTTTATATGACAGAATATGCTTGGGCAAATTCTATATTTTATGGCTGTGTTTCTAAAATTTCTATATGCCAGCATCTACTATGAATAGAAAATCCACTTCAGGATTAGCAAAATAATATAAGGCTACTTATACCGAAAACAAAAATGCATTCCTAACACACAAACGAAATAATACCTGCCTTTGAGATGTAGAGTTTTCTGTCAATCAAAATCTATTCCTGGTTCTTTCACAGAGATGTCCATGTAGTTTTCTTGGCAGATGGACGTGTTGCTTTGTATCTACCTTGGTAGTAGTCAGTCTGACCCTGCATGGCTTTTCTTGATCAGCCAAGGTCAGCCAGATACCTCATTGTATGAAGAGAGGATGGATGAAAAAGAAAAGAAGGAATGCAAAGAAGAATGCAATTTTTTTTGGTTGAGGGTAACTTTTGTTCTGGCTGCACTAAAAAATTATAACAGGAACAAACTATTTTAATAGCCAAGGGCTGTATCTTTTTGTATAGTAATTTTTTTTAATTAAGTTCATTATAATATAAAAATATAGATGAAATGTAAGTTAGAAAAAGAGAAAAATGCAACAAGTAATGACTTTCTTTGCTACAATAGATTACAAAAATACAACATCAACCTTTTGCTTTACATTTCACAACATTTCGAGCCATTTCTATAATTACAAAAGGGAGGGAAGGGAAGGGGAGGGATTAACCAGACAAACAAAGTCAATTCGTCCCTTCAAGATGGTTCAGACAACCTAGAAACTCAGGAGAGAATGTCCATGCCTACCACTATCCAATGAATGAAGGAGTGGTGTTGTTTCTGGAAAGATACAGCAAAGCTTCTTTGCCCTGTTGGCTTTGGGTGGGTAGGGGGTTGTTGTGCATCCCTGCTCTTGAAAAATGATTGGTGGGACATGCTGGCATTGGGGCAAGTGGGAAATGTGGATCTGCCTTGTGTGGGCTCATGATGTTGTCTGATTTTAGCAAGTGAGATTATTTATTTCGAGGTCTGGTGTAGTGCATCTGAAACCATACCAAAATGAACTTTCCATCTGAAAGTTTCCCATAGGTAGAAACTCTTGTTTTGATTCCTGGTCACATGATCATCCCCTCTCTTCTTCATAGAAGTTAAACTGCCAAAACAATCAGGCCAAGATGCTATATTTCACCAGAATAATGGGTATTGAATTTGGGCAGCTATGCAGCTCTTTCTTATGGCAACCACTCTGAGTTTTTGCAAATCCCCAGTACAAATGCACCCAACATGAAATAAAAATGAAGATGGAGAACAAAGCACTGATTGAACACCATTCTTTTCACCCTCCTATTAACCCACTGAATGGAACAGTGATTGGCTCCTGCAGGTTCACTGTGTTTTGAAACTCCAGAAGAACTAGCTTCAACTCATTTCTGGGGGATTTCTTG
Source organism: Thermophis baileyi (assembly GCA_003457575.1). NCBI lineage: Eukaryota > Metazoa > Chordata > Lepidosauria > Squamata > Dipsadidae > Thermophis > Thermophis baileyi. The sequence continues at coordinate 2,323,520 of QLTV01003456.1, forward strand.
GGTAGTATGGAAGTGTCTTCTCTTTTATTTTCTTATTATGAAACCTGATGAACTTTAAACTTTATTTGTAACACTTCTGTCTCTTAAAGGAGTTTGTGATGGGTCATGGAAGGTTTTTTTTTTCTTTTTTTTAAAAAAAGCAAGATCGAATCCCTCTGGTAACTGTGCAACTTACCCTATGATTCTTGGGATTAGAGCAAAGATATGAAGTTAACATTGTGGGCAAGTTACGTAGCCAATGATACAATAGAGGGCAGAATCTCCTGAACAAAAGCTGAGAAATTCTATTTTTCTCTTTCAGCTTTGTGGCCACGATGATGCCAAAACTGTTATTTGAAATATGGAGCTGAAAATGACAACAGCAAAGTACCAGAGAGAAGCAGTGAAGGGCAGTGTAATATTTTGCCATTTGCTGATCCAAAGGAAGTGCATGGGACCTATTACAGTTTGGCAGCAATCTTATTTTTCCCTTCTGGAGCTTCAAAACTGTCTTATATACTGAGATGGTTTTCATCTGGTTAAAGGGGGGGTTGGAAGAGCCTTATTAGCTTCCTTCAAAGCACAGAGACTTAAGAAGAAGAAAAGAAAGACATGGGAGGATGGAGGAGACCCACAACGTAGCAAAATGATGTCGGGGTGGGAGTGGGCCAGTCATTTTGCCCAGATAATGTTGTCATATTTGGTAAAGCCTTTAATGCTGGAATTTATTTATTAATGATGCATGGGTTATTACCCACCATCTGTCTTGTGTTAGCAGTGAGCTGTTTCAGATTATGATAATGCGTTTTTGATTTGAGTTGCGTTGAAAGCCAGAACAAGGCATCTCATGTGCAGACCACTTTGAGGCCTGCTGTTTTCAATTCCTCTTTATAGAATGGGCTTTTATTTGATTTGTTATGGAGATTTTTTTTTCTTCTGTTGCCAAAACAGCTGCAAGCCTGGAAGGGAAGGAGACACAGGGCCACATCAAACTTGTTAGCTTGTAAAAGAAACAGAATGTTCCAGGAACAAAAAGAAGGGGAGAGAGAGACAGAGAGAGAGGGAAAGGGAGAGGGAAAGGGAGAGGGAAAGGGAGAAGAGAGAGACTGAAAAGGAAATAAAAGAAGGGAAGCCATAAAAGAAGAAAGACTAAAAGGCTTAAGCTTTCTCCAACAAGTGGGTTGGACTATTCATTTGGTTCTTATACTATGGTGATGTTAAAAAAAAAACACTGGTGCAATTATAAGCAGCATATGACAAATTATCGTGTTTATAATTTTAATTTAATGGCCCAGTTAACACAAAGGATTTTACAAAGTTGTATTCCTTGAACAAAACAATACATAAAACATTTTCTAAAATAAGCTAGAGGGAGGGAGGGAGGGAGGGAGGGAGGAAGGAACTATGTAATTTTAAACATGCAAGTGTAATTATGTTCCGTGGATCAAAATATGCTGAAACTTGTATAAATAAACAAACTTCACTGTATAAAGATGGGAAAACTAAAGAAAGCTTTATTCTGTTGCCTGTGAATGTGCAAGCTGGATCTTAGGCTCATGCTTGCTTTGTTCTCCCTCACTCCATGCTTGAAGAATCTGTACAGAAAAGTTGTGAGATGATCTCTTGGAGGACTGTATGTACTTTGCAATTTTCTCAGAAGGCAAAGCATCAGAAAGTGGGATGTGTGGATCGATATTGGGCAGTTGTATTGTGCTTTAAGTATATTAATAGCTGACAAGCAGTGAGTCTAGAGGTCTGGGCCTAGGAATGTTGAACTAATTGATCCATGTATAAAAAATGTAAAGCAAATTAAAAATTAAGCCCATTTTATGGCTTTGGTGTGCATGAAGAAGGGGGATTTGGGATTTTATTTAGCATCTAGAGTATATGTTTGGTGAGTATAAGGCTACCATATATCTGAACAGCCAAAGGAGAACATGGACAATTGGAAAGGAGGTCAAATTGGTGGAGAGGGAGAAGAAGAGCACACTGTTTAGCTTTCTTGGATCCACAACAAAAATGTTAATAAACGAACTGCAAAAGAAATATACTTGGGCCTACATGTGAAAGGTATGTGAAATTACCTTTTCAACATCAGAAAGATTGATGTATTTTTTTTTCAGCAAATCTTTATTTTCAAGAACATACTCGAGTGATAGTATAGAATTGACAACGTGCTCTTCAAATTTCACTGTAAAAATATGATGAGACATGGGATCTACATACTAGAGCAGGGGTGTCAAACTCAATTTCATTGAGGGCCGCATCAGGGCTGTGGTTGACCTTGGGGGGCCGAGTGGGTGTGGCCGACTGGGTGGGTGTTGCCAGCTTGACGCTACTCCCCAAACTGCTGGCATATTTCCTTTCGCACTGGGTAGACTGGGCCAAAGCCACGCTGGCCCGATGTTTCCTCTTCGCATTGGGTAGACCGGGCCGAAGCCATGCTGGCCCAATGTTTCCTTTTTGCATTGGGTAGACCAGGCTGAAGCCATGCGGGCCAGCCCCTTACATTTTCCAGGACAGCCCCATGGGCCAGATCCAACCTTGTGTTTGACACCCCTGGACTGGAGTGATCATAGAGTTCAGGATGCTGGATTGAAACTGATTGTTGGAATCAGGAAATAAGGTGAATTGTGGAAACCTGGGTTGAGGGGGAGGGGAAATCTACAGATGAAACCCATTTATAAAGTCACAATACATGAACATTTGAATGACTACAATTGTGAAAACAAGAAAAAAATTTTAAAAAACCAAGCTGGACAGTACTTGATTTTAAGTCTATGCCTACCAGATGGAAGACATGAAGACCAAAAACAGGACATGTTCTCTTTTTGTCAGATGTATGGTAATCATAGGTGTGTGTAAACTTTATGTTGTTCCATTTGTATCCCAGGTTATATTCCAGAAGTAAAAGTTATTTTTAGACCAAATCTAATTCAGAACAAATCTAAATCAGCCTCAACTGCATGTAGCCAAGAATATTAACAAACATAATAGCCTATGAGTAATTCAAAATATCAGGCCAATGTTTGCAAATTTTCTGAAAACTCATTCACCCATATCTCATCCAGAGAAATGACCTATTTCATAAAATTATTATCCAAACAAAATTCAAATCAAAACAAAAATCCCATGCAATTACAATAAATCTATTTATCTGGGAGTAAGAGCCACTGAATTCAGTTTATTCACATATAAGTAAACATGAATTACAGTCATTGAAACCCTCCTAATTGGGCAAGCATTCAAGTGTGCTGTTAAGCAATTTCTCATTTAAAAAAACTGGCTCTACAATCTTGATGATTTCACATGTTCTTTCATCCTATTTCTATTCATCTGGTGGAGAACAATGAAATATATTCTCCCTGTTAATTTATAAGGATCTGAACAATGGCTTTGAAGGCGTGGGAGAGAATCCAATTTTTAGTGACAAAACAAATTGATATATCTTTGAGGAACTGAATAAGATTAGAGAAGCCCTCACAATTTATACTAAATGACCGCTTTATCTATGCTTCATTAAACTTAATCTCTTACCTGCTATTAATTTTTCTTTGGGTTTCAAGGGGCATTGTTTTAGCAAAAAGAGAAAGCAGCCATTTGAAGTTGTTTACACAGTGCAAATGAGGGCACAAACTGAAGAGCATTTGCATATTAATTAGATATGGAAATGAGGTACAACACTGCCTTCCAGATTTGGACCCGAGTCTCTATCCATTTAAGAACATGGGATGTGTTTTTTGCTTGATCCAGCTCCTAATTCTACTGTGTAAAATCAGTGGGGCATCACACCATTCTGGAAGCAGATCTTGTTGTAAACTATGAATATCTCACTGCCTTTGCTTAATAAACAAAGCCTTCAACAAATTAGGGATTTACCTCAGATTGAAGGAATTAATGAAATGTTGCCGAGTGGACTTTATTGCATGTTTTCCCCGTTGTTAATGGGATTCTTCTGGAATTCTAACAAGGACAGCTGGTCTTAGGATTCTCATATTATTCCCCTAAACAGAAAGGTCAGCACTGGTGATCCACGGTTTTCCAGGGTTCCAGCCTGGCATTGGCCTTAATTTTCAAAGCCTTGAACAGTTTGAGGTTGGGACCACTAATCTCTTTTGGAACTTGCTGGGAACTGTGCCTTGCCTTTAACAAATTAATATTATAATTCATTAAAAGAAATGACCAAGTAGGCCTGCTGCAAAATACTAGCCTCTGCCATTACTGTTATTTTAAAAAGTGTTCAGTGGCCTAAATGGGGCCCAAGGGCATTCTTTAAAAAACGAAACAGGAAGTGGTTTTGATCTGGAAATGAATGCACCTGCCCAGGCAAAAAATATAAATAAGGTGGGGTGGGAAGGGGGAGGGGGAGGAAAAGCTCTCTTTAGACCTGTGTTTTGCAGACTTGGGAACTTTAAGATGTGTAGACTTCAATTCCCAGAATTGAAATGCCCAGGGAGCATGCTGGTTGGGGAATTCTGGGAATTGAAGTCCATAAATCTCAAAGTTGCCAAGTTTGATAAGCAATTTCTTTAGAGCTTTGAGGGGACACTTGGATTTCATGCAGTTTCAATCACTACTTCCAAACCAGTGGTCCAGATTAACTCAGATCTTCTTTTCGAAGGCAGCTAAGAGCAAAGTGCCTGACTCAATTGAAATAGCTTGTTCTAATACTTCAAATCAAGGTGTCAGAGTAGAACAATTGATTTTCCAAGTTGAGTAGCCATCTTGAATCAGATTGAGGCCTGGATAAAGGCAAAACTTTGAGGTAGAGAAATAATCTTTTGCACCCTGTAGAACAGATTTGCACAACATGTGGACTACCCTGCAACCTTGTGCAGCTCACTGGCATTTTAAAAAAAACTCATTAAATTCATGGCTGCTGCCAGGAAGGATCCACTTCCACTCTGAAAAATGTGGTGCCAAGCACCTTGAATGCCTTGAGGCCACAGCAGCTCCAATGCTGCCTCTGCTCCACTAGTTACCCAACAGTTCATCTTGATATGTAAGTAAGGCAAGATCAGCCTGTTGGCCATTAAAATGATTATATTTCATTTATAAGGCAGAAGAATGACTTCATGTCCATTGATACATGAGGTTGTAGTGAAAAATAATACATGAATACATAGTAGTTATCATAGGAGTAACCGATGCTTGTACAATGTACTGTAGTTCAAAGGAACAATGGAACTGCCAAATATCAATTTTGGAACAATGGATATAGCACGGGTGTCAAACTCGCAGTGTCACGTTGCCATCACGTATCGTGATGTTTTTTCCCTTCACGGAGCTGGGGTGGGCGTGGCCTGTGCACAACGCATCCGGCTCATGGACTGAGAGGTTTGACACCCCTGGGATAGAGGATAACATCAAATAATTTTGGGCTTCAAACATTACACTTATGTAGAATAGGTTAGCAATCTAACATGTAGCATCATAATTTTCAATTCATCCTTGATAGAAAACAACACTAAGATATAATTATATGATTTCAGCCAGCTTCTAGCATAAGGGTGGCCTGTGGACTTCAGCTCCCAGAATTCCTGAACCAGTGATTCTGGGAGTTAAAGTTCACAGGTCGTAAAGTAGCCATAGATGCCCACCCCTGTTCCAGCAGAATATGGAGCTGAAAATTTAGCTGGTTTAAGCAAGATTTGTTTTCCACATTGTTCAATCCACACTACATTCTATAGTCTCAAATTTTGAAAGACGAGGATTAATAAGAACCATTGCAGACTAATATGGACTCAGAAGCTGCTAATGGGTGTAAAGTGATAACCCAGCACAACTGTAGAATGCTTGATTGGCAAAGCTGATGAGTGATCTCCAATCTAACTTTCATACAGATAAAAACAAACATTCTCATCTATTTAAATTAGGTCAAACCAATGTCTAAATATGACCTCTGCGGTACAAAAGAGGATTCAATTACATACTGAAATGATATTTCCCCACTTGTTTTGTATTAAATGTGGTATGCCATGAGTTTCTGCTCTACAGTCTGAGCAATTGTATACTGAACTATGTAATTGCCATGGTGGCTTTTGATGTGGGGAACATAGTGAATAGTGTCATACGGTTTTACAGACTCACACGCTATTTGCAAGTTCTTCCCACAACACACTGGAACAGCAGTTCTGCTATGATAGCTACAACTACTGTACGTGCGAAAAAATATTCCTTTAACCTCCTGCAGTTGCCATGTAATGCAACCACAACTATTCATGCTTCCTGGGCAGCAAACATCCTTTGCAAAAGCCAGCCAGAAGAACTCTTATGTCATTGTGATATGTTCATAAAAAGTGAAAAACAGAAATCTGATGTGGATCAGAATTTGCTCAGTACTGCATTTGAAAATTCCTTATTAGATATTGTTGGCCAATCTCAGCCACAAATCTTAATCCACCTGTTGATTTTGGAAACAAATTCTTGCAATTTGCATTTCTTACCTTCAGACTTTGAGTAGATCAAACGTCTTTTAGGTATATTGCACAAATAGAAGGGTCTTGTTCAGTGATGGGATCCTGCCAGTTTAACAACCGGTTCAGTGATCGCACACTTATGAAATAGTTAAATGGTGGAGCCATTTTCTTCTTTTTCAAGCTCATTGATGGAACAGTGAGACAATGAAATATGTGTGTTTTTTAACCAGGTGAAATTGACAAATGTTCTGTCATTTTCTCCTTCTAGCCCAAGGGATAGGACAATGGTAACATTGTGGTATTTTGTTTTTTTCTTTTTCCCAGTCCAAAAGGAGTAAAGAAGCAGAAAAAATAGCAATAGCAATAGCAATAGCAGTTAGACTTATATACCGCTTCATAGTGCTTTACAGCCCTCTCTAAGCGGTTTACAGAGTTAGCATATTGCCCCCAACAATCTGGGTCCTCATTTTACCCACCTCAGAAGGATGGAAGGCTGAGTCAACCTTGAGCCGGTGAGATTTGAACTGCTGAACTGCAGCTAGCAGTCAGCTGAAGTAGCCTGCAGTGCTGCACCCTAACCACTGCGCCACCTTGGCTCTTAAAATGAGGTAAATGTGGCCTGATTCAATGTTTTACAGAATATCTCTTTCCAGCAAAGTGAGGGGGGGAGAGTGTATAAGGTGACAATGCAATCAAACATTTGGTACATGTTTTTCACACACACACACACACACACACACACACACACACACACACACACACACACACTGAAGTAGGACTTTACTTGGACTGCCACTAGGGCTGTTTTGACTTTTTTTTTTAAGCATCCCTTCAGATGCACATAAAAAATTGGTGGAGCTTCAGTCACAGCATCACAGCCACTACCTTTGTTTTCATTTTACCCCCTGATAATAGGGAATACTTCTTTTATTTCTGATGCATCAGGCAGGCGTAATTTAACCATGCTGGAAAATATGGCCTCATTGCTTAAGAGCGATACATGAGGCCTAAGATGGCGTAAGATAGTATAACTCTTGTAACTAGATCAAAGATATTTTTCCTATTATTTTTAATGAGATAACTTTGATGCACAGACTTGGTTATGGTTTTTCCCCCTTAATGATAAGAAAATACTGAGTAGTTGTTGCACTGGTGTGTCTATTGTACACTTGCAGTGTATTAGTAAGACACCTTTCTTAATAATAGCAAAAGTAGAGGCATAGCAGTGTGCTTCCTGAAGAACTAAACATTAGAGAAGGAAGCTTTAAACAATAGGATGGAGGACATATTAACTCTAGAAACTAAGAGTCTATACAGACTCTAGAACAGCGGTTCTCAACCTGTGGGTCGCGACCCCTTTGGGGGTCGAACGATCCTTTCACAGGGGTCGCCTAAGCGCGCGCTAGCCCACCATCTTGGTGCCACGCCCCCTTTGTCACCTCATCACGCGTGGGGAGGTGGCGGGGAGAGGGGTCATGGTGGCAGGGCGGGGGTCGCGGCATTAGGAAGGTTGAGAACCACTGCTCTAGAAAGAGTACAGCGAAGAAAAACAAAGATGATTAGGGGTCTGCAGGCTCAAACATATGATGAATGGTAACATGAAGTGGATATTGCTAGTCTAATGAAGAGAAGGACTAGGGGTAACATGGTAGCAGTCTTCCATTATTTGAGAGGCTGTCACAAAGAAGAGGGGGACAACCTTTTCTCCAAAGCACCTGAAGGTAGGAAAATAAGTAACAGATGGAAACTTATCAAAGAAAGATCCAACCTAAAACTAAGGACAATTTTTTTGACAGAACAATTAATCAATGGAATGGCTTGCCTCCAGAAATTATGAGTCCTTCATCACTGGAGGTTTCTAAGAAGAGATTGGACAGCCATTTGTCCAGAATGGTATAGGGTCTTCTGTTTGGGCAGAGGGTTGGACAGAATGGCAGAGTTGGAAGGGACCTTGGAGGTCTTTTAGTCCAAAAGACCTCCAAGGTCCCTTCCGAGTCTATTATTCTGTATTCTGTAACTCTTCTTCAATAGAAAGTTCATCGTTCACTTTATTTCTATTCATTCTGTTTAAATTGTTAAGCCATACAACTTCTTTTCTCATGGTTAGGCTGAAAGAAATGCAACACCTTGTCAGAGACTGAAATGGTGTATGGGCTCAGGTCTCTAGCTGGAATTTGAAACAATGCTGTAACTGGTTTTTACCTAAGGGCATTCAACTAGGCCCGTGATGGCGAACCTATGGCACGCATGCCACAGCTGGCACGCAGAGCCCTCTCTGCGGGCACACGAGCTGTCACCCAGCTCAGCTCCACTGCGCATGCGTGCGCGCGCCTCCCGCTGACCAGCTGATTTTTGGGATGTGCAGGGGCCAGGGCGCATGCGGGAGATGGTGGGCAGGGGGAGCATGGGGGGCGGCGCCCACCCGCGGCCTATTTTTGAATCCCAGGAGGCTGCAGGGAGGCCTACTAGGCCCAAACGGGTTGGGGGGGTATGGCGCGCCCCCACCCATGGCCCATTTTTTGTCCCAGGAGGCTGCAAGGAGGCCTGCCAGGCCCAAAACGGGAGGCGGGGGGGTCACGCGCGCATGCGTGGGGGAGCGTGGGAGCATGGGGGGTTGCATGGGCATGCGTGGGGGCCAGGGGAGCATGGGGAGGTCATGCGCACATGCGCAGGGCCCCCGCATTGCATTATGGGTGCTGGCACGTGTGTGTGCTGTCGCACGCGCACGCACGCGCTTTCGGCACATGATGGCAAAAAAGTTAGCCATCACTGAACTAGGCCATTAATTAACATGGTAGATGCTGTTATGGAGAAATACTTGCTAACAGATTTTAAAAGTATATAATAGGCTTAAAATAAAAGCATTATTTTCCCTTATAGAAACACATTTGTGGATTTCAATATAAGGGTTAGACACACACACACACACACACACACACACACTTTTGGGGAAATTAAGGTGCTCATTAATTACACTGCACATTCTACCGGTAAATAACTGCAAGACTGGTATGGGGTCAAGGCATAAAACAGAACATTTGGATGCTAAAGAATCAGATTAAGAAATAATAATAATAACTACAACCACAACAAAAAAAATATGCCTTGTTGAATTTCCAAAGTCTGTTCAACTATTTAATTCCACAATATTCTACAATAAATTTGTGACTATACAACTTATATATAAATATAACTTCATATTTATGTTATATGGAATACAGTGCTCAGAATTCGTGATTTTTCTTTTTTATGGGGACTGAATTTCAAATTGTTTAATTTTCACGGGGCAGTAAAGGGTTAGCAGGACTCTCTTTTAAAATCAGGACAAGGGATTTCCCCTTCCTCCCAAATTCTCAACCATCATAAGATAGCCTAATTACAGTTATGAACAACTTATGAATAGAATTGAGTCCAAAATATCTGTTCTTAAGTGAGACATTTGTTAAGTGGGTTTTGCCCCATTTTACAACTTTTCATGCCACAGTTGTTAAATGAATCACAGCAGTTGATAAGTTAGTAGCGCAGTTATTAAGTGAATCTGGCTTCCCCATTGATTTTGCTTGTCAGAAAGTTGCAAAAGCTAATCACATAACCTTGGGACACAGCAATGGTCATAAGTATGAACCAGTTGCCAAGCATCTGAATTTTGATCACATGATCATTGAGATGCTACAAAGCTCATAAATGTGAAAAATAGTCATGTCATTTTTTTCCAGTGCCGTTGTAACTTTGAATGGTCACTAAATGAACCGTTACAAGTTGAGGACCTATCTCCACAAGTTTTCACCACTTGCAACCAATATTGCTGCATTTCAGTGACTCTTAAGAAGTAAGGCTACACCACCAATAAAGAAGCCTTCGTGCACCCTCCTTTTACAATTTTAAAATAGAGCAAAATATTTTACAACATTTGTGTGGTTAAAGGACTTTGCAGCTGGCAGCCTGTGTCTGCATGGGATCACCAGATTCTTTTTTCCAGTCCCCTGCAGAGTCCATATGACCACATCATAGAATTATAGCAGCCATGTCCTACCATTTTGAGATGTGAAACTTAAGCAACAATCGTGAAAACCCTACAACAGATTTAATGCAAAGTCATCCTACCCACAAAGTTGATGGACGAACATATGTCACTATTTGCTATACATCATTGCTCTGTCTGCTTCAACATTTCCCATTAAAAAAATGGCATGCAGTCACCAAAAGCTTATAAAGCAGGGGTGTCAAACTGGCAGTCTGTGGACCGGATGCATCACGTGTAGGCCACACCCAACCCCAGCTCGGCGAAGGGGAAAAAAGGTCATGTGACGGCAACGTGATGCCGCGAGTTTGACACCCGTGTTATAAAGAGAGAGTTTTTGCCCCTGCCAGATTGAGGAGAAACCCTCCTAACAGAACAACACAGCACTCTTTGAACAGGAGTAAGAGAGAAATGCTTTCTCCCAGTCTTACTTATAAGCATGCTTTCTCTCTTTTTATGGGGACTGAATTTCAAATTGTTTAATTGCATGCTGTGCATCGGACTGCGAGCTTTGTGTTGGGATTTCTATAACAACAAATCAATCAATAGGGGTCAGTTACCTGTTTTGTATGCATTGGGAATTATTTTGCTTGCTTACCTGGGGATGCTGGGCGACTTATTGCTAAATAGCTTGTGCAGGAGGTAAGAAACATGGCATCTGGAAGAAGCATAAATCAAGCCAATATCAGAATTGATCTAATTCCGTTATCCTGAGTTATGTTCGCAGCAGCCAGATTAGGAAAAAAATGGAAACTGATTCATTTAACTTGTCATCTTTGGAGGGAGAGTGATGCTCCTTCTCTCCAGCAGGGAGGAACAGATAAGTAGTCATTAAGGGAAGCGGGACAGCTGCAAATACAGCAGTGAGGTCATTTGCACAGACCCTGCAACCCCATTTAAGATAATGTGGTTGTTTTATTTGCCCCAGGGGCCCTTGTCATCACAAAATTGCAATTCTGTTTTTTTTTTTAAAGAAAGAAAGAAATCTGTCTAATCATTTTGCTCTGCTCTGCTGCATAGGTTTCCCATTTGACAATAACATTAATGAGATCCTTTATCCCAAGCAGTGTCACATCAAATTAAAGAGAAGAAAAGGGAAAAGGAAAGAAGACACGATTGATACGTAACAATTTATCAAATGTAATAAAGCTAATTAATGTGTTCATCTCGGTAAGTGAACAAATGAAGGAAGAGCAAGATAAATGGAGACATGTAATCCACCCAGTTTCCTAAGGAGAAAGCCATGATAGTGGCGATGTTGGGTTTTTTCTGTTGTTGTTATTGTTTTGTTTTGTTTTGTTTTGTTTTTTGGTGGGGAGAGGGAAAAGTTGGGAAGGAAGCAAGAAGTTCTAAAAGAAAATGAGGGCAATAATATTACTATGTCACCATCTAATTAGCAGGAAAAAATAGATCTAAAAAGAAAAAACCCTCCATAGATAGCTTTTCTGCTGTAATTAATATAGCATGAGCTTATAAAGCAGAATTAATGTTTTCCCTTACTTGGAAGTTACAAATATCTGCTCATTAAACTTTCAGAATAAGTAATGCTATAGAAGATGCACAAAGAAGGTGTAAGACAAATTAAGGGAAGAAAAGCAAAAGAAGCATAGGTAAATACAACTGAATCACTATATCTATTCATACTCTTCTATCCTTACACACTGCACTTCTGTGGATAAGAAGTGTATAAGACCATATATAGCTTCACACATTCCCTTTTTTTTCTTTAAACACTTCAATTAACTCTATTAACTTTTCTCTATAGATACATTATGCAATATCTTTCTGTCATCCTCTAATATGCATTTATTCTAATAGCAGTCCTTCTCTAATATGCATTTTTTTTCATCCACAGCCTCTCTTATTAACTCATTCTATCAACCATCCTTTTGCATACTTCCAATTAGCATAACTCCACACATTTTAGTGGCACCCTGTTAGCGGGGGGGGGGTCATTCTTGTTTCAAGCAGCTTTCGCATCCTCTTTCCTTAAACCTCTTCCCGTTCATTCTGTTGGGAGAATAGCCTATTTTAATACATTTTCATAGAGAAGTTGTACTATCACTTCTCATGGCCATTCACGTTCTTCCTTTTCTTCCATTAATTATATCAGATTGCTAATAAACTATTTTAGCATTGCAGCTTTTGTAATTTTCTTTAAAGGTTTATTCACCAAAATCTCAAAGACTGTTTTGCAGTACTGAGGACATCGTATATCGTATATCAGGATACTTATTAGTTAGTGTGGGGACTTCTGGGGCAGAAATAGTAAACTGAAGACAGCTCTGCTAAAAGCAGAACCAATGACCACAACTGAATGAAAAGCCATCGAGTGGACTGGCTCTTCACAATTCCTCTCTGGACAAGGAGAGGATTTGAGATTGCCCACAAGTGCTCCAGACAGTTGGTCCTCAGGAGGAGACTGCAAGGCAATCTTCAGTCAAACTACGGTCAGCACCTTTATGGATACAGGGTTCACATACTTCCTTATCTAATCATTTTCTGAAATTGCTTGTTAACTGCTTTTTAGCTATTAGGAACTTTGGATCAACAGGCATGAAAACACTGGATAAAATTTCTTCATGTGTATGAAGTGAAAAAAAGTTTTAAATACAAGTTTAAGGATAATTTAGATTCTCCTGCTTTGTTACCCTGAAATTTAAATGAAGACTTTTTGGGATGTGGGAAGCAAGATGATTTTCTTGCCCAATTTCAGTTTAGGATTCATAGTGACCTTATGAGTGAGGTTTAAGGGCCCATTGGGAGTTGAACCCATCTGTCCTTGAATCAACAGAAGATAATATTAGCTTGGCATTTCCTTTTTCCTCTGCTGATCTCTAGCCGGATCCTACTTTTTCTGTTTCAAGACATGCAGGATCCTAACTTTTCATTAAAGTTGTGGATAACTATCTTTTAAAGATTTTACACATTTTGAGGCTGCTTTGGATAAGAACTGAGCTTCTTGCTACTCAGTTCTGGTAAGGATTATTTAAAACTGCCTCATTCATGGACTGAGGATGAGATGAAAGCAATGTTAATAGCATGAAAGAAAACATATTTTGTCAAAGCACATTTGTTTTAATATTGAGTAGGGTAAAGCCCTCTATCAAGAAAAGGAAACTTCCTCTAATTTTAGATTATAATAGGGATTTTTACAATCAGTGGCCTCAAAAGAAAAGGGTACTGGAAGATTTGTTTCTCATATTTTTCAGTATTTGTTCCTACGAATGGCTTCTCACACAGTTTGTGGAATTATGTTTCAACAGTCTGCCTTAGGCATGAAAGCTGTTTGGGTGACTTTGGGCCAGTCACTCTCTCTCAGTCCAACCCACCTTGTGGAATTGTTGTTCTGGAGAAAATAGGAGGACGGAGGAGTATTGTGTGTTTCCACCACCTTGGGTTATTTATAAAAATAATAAAGGTGGGAAATGAAAGAAAGAAAGAGACAGACAGACAGACAGACAGACAGACAGACAGACAGACAGACAGACAGACAGACAGACAGAGACAGAGACAGAGACAGAGACAGAGACAGAGACAGAGAGAGAGACAGAGACAGAGAAAGAGAAAGAAGGAAAAGAAGAGAGACAGAGAGAGAGACAGAGAGAGAGAGAGAGAGACAGAGATATATATAGAGATATATAATTGTTGTAAAGCAA
>QLTV01003456.1:2343527-2359333 GCA_003457575.1 Thermophis baileyi
GGGTGGGGGGTTGGGGTGCACGGGGGGGGTCGTGCACGCATTGCATTTCGGCACGCGACAACAAAAAGGTTAGCCATCACTGCTATAAGGGGTATGGCTAGCTGATGAAAGCTAAATAGCTTGAAATATAGATCTATACTAGTCTCCCTTTATTTATTTATCAGTAAAAATATGTCATATATATGACATACATACATACATTCTAAACTATCATACTTTTTTAACCTACTGTATTTTGTATAAATATGTCCCATATTTCATTATACTTATCCATGTAAAATCTATGTGTATAGGCAATTTGCTCATAAGTAGTAAGTGTAATCAACTCAATTCATTGAGTAAATGGGGCCATACATTTATCTTTCCAATGTTGGAATATCAGTCTTTTAGTAATAGTACAGATAGTCCTTGACTTACAACCAGAATTGAGCCCTGGAATCTTGCTCATTAATCATTGCGGTCATTAAGCAGGACACCATGTAACCAGACTCAATTTTTACAACAATTTTTACAATGAGTCATTGTGGAAAACGTTAAAACAAATATGGTCATATGACTGTGGGATGCTGCAACTGGTTGTAAATGCGAGCTAGCTGCCAAACACCTAAAATGTGATCATGTGACCAGAGGGGGGGGGTTCTTTAGCAGTCATAATTTTGAAGATTGATTGTAAGTAGCTTTTTTGAAGTCTGTTGTAACTTTGAATGGTCATCAAGTGACTGATCACAAGTCAAAGACTACCTGTAAGACCATGGAAAATCCATTTATATTGTCCAGTTGTCAAATTCCATATATTAGGTATGTAATTCAAGAGAATATGTTGGTTCCATTGTCTCAATTTCATATGGAAGCATGCCTTTTCACAAGTAGCATCTGTTATTGCGAAGAGCATTTCCTCGTGTGTAGGTAAAGTGCATCGTCATAAGGCTACTTCAGTTGCAATAATAAAAACACAATTGTGGCATTCATGTGGCTGATGAGGACATGTCTTGTCCCACCATTGGGACTTTATACTTATTTGTGAATGGAGGTCTACAGCAGGGTATCAACAATGATAAGATGGCAGCCACCAACCAAGTGATTGGAGCTTTTACATGCATCAGGTTAAAAAGTGGTGGAATTTTGATCACATATTTATAGCTGTCATTTTTTTTACCTCCTACATTAATGGTGCCCACAAGGTGATATAGGTCAAAACGGCAAATTTTTATTGCATGCACTATGATGTCATTAGGTATATATATAATGTGTTTGTACTTGCTTCAGAGATCAGGATGAAAGTATGTAAGATATGCTTGCATTGTGACCTCATTGCACACAAGTTATTACTTCTGCATCATCTTGGTTTATTCCAAATGCCATCGCCTTCTTCTGGAAAAAAACAAAACCAAAGACTCCAATCCACATTTCCGTTACAGCAGTCAAGGTGAGAAAAAAGTTGACCCATTACTACTGATTGAAAAAAAATCACATCTATCCAGTCTGGTTTCACAAAGAGAAGGGGGAAAAAAAGAAACATACTGTGAACAGATGTGAGGGAGGCTTAACACAGAATTACCACAGTGGGGATCTAAGCAAATAATTAAAACATGTGGTATTTCTAGGTTCCCTGTGTTGCTTACTGGATCGTCTTTCCATGTCTCTAATGTCATGCTCAGTCCTCCAACTGCTTGAATTTAAGGGAGGATTCCTTCACTCCCAACTCTTTGGTAGTTTCATCACCTGACTGAGTTCTGTGGCAGTTCTTGTCTCATTTTCTCCTCTCAGTGTCATGGAGGTCTGCTCAACAGATGAATTATACCATTCATTACACAGCTCATTCCTATGCTCAGCAAAAAGGGTTAAATAACACTTGCTCCAGATCTGCAGACAACTAAATCTAAGACAGAAACTGTGTCGCCCCTTGCAGAAGTTCTATTCCATTAAGAATTCCATGGACAATCTTTTGAAGTAGGTAGTTATTACAGCTTTTAACACCAATACTGGAATTTTGGTCTTTGAGGTTATTTAAGATACTCCACCTGAAGCTGTTCTCCACTCCCACCATGGAAGAAATGGGAGCCAATCCCCCCCAAAAGAAGGTGCATACAGGTAGTCCTTGACTTTCAACCATTCATTTAGTGACTGTTCAAAGTTACGACAACACTGAAAAAAGTGACTTATGAACCAATCCAGAAATAAGGAGAAATTTATTCACAGAAAAATTAATGTGTGAAACGGCTTGCCTTCAGGAGTTGTGGGTGCTCCATCATTGGAAGTTTTTAAGAAGAGATTGGACACCATTTGTCTGAAATGGTATAAGGTCTTCTTGTTTGAGTAGGGGTTGAACTAGAAGACCTTCAAAGTTCCATCCAGCTCAGTTATTCTGTTAAGGTCACATGTTTTCACACTTACCACCGTTGTAGCATCCTCAAGGTCACGTGATCAAATTAGGGCACTTGGCAACCAGCATGTATTTATGACAATTGCACTGTCCTGGGGTTATGTGATCACCATTTGTACCTTACCCAGCTTTCAGCAATCAGAGTCCATGGGAAAAGCCCGATTTGCTTAATGACTGCATGATTCACTTAACAGTGGCAAAAAAGTGGTAAAATGGGGAAAAACTCACTTAACAACTGCCTCGCTTAACAACAGAAATTGTAGGCTCAATTGTGGTCGTACGTTGAGGACTACCCATAATCATTCCCTACATTATATTCCTTTCTTCCCCTTAATTCTGTTTTAGTTGGAGCTAAAATCAGTTGCACATTTCTTTCATGTGCCCTTTTTATTTTCACCTCAAAGAAGCAAAACAAAACCAAAGCCCCTCTGAAGAACAAAAACGCTATTAAGCTCATCCAAAGAGCTGGGCAGCTTTAAGAAGCTGCTCATGTAAATCTCTTGTAGCCTGTCTTGCTTCTGTGTGTTTTTTAGAGTTGGCACAGGTTTCTCATTAGCACTTTCACACTTGATTGATTAAAACAAGGCCTCCGCCAGACGCCTTAATCGCTTCAGAGTTCTTTCCCCCAGGCATTTCGCCCCCCTCTTCTTGTTATCCAGTTTTTATTATTTATGACATAAGCTATTCTATGGATTTGGGGCAGGGAGAAGCACAAAATAGGACCCTTGATCCCTCCACTTGACTCTACCCAAGTCCAACTTTTAAAACATCTGGAGAGTCTTGATGGTTAAAAAAAAACGTTCTGCAGCTTTTACAATCTGTTTTTTTGTGTGTGTGTTTTTTTGTGTGGCTCTTATTCGGAACCCTCAGCATTGTTGACAGACGGCCTGGCCTCTGAAAGGATTAAGTGGAGCAGAGAATTAGCAGACTGGTGGTTACTGCTGTTAAGAAAATGTTTAAATAATTAAGCACTTGGGAAGATGAGAAAAAATGAGAGATGAGGATAGAGACAGAAATGGAAAATGAACTCCAGTCGATTAACAAGAAAATAGGGGAAGAGATTCCATGAATGGAGATTAAAAATAAAATGGGTAGGGGAACAGAAGAGAGGAAGGGAAATTATTCCAAATTGAGAAGAATGAAATGCTTGCGTTTATTTAATGCTTTATCAAAATTTTGGAGTTTCCCTGTTCTTGCTTACCAGACTACTGTGCCAGAATTCAGTACTGAACACACCAACATAATTTTCTGCCTTTAAAAAAAAAGCAATTACAAGCCTTGACAAACTTAGCATATTGATTTACTTAAATTTCCAATCCTTAGAACAGCTTTACCAAAAAATAAAAAGTAAAAAAAAAAATTAAATGGAGCCACTATTGCCACATTCTTTCCAGCCCATTGTGGGTAAACAAATTTGAGGGGAAAAATATGGTTGCAAAAAGAGTCACCCACCCAACCCACCAGGGGTGGGTTCTGGTTTTCTTCGCTGCTGGTTCGCTCAGTGTCGCACCACGCAGGTGTGCAGGTGCTTCGCAGGCGCGCATGTGCTTCACACATGCACAGTGCTTTAAAAAAGCTTCTGCGCATGTGCAGAAGCAAAAAACAAGATGGCGCCGCCTATGGCGCCACCAAAAGAACCGGTTCGGGGGCGTGGCAGGCCTGGGTCGCTGCCGGTTCTAGCAACCCAGGCCGCCAAGTTACTACCGGTTCTATAGAACCGGTCTGAACCGGGAGGAACCCACCTCTGCAACCCACCCATTTTTGCCCTAAAGGATCATTTAAAATGTTTACTGGGTGTAAAGCAGGGGTCTCCAAACTTAGCAACTTTAAAACTGTCTGGGGAATTCTGGGAGTTGAAGTCCACAAGTCTTAAAGTTGCCAAGTCTGGAGATTCCTGGTTTAATGGACTCAGGGAGTGATCTCTTGCTGAGGGGAAGCTGTGGGGAAAGTTGGATGAAAAAGTTAAGATGGCAGCCACCATCTTGAATTTTTTGACTCTCCCCACCCTCCAGCTACCCTTGCTCTTGAGCCAAGTAATTGTGGCAGAAAGCATCCATCTAAACAAAGTAATAATTGAGATGGAGGACTTTGGCAATGGATAATTGAGTCTTTGCAAAGCAGAGATCATTCACAACGAGAAAGCCATATTTTGCGGCACCCTTGCAGTGCCTACAACATCTGTCATCTCATAAAGAAGAAAAAGAAGGAGCTGATAATTTTAAATGGCTCCTAACAATCTAAGCAACCCTGCTTTTTTCCCTACTCTACATAATAATCAAAAATTAAAACCAAGATCATGCATTATAAAACAACCCAATATACTGGGAGTCAAGCATTCCAAAAACACAATTAAAAGTAATTACTCATCCAGAGGGAGAGTCATAACAGCCCTGCCTCCAAGGCTTGACTAAATAGCCAAGTCTTCACAAACTGTTCTGAGGAGGGAGGGGAGCCATTCAAATGATCTAGAGGGATATTAATGCAGAGGAAGGGGATAGCAACTAGGAAGGAATGCTTCTATGGTTTCTATAGGTTTCTGACTGAGGGGGACACATACAAAGTTTGCCCTACTATATCTTAAAAGGCAGAGAGATTGACAGATTTTACTAGACCCTAAACCACTAATGGCTTTAAAGGTGACTCGAAGCATCTTGGATTGAAACCAACCAACAACCAGTGCTGTTCTCAAGGTTGTGTGTGACACGGTCTCATCCTCCCATAACTACTCGCACCAGCTACTGCCCTGAATGTTCAGTACATTTCAGACATCCAATTGAGAGGTGACCAAAGCATGAATGACAGCGAGTAAAGCCTCCCTTTTCAGAAAAGTAGCAAATCGCAAGATGATGCTCTATAAAGGCGCTTTTGGAAGTAGCTGCAACTTGGTCCTCAAGCAGGACTTATAAGTCCAAGAGGATTCCCAAATTATGGACCATCTCTGTTTGGTTA
The DNA here is from genome assembly GCA_003457575.1 of Thermophis baileyi. Classification (NCBI taxonomy): domain Eukaryota; kingdom Metazoa; phylum Chordata; class Lepidosauria; order Squamata; family Dipsadidae; genus Thermophis; species Thermophis baileyi. The sequence goes on from QLTV01003456.1 coordinate 2,348,860, forward strand.
AGGGCTAAAGATGAACCTTATGGAATCAGCAGATCATTCAAACTCAAAACTGCTCTGTCTTGCTAGGGTCATGTCTCAATCTGTTCCAAACAGCCTCCCAGCACCTGGATAGCACTTTAACAGGAGTCAAAATTCAACTTTGGGAAATCTGTCCCCATATTAATAAATGATATGTTATTTATTATTTTTTTACCTATCAGTTTTACAGGTGTGCTTGACTCCACATTAACTCTAGATATTAAGTTATTCTTATATAGGCCCTTTCATTAAGGAATACGTCTGCACCAATAAGTTGTATATTCTCAAAAACCTTAAAACTGAACTTTGCCATTAAATCCCCTTCTGTTTGTTGTGGGATTTAGGGATCACTTCAAAGAAACATTTCATCTCTGTCATTTCAAATCTGGGTAATAAGAAGCTAAGTTTTACAGTGGTACCACTGGTATTTATTAACGAACCTTTAAATTGGTTATTACTATTAGAGCCTGTTTATGCAAGCTGTTGTGCTTCATCTCTCCTATTGTAAAATGCCCAACAATTAATTTTATTTAGAAGCATGACAGATTTCAGTAAGATCTACTGACAGTGGGTACTGTGTATTTCATTCTAGGGTGAACACAGAGATACAGTATATTGCTTTTAATCATTGGGGAAGGAAGGAAGGAAGGAAGGAAGGAAGGAAGGAAGGAAGGAAGGAAGGAAGGAAGGAAGGAAGGAAGGAAGGAAGGAAGGAAGGAAGGAAGGAAGGAAGGAAGGAAGGAAGGAAGGAAGGAAGGAAGGACCTATATCACTAATAAATTGCTGTTACCTATTATGAATGTGAATGATAGATTTGATTGACTAGATTAGATTTATATACCGCTTCATTCTAAACCGCTTTAACTGGTATACATTTTGGATCTACAGTAACAAATTACCATTGCAATCAGTAAAAACAGTACATTAAATATATAATATATTGATTCTTATAAGTGATTCCTATAAATAACTGAATGTGGGTTGTTTAATGTGAATGGTTACAATATACAAATAATTCATATTAAACAACCCACATTCAGTACTTACAGGATTCAATCTCTAAAATATCTTCTAAAACAGCCAGGTCTTTAAAAGTCTTCATGAGTGCTGCCCTTGCTAGGGGTTGGGGGGAGGGGGGCGCAAGCTGTTCTAAATCTGTAGAACACCTGCAAAGAATCCCACTTCCATGACCCCTTTAGTCAGTCCTCACAAAAACTGTCTATCTTTAGCATACACAGTCTGTTCCTTTGGATGGGGCAGGCAGAACCTATCTGGAAAGCTGGTTCTACAGATTCCCAGGCCTGAAAACCAGTATTATGGGTAATGATCAGTATCTTAAGGGATGTTTTATATAATAATAAATTTTGTTGACTATGAAAATAAGTGGATGATGATGATGATGATAATTATTATCATTAATCAATCAAATTACTCAATGTCTATATCTTGATCAAACTATTCATTTGTGTGTCACATCATTACATAATCATCATCACCACCACCACCATCATTGCTATCACTATTTTAACTCAGGGATGAGAAAGCACTGAACAAAGGACCTAATCCAGACTGCAAACTGACCCATCCACTCTATAGAACTAAACCGAACTTCTCCTCCCCTTCCACAGAGATCACCTCTAAGCTACAAATGACAGCCATTTTGGGAGGTGGCTTATCTGGGACATTTACTAGAACAGGCATTTCTTACCATTCAGCACTTTTTTCCCATATGGGTGCGATGCTAGAAATCTGAGATGGAATTACCCTACCTTTTATTAAATGGGGGAAAGCACAGGGCAACTAAAGTCATTCCTTGCAGGTGAAACAGAGAGACTAAATGTCCCAAAGGTGCTTTTTCAAAAGGCATCTGGACTTTGTTTTTTCTTGAAGAGCCAAGAACTGAAGAAGTTTCTTGGATGAGAAGTGGAACTCCTTCAAGAAAAAACAAAGTCCACTTACCTTTTGAAAAAGCACCTTTGGGACAACCATGATTTGGATGACTGAGAATCTCCACAGACAGAGACATTAAATGCCCTCTTTTGCCTAAACTGCTTTTATCCACACTGTTTGAATTAAAAGGACATTTCTGATTTCATACTCAAGCATAGGGATTGCTGATCTGTTCTTCATTCTGCACATAGTACTATTTTTTATTGAAGAGGTGATGGGACAAGGAGCAGTAGGATATCAGAGTCTCAGTCCATCTCTTTTAAAGGACTTCTCCTGATGGAGACGTTATCTTAAAAATCTCATGAAGTTCTTCAACTCATTATTTTGCATGAAAAAAGAAATTACCGTAATGACTTCATGGTCACACCCATATAAGTTTTCTTATTTTCTCAATAATACAGAAATTGGTGGGGTTTGTGTTTTTGGTTTTCTTCTAAGATGCTTATCCATTTTCTCACTTTAACTATGCTTGCAGAATTTCCCAAAGCCTCATCTACCAAAAAGTTTCAACTCTGCTTAATTTTTGAGACCATCATAACTCATTGCTTTATATAAAAGCCTCCCAATCATTATCCAATTTGATTTTTTCTCTCCAAATTGGCCCTACCTAAATATTTGGAAGGGGAAAGCTAGCAACACACAGTATAATTTCCACAAATGTTCAAAGAAGAGAGAGAGAGAGAGAGAGAGAGAGAGAGAGAGAGAGGGGGGAAAAAACACAAAGTGGATAGGGGTGGATCTTAAGTGATACAAATTTGAACATTTTATCATAAAATCAGCCACTTATATGTACCTACATGTAATTACATGAGTTGTATTTATTCCTGTGGTACACAGCTCCCTTGGTTTGATAGAGAAATGACAGCACAGCATGTCTTAATGTTACCACCTGCAGTGCAAAAATTCATAGCAATGAGTAATTATGCTCTTCATGTTGAGAAGCAATAAGAAATGTATATAAACAAATGCTTCATTGCCTTTGCCAGGGGCTATACTTGTATCAGGACATAGCTGCATATTGATGAATTTCCATATCTATACAAGTATCCTTAAATTTGTCTTCCATACCTAGAACCAAAAAACAAATAAAATCATTTTCATAATCTTCTTCCAAAACTAGTTTTTCTTCCAAAACTAGTGTTTTCTGAGACAGCTTTCCTATTCATATATATATTCAGAAATAAGATCCACTAATTTTAACGACACTTTTTCCCCCGAATAAGTGTGTCCTTATTTATTTTATTTATTTGTTCATTAAATTTACATGCCGCCTGTCTCACTATCTCAAGTGACTCTGGGCAGCTTACAATAGTATGAAAACATAAATATAAAAACATTAAAAGCATTGCAATTAAGATTAATAACATTTGAATAAATAAAAGGTGAAAATCAAAAGCATGGACGTTATGGGGTTAGACTTTTGTCTCTCACTCAATCATCTCCAGCATAGTGTTGTGCCCCCATTGGGGCTCCAGGCCAACTGGCAAAGCTGGCAAAGGCTTTTCTGGAAGGCCAAAAAGGATGAAGTCAAATCTCACCTCAGGAGGCAAGATGTTCCAGAGTATGGGGGCCACTGCAAAGAAGGCTCTTCTCTTTGACCCCGCAAGATGAAATACTTTGGTTGATTTGATCTGGAGAAGACCTTTTCTTCTAGCATGAGTGGGATGGGTCTTAGTGGACAAATGCTCCAAATAGTGCGTTGGATAGGTGATGGATGATGTCTAATGTTTCCTCCATTTGATTTATATATTATCTGTTCACAAATACTTGTCAAAAACAAACTCCATAATTAATATAGCCATAAACCCTAAAATGAGGAGTAAAATATTAAACTTTACAAAATTCTACAATATGGTATATTTTCTGGAGATACAAAATATTAAATCTAATATAGTGCCAATTGGTAATAGATTTTCCATGAAAATATGTAAAGTAGAGATTTGTTCATTTTTTAGAAACTTTTAATACTTGGGAACAATATTTAGAAGAAAAAGAACTCAGATTAATGGCAATATTAATAGACAGTTTAGCTTATCTATGAGTTTATTGGGAAGGATAAGTGTTGTAAAAATGATTTTTTTCCCCTTCAAATTTAAGAGAAATTAATGGTAGTATAACATACTGATAAGGTATTTTTGAAATGTTTATGGCTCAGTTTCATAAGTGCAACTCCAATGTGAAAAGGGAGGTGGGTTTTTAATTTTCCTGATTTTCCACTGTAGCATTGGGCATATATATTAACTTGAATGAAAATTATTTTAAATATGAAAATATTTATACAAAGTCTCACCAGAGCTAACCCCGCTTACGTTTAGGAAATCAAACAGTTAGCTAAGTGATTCCACCTAGCTTGACTCCAAGATAGAATAAATCCCCAGATCAGTAAATCAGATTTAACAGGGCTATGCAGGAAGCTGTGTTAATAATAAAATAAGCTAACTGTATTGTGCTTGGAAGTTATCTTAGATTGAACAAGATTCTGAATAGGGCTCTGGTTCCTCTCTTAAAATCCTTGTGTGATTGGTGCAATCACTTTTTGGATTTCTGGACTGTGAGGAAGCTGTCAGTTTCCACTTGGATTCTGGATTTTAAAGTAAAAAGACACTAGACACTAAGAGTTAACTCAAAGGGTTAGGTGAAATGCATCATTATTGTCAAGTCATTTTGTCATGCACTGTAGGAAAAGGACAGGCAGAATCTGGAGGTGGTGTCAAGAAAGGAATCAGCGTGAAGTTGTTACGTTTCCACAAATGGTCTAAGTCCAACCCTTCTTGAATTCCACTGACTCTTATGTAGTGCCAATTTAGTGCTGAACGTTAGCACATAGAATAATAGGGTTGGAAGAGACCTTGGAGGTCTTCTAGTCCAACTTCCTGGTTGACTGGATTCTTGTGTATAGGCATGAGCAATAAATGAGCTTAACTGAAGCTTAACATGTGATCTTGATTCTTCGTGCCTGATATACACACAACTACACAGACATGCGTACACATATACTTGTATGTATGTATAAAACAGAAAGGGATAAAAGAAAGCAATCCTGCCTTTACATTACATGCCTTACACAACTTCAGTGTCCTGGAACATTTTCAGCCAGCCAGTTTCAGGAGTCAAAGAAAACAACTAATGAGTGGCTTATGAAACAGGTGGCAGTGTGACCCTGAAAACCCTGTTGTTGACATATCTTCACGTTTAGGATTACTCGTCTTCTGTTCCAGCTTGGCTTTTCTGTTTTAGCAACAACAGCATTGCCAATTCTTGAAGTTTGTGCTGTCGGGTAAAGTTTCCAGGGCTACATCTGTTTTAATGTACAGTTCATAATTTAATGGCAAGACAATTCAGTGGTCTACCAGCCACAAATCTCAGTTGTTAAAACTGTCTGGAGCAAAATGCTTTTAAAGAGTCAGTGCTCTCTCTCTCTCTCTCTCCCTCTCTCCCCCCTCCCTCCCTCCCTCCCGCTGTCTCTCACTCTCTCTCTCTCTCTGTCTCCTCTCTCTTAAATTTCTCACATTTAGACACAGAACATAAAGCCGTAGCTGTCACTTTGAGTACCACTATTTACTTTGAATCCTTTTCTGCAGCTTACTGCCATGATGTAAGTAGTAGTCTAAACATGTCCCAAATCCTGCGTCCTCTCCTCCCAAACACACATATTGCCTCCAGCTGAAGGTTGTGACAATATATCAGAAGTCACTCTGGAGTTCTTGCTAATTTCAGGACATGTTTTCTGGTTTCTTTGTCTGTTCCTAAAACTGGAAATGAGGCTTTTGAAGAGCTAGTTGTTCACCCTGCAGTCCCTTGTATCCAAAGTCTAAAGCAAGGATGTCCAACCTTGGCAACTATAGGACTTGTGGACTTTAACTCCCAGAATTCCCCAAACAGTCATGCTTACTGGGGAATTCTGGGAGTTGAAGTCCACAGGTCTTCAAGTCTTCAAGGTTGGACACACACACACACACTAAATCATTCCTTGTTCAATCCAATTAGTGAAAACTCTAGTCAAAAAGACTTTTTAAAAGCTTGTCAGATTTACTTAATATGCTTCTCCTCAGCTTTTTTTTCTTTAAAAAAAAAAAAAACTTCCTCAAGCTGTTTTAAAACAACCATTCACCAGGCTGACATTCAATCATCCACCACAAGTATTTTTAGTGTTGAAACCAAATGTTTAAAAAAAAAAACCACGTAAAACCCTGAACCACCAGAAAACTGTGGGATATCATATTTAAATACAGTCTCTTCCCTTTTTAAAATTTGCATGAGGAAGGAAAACCAGGGAACTAAATCTCACCACAAGGCCTCCGCTGGTTAAAAAAAAAACACAAAACCACTATATCCTCACATGTAACTCATCTTGGCTTGGATTATGTTTAATGGCTAACCAGTGTACATGGGGAATGTTCAATTACATTAGGAAAAAACATGGCTAGTCCATTGGTTAGCATAGCCGACAATTTGAAAGCACAGGCAAACCATAAATTATAATTCCTTACTTCTAAAAGAAAATGTGGAATGGAAGGCTTTTTTTAAAAAGAGAGAGAGAGACAGTGCATATATTTACTATATTATGGAAATGAATGCTTTCATCTTTGCATGCTATTTCTAATGGGATAGTTTAGGCCTAAGAAGACTTTTTCTCTCTCTTCTGTTTCTCTCCCATTCCTTTGCCTTGTCCTTAGAGTCATTTTGATTATGAATAATGTGTTTTTCAAGTGACATTCTAACCTTGTGTTTTCCCCCACCTCCACAGTGCATTCTGAACCTTGGAAAAAATAAAACAGAAAACAAAAGGCAGCCTGAAAGCTATTGAGGAAACAAAGCAGCTGTAATAGTAGCCATATGAAGAGGGGGGGGGGGGAGAAACCCAAACAAACAACAGAGTGACATCGGATTCAATCACTGGAAGGCTCTCTTTGCACCCTGGAAATGAATATGAAAATACCATTACACTGTGGAAGGTCCATTAGGAAATTAGAAAGTGCTTATTATACTACTGCTAATGCCAAGTCAGTGGGTTCCAAAGTGGTTCATGCTGAGGAAGATCTAAAGGATATCTTTATACCTAGAAGAAGAAAAAAAGAATGTCCTCAGGAAGTTTTAGATGAAATCAAGCGGTATTTTTTTATTATTATTATTGTTATTGAATAAAAGCAGAAAGCTGTGAAAGGAATTTTATTTATTTAGCGTATGGAAAACACATGGACTTATAGTCGTTCAAATGTTAATGTCCAGTCCACCCAGCCATTCAAGGACAGGGTGGTCTATGTTGAAAAAAATCAGACATTGGGCTGGTGTAAGCTCTTGATGGACATATCCATCATACAATGTGATGGATATTTTGTCGAGGAGCATCACAGTCACACTGAGAGATTGAGACAAGACCCCACTTAAACAATGAGTCCTGGCAGACACCATGTTGGGTACGGATCCTGTTCAGAGTTGACCAATGCTGGCGAGGAAGGTGAAAACCTGGCACCTTTTGTGTAGGGTCATCTATGTAACTGTCTGTATCTGGGTGTTCAGCAGCCCATTTGGCTTTCCACTGTGTGTTGATGTAACGACACACACACACACTTGTCCAAATTAAAGTAGGTTTTATCACTAATCAAGGCTTAGTGATCATTTAAGTTCAGAGTTTCTCCCAACGTGCTTGTTAACATTCACAAACACTTTGGCCGGGAGTTCAAAGACAAAACAAAACAAACAGATTATGAAGACCTTAATTGCCTCAATTGCTGGGATTGGCCGAGAGCCCAGACTGGAGTTCGTCCAACTGATAGCACCAACAGATTAATCAGAAGCCCGGTAAAGACATCCATTGTTTCCAGCAAAATTGCCGTTTGTGAGTCAACCTTATATAGGCTTAGGGCATGGCCCCTCTGCCTGCAGGGTTACCTGTGAGTAGACCTCCTTCTGCAAAGCCATTCTTGCCAGCTAGCTGCCCTGCGTGCCCTAGCATCAATCAGAGGCCCCTCCTCTTCACTGGAGTCACTGAACTCCTGCTGGGGAGGTGCAGAAGGCCCTGATTGAGCATCGTCCTCTGGCCCTGCTTCCTCTTCGGTCTCGGACTCCGGTGCCAGAGCTACAGACTGCTCTTGCCACCCTATGGTCTGTTCTTGTTCTTCTGGATCCATGAGCAGCTGCACGGGACGGTGGCAAGCCACAACATTATCCCTCCCCGCAGGGCCCTTCCCCTGGGTCTGTCGGTCAGGATGCGGTCTCGAGGGGAACTGCTCATGGAACGCACGAACCAAGTCCGGAGCGTGCACCCCGGTCGCATCCTCCCAGGTGAAAGCCTCAGGGCCGTACCCCTTCCATTCGATGAGGTACTGGAACCGGCCCTTCATCCATCGGGAGTCCCGGATACTGGCGACCTCGTACTGGGGCGGTTCATCAGGGGTGCTGGACACGGGCGGTGGACAATCAAGAGGACGGAGCGGAGAGGCAGGACGGTCAGGAACAAGAAGGGAGCGGTGGAACACAGGATGCACACGGAGGGATCGAGGCAAGGTCAAGCGGTAGGCAACCGGGTTGTTGATGGCCTCGACGGGAAACGGGCCTAGGAAGCAGTGATCAAGCTTATGGACTGGACTGTCGGAGGGGAGATGCCTGGTGGAAAGCCATACTCGATCCCCTACAGCCAACAACGGTGTTGCTTGGCGAGAGCGGTCCGCGACTCTTTTGCCTTGTCCAGGGATCGTTGGCGAGGTGCTGCACGGCCTGGAGCTTGGACAGAAACTCCTCCGCTGCCGGAACTGGGGAATCCAGGGGAGTGAGTGGGAAAAGGCGGGGGTGGAAACCCAAATTGGCAAGGAATGGAGTGGTCTGGGTGGAAGTATGCTGGGAGTTATTGAAGGCAAACTCGGCCACGGCAAGGTACTTGGCCCAATTGTCCTGCTGCTGGTTGACGAAGCAGCGCAGGTACTGCTCTAGAATACCGATCATCTTCTCGGTACCGCCATCCGTTTCCGGGTGATGCGCAGATGATAAGCAGACCTGGACCTGTAGAGCCGACATCAGGCCTTTCCAAAATCGTGTTGTGAATTGGGCCCCTCGATCCGAGACCACCCTGTCCGGCAAACCATGTAACTGGAACACATGCTGAATGAACATGTGGGCGGTGGCACGAGCTGTTGGTAATCCTCGACAGGGGATGAAATGCGCCATCTTGGTAAGCATGTCCACTACCACGAACACGATCGTGAAACCGGCAGATGGGGGCAAGTCTATCAGGAAGTCCATAGAAACAGTGCCCCAGGGTCTTTCCGGTGTGGGCAAAGGCTGCAGCAAACCAGGAGGCACTCCCGTGGCGTACTTGGCTTGGCGACACCGGACGCAGGAGGTCACGTAGGCATGGATGTCATGCCGGAGTCTCGGCCACCAGAAAGTGCGGGACACCAGGTGCAAGGTCTTGAACAGGCCGAAATGTCCTGCCGCAGGGTTGTCGTGGCACTGGTTAAGGATCAACCCTCAGAGCAGGCCAGCGGGCACGTAGAGCTTATCCCGGAAACGGAGCAGGTTGTCCGAAAAAGTCCGTGGAGACTCGGGTCCTATCTCCTGCTTCCGTTGAGCCACGTAGTCGTCCTGCCACTGTGCCTCCCGAATCTGTACTCGGAGGTCCACGGGGGTCTGGACAGCCACGAAGGACTCGACCGGCAGAATCATCCAAGGCGGCAGTGGGTTGTTACTGTGGGCGTACTCGGGCTTGCGGTAAAGGGCGTCCGCCTGTTGGTTATGCCCACTGGGGATATAGGTGATCCGGAAATTGAACCGGGCGAAGAAAAAGGACCATCGAATCTGCCTTTGATTCAATTTCCGGGCGGTCTGGAGGAACTCGAGGTTTTTTTGGTCTGTTTGTACTTCGACTTGATGCTGGGCTCCCTCGAGGTGGTGCCTCCAGTTCTCGAAGGCGATCTTGATGGCCAGCAATTCTTTTTCCCAGATCGTATAATTGCGCTCTGACTGGTTCAGTTTGAGAGAGTAGTAAGCGCACGGGAACAGAGGACCGCCATCCTGTCGAGTCTGGAGCAGTACGGCACCCACGGCGATATCCGAAGCGTCAGCCTCTACCACGAACGGATGGTGAGGGTCTGGATGTTTTAGGATTGGTTCCTTCATGAAGGCATCCGTCAAGTTCTTGAATGCCTGCTGTTCAAGATCGCCCCACTGAAAGGGGACCTGTTTCTGCAACAGCCGAGTCAGGGGCGTGGTCAGAGTGGCAAACCCCGGGATAAAGGTCCTATAAGAGTTTGCGAAACCCAGAAGTCGCTGAACTTCCTTCACCCGGCGAGGAGGTTGCCATGTCTTTAAGGCCTCGACCTTGCCACGATCCATGGCAATGCCTTCTGGAGAAATGCGATGGCCCAGGAAATCAATGGTGGTCTTGTAAAATTCACATTTCTCCAGCTTGGCATAAAGATGGTGCTCTCGCAACCGCTGCAGGACCTGGTGGTCCAACAAATCTCTGAAGATATCGTTCATAAAATGTTGGAAGACAGCCGGAGCGTTG
>QLTV01003456.1:2365073-2410754 GCA_003457575.1 Thermophis baileyi
CCCCCCTGCCAACACCGACTGTGAACGATCAGAGAGATAGGAGGAGAACCACCGCAAAACGGTGCCACCCACTCCCAGCTCCCTTAGTCGACACAGAAGGATACCGTGGTCGATGGTATCGAAAGCAGCTGAGAGGTCAAGCAGCACCAAGATGGAGGAAAAACCTCCATCTCGGATCTCGCCAGAGATCATCCATTAGCGCGACCAAAGCAGTTTCCGTGCTATAACCAGGCCTGAAACCCAATTGAAAAGGGTCCAGATAATCCGTTTCATCCAATAGCCGTTGGAGTTGGAGCGCCACCACTTTCTCAACAACCTTCCCCACAAAGGGAAGGTTGGAGACTGGACAAAAGTTTTTTAAATTTTCTGGATNTCCTTCAGCGCGACCAAAGCAGTTTCCGTACTATAACCAGGCCTGAAACCCGATTGGTAAGGATCCAGATAATCCGTTTCATCCAATAGCCGTTGGAGTTGGAGCGCCACCACTTTCTCAACAACCTTCCCCACAAAGGGAAGGTTGGAGACTGGACAAAAGTTTTTTAAATTTTCTGGATCCAGGGAAGGCTTCTGAGGAGGGGCCTCACCACCGCAACCTTCAATGGTTGCGGGACAGACCCCTCCCTCAAGGAGGCATTGATTACAGCCTGGAGCCAGCCTCGTGTCACCTCCCTGCTGGCAGAAACCAGCCAGGAGGGGCACGGGTCCAATAAACAAGTGGAGGAGCTCATCGCTCCAATAGCTTGTCCATTTCCTCAGGAGTCACAGGTTCAAATTCATCCCATATAATTGGACTAAGATCTGCCCCTGTCATCTCGTCTTGAATTGCCCAATCAGTGTCCAGGTCCATCCGAATCCACTACTGGTTGCCTAGTTGGGTAATGAAACGTCTGCAAGAAAACAGCCAAACTCAGAGAGCATCAAGGACCCCACAGTTCAGCCCTGATTACAAATATTTTCCTCTATTGGTACTTCTGTTATCAACCAACTCAAAAGGAGTAATGAGGGAGGGGGGGGAAAAAGAGGTGGAACAATCAATTGATTCTGAAATCTTGTGGGCAGAATGGGGCTCCAGACTGATGATATGCTTGACCCTTCCCTCAAGTTCAGCCTGGTCATCTCCTAGTAAGTTGTTGGCTTACTAAAACTTCATTTTTCACACCAATCAAAAACCCTAGAAAGATCACAATTTCTTAAATCCAAAATCCACAATCAAGAAAAATAAGTCATAACCCAAGCAGTAATACTCAAAACAACAAAAATCCAGTCTGAAAGACAGCAATCTCAATGTCGTCCCAACACGCCAAAGACTCAGCAGGACAGTAGTGCCTTAACTGACTTCTAAAAGATTAAAAGAGAGATGCCTTTTGAGGGACAGGAGAACATGTTCCTTTGGGCTAGGACACACATAAAGAGAGTAATTTTCAAACTCTTGTCCTCATGCTTCATGCAGAAAAAGGCACTCTATGCCAAGCCTTTTCAGCTCATCTATACCGGAAGGACAGACTGCACATATGGAAGATCAGGTTACATTGGTAATAAGGACTGAAGATATGATGAGTTGAATTGGAATAAGGAGCAAGTTACAGGTAGTTCTCAACTTATGACCACAACTCAGCCCAAAATTTCTGTAGCTAAAGAAAATAGTTGTTTTCCCCATTTTATGACCAAAGTAATACGGTTGTTAAGTGAACCTGGCTTCCTCATTGACTTTGCTTGTCAGAAGTCAAACCCAAAAAACTTTAACCTTAGACTGTCTACTGTTGACCTCACCCCATTCCTAAGAGGTCTGTAAGGGGCGTGCATAAGCGCACCAGCGTGCCTACCGTCCCTGTCCTACTGTCCTATTGTCCTCATCTATCTGTATTCACTTTGATTATGTTTATGTTTATACCTATACCTGCTATCTTGTACATGTTTGACAAACAAACAAATAAATAAATAAATAAATAAAGGTCACCAAAGGGGATCACATGAGCCCAGGACCCTGCAATCATCATAAATATAAACCAGTTGCCAAATGTCCAAATTTTGATCACATGACCATGGGAATACTGTAAGGGTCATAAGTATGAAAAATGGTCATAAGTCATTTTTTTCTGAGGTGGCGCAGCCGAGGTGGCACAGTGGTTAGAATGCAGCACTGCAGGCTACTTCAGCTGACTGCTAGCTGCAGTTCGGCGGTTCAAATCTCACCGGCTCAAGGTTGACTCAGCCTTCCATCCTTCCGAGGTGGGTAAAATGAGGACCCAGATTGTTGGGGGCAATATGCTGACTCTGTGAACCGCTTAGAGAGGGCTGTAAAGCACTGTAAAGTGGTATATAAATCTAAGTGCTATTGCTAGTGCTATTGCTATTTTCAATGCCACTGGAACTTTGAACTTTGAACAATTGTAAGTTAAGGACCACTGTAGCAGACAAAGAAGTTCCCACGGTATAGGTGCTAGCTTGCTATAATGGCTCTGACCCACTAGCAGTGGTTTCTGGGTCATCATCAAGAACAAAACCATAAAGAATAAATTACGGTAGCCACAATATGTGATAAGGACACTGTTATCAGAATCTCCTTTTGTTCTGGTACAACACCTTATCACTGCAGATTTTTTTTTTCAATTTTGTATTTCTAGATCCACCATAACATTAAAAAGCCCTACTAGATCCAGCTAATGACTCATCCAGGCCGCAATTTTGTCCTATACAGTGGCCAGCTAGATGCATTTAGAAAGTTTATCTTCCTGAAGAAGAAGGCCACTTTCTTTCTTTAGCATGATGCCATCAAGGCAGTAGAAATCAGCATCAAGATAGCAGTCCTGGCTAGTTTGATGCTCCAGGAAATTATTCAGTTCTATTTTGGTTTGTAAAATTCATGTTTTGTTTTTTGTTTTATTTGTTTAACCTTGTAAAGTTGCTCAGAACTGGGCAGTTTGAGCCAGGAAAACTTACATCAGTATATTGCCCAGAACTGTTTGCAGTTGGGTGGCCTAGAAGTATATTTTAAAAAATAATAATTAACTAATGCTAATATAAACTAGGCATTGCATAAAAATTAGCTCTTCTTATCAATTTTAATAACATGAATTTAGTTTCAATCAATGAGCCACTGAATGAACATTTTGAGCCTCAGCTCTGAGGTGCCTCTAGGAAGTTACTATGTAATTGGAATTAAAAGGAGAAGCAGTGAAGCAGTTAAGTCACCAATATAAACATATTTTAGCTATGATTTTTTAAGCATCCTATTCATGTGGGGAAGCAGTAGATAAAAATATTAACAGTAGTCACTTGTACAGATTACTGACAATCCGTATAAAATAATCCAAGCATATGAAAAAAAAAGTTTATGATGGAGCTAAAAAAAACCCCACCAAGATTCTTCTTTTAGTATAATCACAGAAATAAAATAACTAAATAAGTTGCATCTCTCCATGTTGGCTTCACTGCGCTTCTATTAATCAAATTCCTAAACATTGGGAGCATATTTCCATTGCCTTTATTTACTGTAGATACACACACACACACACACACACACACACACACACACACACACACACTCCAAAGCAGTTTGTGGATAATCTGACATCTTTGCATCTGTTGATCTGAAATGCTGGAAACAAGTAGCAAAAATAATCACTGCCCTGGCCCTAACTACTTCAAATCCCACAACAAGCAAAATTCATTGCACAAGAAATGAGGGGGGGGGATCCTAGCCTTAGTGCTCTGCTTTATTCCCATCTGGAGAAAGGGGGAAAACTGACAGAATATTTCTTTATGGAGATTCTCAGTCATCCAGGTCATGGTTGTTCTAAAGGTGCTTTTTCAAGAGGCAATTAGACTTTGTTTTTCCTTGAAGCCATTTCGGTTCTCATCCAAGAAACTCTGACTGAATGGTGGAGGATGGAAGGATTTATATTCTGAGTCATTTGGCTCTTAGCATTCTTTCTAAGAGTCGTTGAAACCACTTGGAGGTTTATCTGTGCCCTCAGGATCACCTGAATAGTGCAAATGGGTGTGGAATGTTACCACACAGTCCTTTCAGCAGTTCCAAAAATGGTTCTACAGTCATTTGCACTATTCAGGTGACCCTGAGGGCACAGATAAGCCTCCAAGTGGTCTCAATGACTCTCAGAAAGAGTGCTAATGACCAGATGACTGCAATGACTATAAATCCGTCCATTCCTCACCATTCAGTCAGAACTGAAGAAGCTTCTTGGATGAGAATCGAAATGTCTTCAAGGAAAAACAAAGAAAGCCCAGTTGCCTCTTGAAAAAGCACCTTTGAGACACAATATTTGCTTCTGCTCATTTTGTCTGAGCTGTAAAGAGGGTCCTGCAAGGCCATGGAGCTACCATTTCTCTTAAAGGACCTGAAGCTCAGAGAGTTTGTGGAGAGCTGAGGCAAAAATTCCTTTCAATAGAGAAGCTGAATCACAATGTCTCACAAAAAAAGAAGGAGTGGTGGTTATGTGTGAATTATTTTTGTGGTTGTTTCATTTACAGTGCCAATGAGGCACATATAAATAATCCCAGCCCTCCAACCCATCATGGGAATGCAGAGGCCCAGAGCTGTTTTCAGCTGGAGCAGAACTGCCGTGCAATTTCCTGCATACCATCAGATAAATGTTGCATTGCATGAATTTATGATAGGATTAGAAATAGTTTAAGGGCTTAATAAAAGACAATAGCCTAACTATTCTACCCAAGATGTTTGCAGCACTAACCAATGAAAAACATGTCAGCATGCCTCATTGATATCAACAGAATTTAAATATTCATTTGAGCATTATCTTATCTATATTGTTGCGGATCATGTGTCTCTTAGTTTACAATGCTATTTTTGCTTCATCGGTGGTAAGAATCAACATTTCAATGGTTTCAGAAAGATTAAAAACAAACTATCCTCAGCTGATTAATTATTACTTCCTATCTACCATCAGATATAAATAAAATTAATTTCCCCATAAGGAATAGGATGTTATTTTATCTTATCAGTATTTCCAGGCCAAATTACAGTGAAATTTCCTTCATAGAAGAACAGACAGTTCTTCTATAAAGTTTTAACAATAAAAAAAAAAAAAAAAGGAAAATGGAGCAGATTTATTCCAGCTGTTGGATGTCAAAGTGTTTCTTTAAAGCAAAGACCAGTACCAGCAATTTTGAAAAACAAGCTATTTATATTAGAGTTAATATAGAACTATTTAGAAACTCAGCCAAGGATCTTTCCCAGACCTTCTAATATTAGTGCCAACTATCTTGCCAACTTAATGGTAAACATTATACAATTTCATGGACTGAATTGACTTGACTTGGAATTCATTCAATTACTTTGTACCTTTCTGGATGGTGCACAGTTTGTCTGAGTAAAGCTAAAGGCATTCCATTCTCCAATTCCCTGTTTGCTATTAGTCAAGCTTACAAATAACATAGAGTTGGAGTTTTTTGAGGTTTTTTTTTTTAACAATGCCTTTTTCCTGTGACCAGGCAAAATCTAGGTTTTGATTAATTTCGTTTGAGGTCATGTTGTCTAAACATATTTTATTCAGGCATACTTGATTTGGATTGGAGCCCGCAACTCAACTTTTTATTGTTAAGTACCCAGACAAAGGAGTGGTGTTTGATCTTCAGAATCAGCTAGACACTAAACATGGTCATGAACAAACTTAAGGAGCAGAATGATCAAAATCCTCCCTCTAGCTTGGCATTCATCGAGGCACCTGAAAAGAAATTATTCAGATACAAAGGAATCACCATATGAATGGTGCTTCCGCACAGTTTCTGCATACACTGCCTTGCATTTTTATTGAGATGCGTGAGAAAGCAGGTGCTGTTTCTCTCTATCTTTTCAGCAATAGACTTTCCCAGCAGTTAGCTGGGTACACTAATAGCTAGAGAACAGAAACGTTTTGACTTGGATCCAAATTCCTAACCCAGACAGTGGTTTGGTATCCCTGGCGTTTGTTTTTTAGATGTGCCAGGCTTTAGACCCAGATTACATTGTCTGACACGTCATTGAAATACAAGGGAGAAAGAAGACATAAAATGTCCATGCCTTCAAGAAAAACACAGCAGGGAAGGATTATTTTGAGAACTGCATCCCCTGAGCCAGAACTGTTCATTATTAGCCGCAGACTCTGAGGCTGAGACTCAAAATGTCCCAGTGAGTTCTGCTTCTAGTCAATATGGCCATGATGGCCACACTAGTGAAAACTGATGGGTATATCATTCTTCACCACCACCACCATCATTGTCATCATCATCATCATCAATATCATCATCATCATCAATATCATCATCATCATCATCATCATCATCATCAATATCAATATCAATATCATCATCATCAATATCAGCAGCAGCAGGCCAGCAACCTGTATGAACTCTCACTTTTCTTAGACTTTATGATGAATGCAAAAGAAATGGATTTTAAAACTGCATGACCCACCAAAATATACAGTTCTTCCACGGCTCAGTCAGAGAGAATGGTGACTATCTGCATATTTCTCTTATTTTCAGAATAAAAGATTACTAAAAGTTGGGGAAAGATTATATACAAAGTTAGGCATAAATGTGGATACGTTTGAATACAAAAGCCTCTTATTCAGGAAATGAAGGAATGCCAGCAAACACAGGTTTCCCGATTGCATTTAATAATGTTACCAATAGTAATGAGTGCCTTGGATGTAATCCCAAACAACTGGAGCAGCACTTGAAGGCCACCAACATTGAGAATATCACCATCAATCAATTGCAAAAAGGCAGCTTTAGTTGGAACATCTTACATCTTGGGATGATGTCTTTAACATCATCAAACAATGATGTTACTACCTACTAAATTATTACCTGCCTATTCCAGATCCCTGGGAGGGACTTGATAAGTGGATAAAAATGCCAAATCCAATTAAACATCTGGCTGACCTTACAGCCAACCATAACAATGCTTGAACGTTGTTTGAAGATATGAAGATAGCTTAAGAGGCTGCTGGGAATGCAGACACTTTTTGCAAATGAGGCCAACAACATTATAATAAATTATTATAGCCAATAATGCTTACATATCCAATAATTATCTCTAAAGTAATACTTGAACCCCTGTATTCAGAGGTGAGTTCCTCCCGGTTCGGACCGGTTCTTTAGAACCGGTAGTAACTTGGCAGCCTGGGTCTGTTTTTTGCTTCTGCGCATGTGCAGAAGCTTTTTTTAAGCACTGTGCATGCGTGAAGCGCGTGCACGCCTGCGCGGCGCAACACTGAGCGAACCGACAGCAAGGAAAACCAGAACCCACCCCTGCCTGTATTTTATTAAATCAAGCCAAATGTTGGAAGGCATTTTGAAGAAAACATAGATCTATATATCCCAACCTGATAATTCATGGAATCTGAGAAACGGAAGCATTTGATTAAATAACACTCCAACATTTTTTTATTTTCTAATTGCCTAAACCAACTTATATCACTAAATTTAAGATGTGAGCACTTGTACACGTTCACAGCTGTAAAAATGCCAACTGCCTTAAGTGATTTGATCTTAATGGCCTACAGTTTTTTAAAAAAAGTTTTTTAAAAGTGACATTAGAGCAAATTGCTGATATGTACAGAATTTGCAGCTATGGCTAAATAACTGATGTGATTTTATCTTAATGATTGAAATTATTCATATCTCTTCGACATTCTCCAATCCAAACAAAGCAAGACTGTTACTGTTCTCATTCACTTTTTTTCAAACATGGGAACTTTAAGATGTGGGTAGACTTCAACTCCCAGAATTTCCTAAACAAAGCTAAAGTTTCATTTTCTGAATTTTGTATATATGAAATCGTTAAGGTTGTTTTTGGACAACACAATTTTTGTCACCACATTCAAGGCAAGGTGGACAATTTTTATCCTGAATGAGTTTGGTACAGGTAGTCCTCGACTTACAACCACAATTGAGCAACCAACATTTCGGTTGCTAAATGAGAAATTGATTGAGTTTTGCCTCATTTTAAAACTTTTCTTGTCACATTTGTTAACTGAATCATTGCAGTTCTTAAATTAGTAACATGGTTGTTAAGTGAATCTGGTTTCTCCATTGACTTTGCTTGTCAGAAGGTTGCAAAAGGTGATCCCATAACCCCGGGGCACCGCAACCATCCTTTCACCTCACCAATCAATTGTCCAGCATCCAAATATAAATCATGTGACCATGGGGATGCTGCATGGTCATAAGTGTGAAAAATGGTCAAAAATAACTTTTTTCAGTGCCATTGTAACTTAGAACGGTCACTAAATGAACTGTTGTAAGTCGAGAATTACCTGTATAGTGGTGAAGGTGCTGGACTAGAAACCAAGTGACTGTGAGGGACACAGTCACAAGTAAGCTGCCTGGGTGATCTTGGGCCAGTCACTGTCTCTCAACCCAATCCTTGTGTAGAAGTATTAAGTATGTTTGCTGCCTTGGTTTACTTACAAAAAATAAGCAGGCAGAGGATAAAATCTAATAAATAAAAAAAATAGATAAATGCAATTGTTACTATCATTCTCATGTATTCAATAAATTTCCCTCTGTCATATTCATTGGGTAATAACATTGGTTGATCTCCAGGAATCCTTCAGGGGACAGTTATGGCTAGTTTTGTGTAAGAACATTAACAACGTGATCCTATCCATGTCAAATTGGATGTAAGTTCACTTCAATTCAGAAATGAGCACAAGGTAGAAAGATCTTGTCTTGCAGAATCTGGAGCACTTCAAATGTTTGTCCCCAAGGCTCCCATGTCTTCTCCATGCAGCAAGAAAAATGTCCAGAGCTGTCAATAAAGAGTACACGTGCAATCATTTTGGTGAATGTTTAATAAAGTAGAACACACAATGGATGTGCAAAAGTCAGATACTGTACCTGAATGCATTTGTTACAATATATAACTCTAGATTCTTGTGATTTCTCTTACTCTTTTTAAAACTATTTCCATGTTATGTGAAAAGGCTTAATTTGTCCTTTCGATGGAACGTGATCAAAACATCCATCAGTTTTAAAGTCAACCCTGCCCTTCTTAAAAATAGAAAGCTACATAGATTTGACTTTAGCAATGAAAGCATTTCTTTTTTCCTTCAGTAATCCATTCGTTTTAGAGTTTAACTTGTCTCTTTTTTTAATGCAAAGCATAAAATAGGGTGGTGGAATGTAAATTAATGAATATATTTAGGACTAGATCTTTGAACACTGCTTATAAGCTTGCTGTCAGAATTAGTAATGCTGAAACCATATCATATTAGTGTGGCAGAACTGCTGTTTTGCTCTGTGTAAGCACACAGACCTAATCAGGCTAAGCCTATGGAAATGTTTTTCACATCTAGCAACTTGAATTTTAAAATCTTATTCTTTGCCTCGCTGAAATTTAACAGTAATTAAGATTGCAAACCAGGCACTGAAGCTATGGGAGACTATTTATTTGAGAACAACTTTCCGACATCTGGATCCTTCTGAAACATACATATTTAACTTGCCGGACAAAAGTTATGGGTGCTTGCTATGGCAATGAGCTTCTAGCAATCTGAAGATGAATTTCTTCTTTGCAATTACCTAACCTAAAGAACTTGAAAGAGAAAGATGAAACTTCAGTCCACGCTCTAACTAAGGACTCATCTGCTACTACTTATTTAATTTATTAAGCTTATATGTTGCCCATCTCACCTGGAGGTGTCTCTAGATGGCTTACAATCAGTAAAAACAGCTATATAAAACATTAAAACAGTAACACAAAATTTGGTTTAACATTGACAAAGTCGAGGAGGAAGCGAACAAATGCACACAGGGAGGAGGTGGGGGTGTCTTATGTTAGTCCATTAATCACCTCCAGAATGACATTTTTATGCTAGGGCAGGCAAAGAGATGTGTCTGCAAAACCTCTTGAAAAGAATGCAGAATTGGTGGTATATTTAAAACATAAGCAATGCTTAATGTCATTATTGGTTGCTTATAAAGCTCCCTTAACCAAACACCTCAGATTATGTCCTTGCAAGAGATTGCATTCAAGTGTATCTGCCTTCCGATAGAATAAATAGCTCTGAGGGTTTCACCTTCTCTCTCTATTTCTGCCTGCCTTCCCAATGCTCCAGTGGTTCAGAAGATTATATACAGCAGATCTGGTAGGTATGGGGTGAGGACCAGGGGTGGGTTCCACTTACCTTCCCCACCGGTTCGCATCGCGACATTTTGCTTCCGCACATGCTCAGTAGCTGCAATCAGCCCAAAACACAGCTGAGGAGCTAATCAGCTGTACTTCGGGTGAAGGAATAAAGGTCAGTATAAACCCGGGGGCGGGCGGGAGGGCCCTTTTTCAAGCAGCAGAAGAGGAAAAACCTTCCAAACAGTAAAAAATTCACAAAAAATTCACAAAAAAGATGGCGGCGCCCACGGACCGGCACCGGCTGATCCACCTCAGTGATGTCACCAGCGGGTCGCTACCAGTTTGGGCGATCTGGTCCAAACCAGGAGGAACCCACCCCTGGTTGGGACAGTGGTGGGCTGCAACCGGTTTAACAACCGGTTCAGTGATTGCGCACCTAATGTGCTTGCGTGCAGCATTCAAAATACAGCAATTTGAAGCTCAGCTGCTTACCTTCTAAGGCAGCCCCCGGTAAGTAGAACAGCAGAGGCGCGGAAATCAGCTGTGCTGCGTGAATCAGCTGAGCCAGAAAGAAGGAAATATAGGACAGGATAGGGCGGGGGTAGTGGGCGGGTCAGCTGAACTACCGATTTGCTCGAACCGGTCCGAACCGGCGGCAGCCCACCACTGGGTGGGAAGATTGAAAGGAGTTCCTGTTGTGTAAAAGCTGCATTGCATGATATTGAATATGGCCCAACTAGTAAGAATATATGGATAAGTATGTGACCATGGGGATTTTATGACCTTTCTTGCCGCAGTTGTTAAGTGAATTACTGTAACTGTAGATGTTAAGTTAGTAACATAGTTGTTAAGTAAATCTGGCTTCCCTATTGACTTTGCTTGTCAGAAGATCACAAAAGGTGACCCCGGGACATTGCAACCATCATAAATAGATGCAGTTGCCAATATCCAAATTTTGATCACATGACAAAAGGGATGCTGCTACAGTCATAAGTGTGAAAAATGTCCATAAGTCACTTTTTTCAGTGTATTGTAACTTTGAACTATCACTAAATGAATGGTAAGTCAAGGAGTACCTGTAATATTAAACTTAAAAATATAAAATATGCTCAGATTCTCAGTTAATGCATCTAACACTCAAGAATTACTAAATTCTATGTGCTGCTGTAACATAAACAGGAGGCAGAAAAATGTAGAGAGATGGGTTTTCAGTGACTTCAGCAATGTTTCAAGAAGAGAAACCTTATTTTATGTCTGGAGCACAGCCTCAGTGGGTGTATGTGGATTTAGAAAGCAAGTTTCACAAACTTTGGTGAGAATTAAGTGTATAGTAGTATTCCAAATATTGGAATTAAAGGTGTGAAACAGAAAAAAGCCACACAAATATAACTGACAGATTTCGGTAAGACACAATATTAATCTACTATTCAGCTGTGTCTCTAGTCATTGATGGTATGCTTTGAGAAATAGGTTTGTTTGTGGTTTGCCTTCGAAGAACAGAAAAGAATTAAATATGGTCTTTATAGTTAAGAATGGCTGGCAAACTTTAAAGAGTCATATATATTTTAATTAAACACTGTGACAATGCACTTATTGTTCAATTGTGGTTACAAAAAAGCCACAACCCCGTCCTACTAATGTGAACTAGAATGTTAACGGATTTTATTTTATTTTAATTTTTTGTTTATTTTGCTTTTCAAAAATTCTTCCTGTTAACTAAGACAATGCTCTACTTCTTTCTTCTTCTCAGATATTTTTCACCCCCAATTCTGGAATACAGCAAAACAACCTTGACACACCCGCCCAAACTGTCCCTTTCCAAAAAAAAAAAAGGGGGGGGGGCAGAAACACCAAACTCGCACCAGATTCGACCAAGTTGTTCTTCCCTTTTGAACAGATTCATTTTGTATGGTTTGGATTTCAAAGCTTTGAAACGGGCGTTTTAGATTTCAAAGGTGACACCCTTAATTCCAAAGCCAATCATGTGCCCTTCAGAGCTAATTAGGGTTGTATTTCCACAACCCCTCCCTTAACAAAAAAAAAAAAGGGGGGGGGGGCAGAATCACCAACCTCGCACCAGATTCGACCAAGTTGTTCTTCCCTTTTGAACAGATTCATTTTGTATGGTTTGGATTTCAAAGCTTTGAAACGGGCGTTTTAGATTTCAAAGGTGACACCCTTAATTCCAAAGCCAATCATGTGCCCTTCAGAGCTAATTAGGGTTGTATTTCAAAGCTGGCATTGAGAGTTCAAAGCCATCCCCATTTCATAGCCCCATTTCAAAACAAAGTTCAGTAGGCTATATTCACCAATAAAGCGCCTTTTGTCATTCACCTACACCCATTGTTTGCAAAGGCTTTCTTCTCCAGAGGACAAAAAGTGCTGGTGGCAATAATATATTGGGTTGGATATGGACTTGTGAAGGTATTAACTATCTGAACGTAGACTTGGATAGAGGTTAAATGTTTTATACCAGATCACTTCTTTTTCAAAACGCTGAAATATTTGTATGCATTCATATGCAAATGTAAATTAAGGAGCTAATTAAATTGACAAAAAGCTCCTTTATTTATTTATTTTCAGGCAACATTCCACTGCACATCCCCTGGACAAAGGTAATCTTTGGGGGTGGATGCGAAAGTCTGAATAAGATGCATAATCATACTGAGAACCAAAGTGGAAATTCTGCTGCACAATCTGGCTTGGTATTTTTCTTCAAAGAGAACAATTCCACTTGGCCAATCATGCAAACATCGTTTGCAATAGAAAACAATTAAGAAAATCTAGTAAATTGTTTAATCAAGTATCAGATGTGCTGATTTGATTAAACCTTGATATTTCATGTTTTTCTTTCAGTTGTATCCATAATTAATAGGTAACATTAGTTTGGTCTCTCTGTTAATGTAGGAGAATAGTGGCAGAACCTGGGAGTGGAGTTAAAAGGGGGATCAGTCTAGAATCTGTACATAGCCACAAGCAAGCTAAGTCCAACCTCCCTTGAAGTCCGTGGACCCTTAGCTAACTCCAAGCAGGTGCTAACTGCTATTTGAAAAGATTCCTATACATAAATCAGTTTAATTGGACTTTCATGTGTGGACCTGATCTTTTGTGAGTGACAGTTACTGTGCTTCCATAAATAATACCATTTGAACATCATAGAAAGGTGTCTTAGAATGGGCTGATCACTCACTACTCAATGGCTGGCTGAGGAATTCTGCGAATTGAAGTCTACACATCTTAAAGTTGCCAAGTTTGGAGACCCATGTTGTAAAGTTATATTAACAGAATGTTGCAAGTCTGAGAACACATCTTTCACTCCTCACCTTTACAGCCCAAGAAACTAGGGAGAGTCCTTTTTGAGGCACTTGCCAATAAGTCCATTGTGGGCATGGGATTTTCTGTTTAGTGATCACAGTGAAAAGTGATGGAGTTGCAGGTCCCAATTTTGATTGCTAAGCAAGTTTCAAGTTTCAAGTTTATTTATATTTCTATGCCGCCCAACTCCCGGAGGACTCTGGGCGGCTTACAACAATAAAAAAACATTGTTAAAATATAAAAAAAACTATTAAAAAGAAACATATTAAAAATATTAAAAAATAACTAAAAACTCATACACACCGTTTCATGGCCGGATCTTGCCAAATTACAGAGGCGAGATCAACGGCCCCAAGCCTGCCTGAACAGCCAGATCTTCACGGCTTTCCGGAAGGCCAGCAGAGTGGGGGTAGTCCAGATCTCAGGAGGTAACTGGTTCCAGAGGGCCAGGGCAGCCACAGAGAAGGCCCTCCCCCGCGGGCCCGCCAGCCGGCACTGTTTAGCTGACGGGACCTGGAGGAGCCCAACCCTGTGGGATCTTACCGGTCGCTGGGAGCTATGTGGTAGAAGGCGGTCTCAAAGATAACCTGGCCCTGAGCCATGCAGGGCTTTAAAGGTAATAACCAACACATTGAAGTGTGCCCGGAGACCAATAGGAAGCCAGTACAGCTCGCTGAGTATAGGTGTAATATGGGTGTACCTAGGTGCACCCATGACAGCTCGCGCAGCTGCATTCTGGACGAATGGTAGTCTCCGAACACTCTTCAAGTGTAGCCCCATGTAGAGCTCATTGAAATAATTCTTTAATGATACCATTTATTTGATGATATATAATTGTTTTTGGACAATTTGTGCACCAGGCGAACCTGTTCAAAGGTCTCCCTAGCTACAGCTGCCAAATGTTGCTCTAATTTTAGCTGTGAGTCTAGGAGGACACCCAAATTGCAAACCCATTCTGAGGGGGACAATTTCTCCCCCCCCCAAGAACCAAGGATGGACAGTCGACATAGTCTTTAGGAGGCAATACCCACAGCCATTCGGTCTTGTCAGGGTTGAGTCTGAGCCTGTTGACTCCCATCCAGACCCTCACCGCCTCCAGGCACTGGCACATCACATCCACTGCCTCGCTGAACTGACACGGGGTGGAGATATATAGCTGGGTATCATCAGCATATTGCTGATACCTCACCCCGTATCGTCAGATGATCTCACCCAGTGTTTTCATGTAGATGTTAAATAGGAGGGGAGAGAGGACTGAGCCCTGCGGCATCCCGCAAATGAGGGGTCTAGGGGTCGACCTCTGTCCTCCTGCCAACACCGACTGAGACCGACCAGAGAGATAGGAGAACCACCGTAACACGGTGCCTCCCACTCCCAACTCCCTTAGTCGTCCCAAAAGGATACCATGGTCAATGGTATTGAAAGCTGCTGAGAGGTCAAGTAGCACCAAGATAGAGGAATGACCCCCATCTCGGGCTCGCCAGAGATCATCCATCAGCACGACCAAGGCAGTTTCAGTGCTGTAGCCAGGCCTGAAGCCAGACTGAAAAGGGTCTAGATAATCTGTTTCATCCAATGACCGTAGGAGCTGACATGCCACCACTTTCTCTACAACCTTTGCCACAAAGGGTAGGTTGGAGACTGGACGAAAGGATAGCAGGGACTATCCTTTTGGCTACCACAATTATGAGCTTTGTAAGTATTCAGTAAGTAGTTCTAACTTCTAGAATTACATTTGATTTTAAGAAGGATTTCAGCACTTACTTTTGTGTGCTCTTGATCTTGTTTCATTCCAGTGGAGTTTTATAACATGAATGTCCTCCTCCAGCAATAGACAACTTTGAAACACTGGAAGCAAACAATATGATAGCCAAACTTCTGCCTTGTGTTCCAAACTATTACAAAGCAAAAGTCCATCTCCCTTTCCAAACCTAATTGTGCATACCAAATAGCCTTGACTTTATTCTTTCTCTGATACAGAGGCCATTGTCAACTCATAGAAATGCCTTTGTGTTTAATAGTTAGTGTACAATGAATCCTAGGACAGATGTGTAGAGGACAGGAAGTTTGGGACAACTATACATGGATAAGTGAAGGTATGTTCCTTTTTTCCCATCACTTTCTTTTCCTTACACTCTGCCAATAGGTTTATTTATTTATTTATTTATTTTATAAAATTTATATGCCGCCCAACTCCTGAAGGACTCTGGGCGGCTTACATCATAAAAAATAAAACATATAAAAACAATTTAAAAAAGAAAGGGGAAAAAAAAAACCCCAACTATATTTAAAATAAAACATTCACGCAACCATGCATGGGCCAATCAGAACAACTATTGGCCCCAGGCCTGCCGGAAAAGCCAGGTCTTAAGGGCTTTACGGAAGGCCAGTAAGGTTGGCCACATATTATATTTCTTACAATAAATACGTTCTTTAAAATTCAATGGTGTACCATATTAAACATTACCCGTGTTTCCCCGAAAATAAGACCCTGTCTTATATATATATATATATATTTGAACCCTGAAATAAGCGCTTGGCCTTATTGCTATGCACTCAAAAGCCCGATTGGGCTTATTATCACGGGATGTCTTATTTGGGGGGAAACAGGGTAGTCCTGTCCAGCATTTTGGATTCAATTCTAAAAGGAGCATTTAGAGGATGGAGAAGTGTGAATGTATCCTCCATCTGCACGTCTTTGAAGCAGCTGCATATTTTTCCTGGAATTGCTGCATGTTGCTGCTTAAAGAAGCTGTAGACAGGTGCTTTATTTGCATTCCTGCACATTCTCTAGCTCTAAATCTTTAGAACTAAATCTGAAGTGCTGAACTTGTGTTTTGAACCAGGATCTGCAGATGTAACAAAATAAGGTAGAATCTTTAGGGAGAACGAAATGCAGTAGAATCCATGAGAGGAAAAGTGGACAGTACCACATGATGTGTCCCAAAACTCTGGACATAACTCTGATTAATCTCTAGTAAATATAAAATGACAAAATAGATGGACACCAGAAATATTATCTGCATACAATTCTAGTATTGAGGTAGTTACAGCGGTCTCCAAAACTTGACAACTTTATGACTTGTGGACTTCAACTCCCAGAATTCCCCAGCCAGCATTCTGGAAGTTGAGGTCCACAAGTCTTAAAGTTGTCAAGTATGGAGACCGCTGATGTAGTATATGGATAGAGGAATATTTTTTTAACTGACATGACAGAAGGAGCAATAATCTATGGGGGCAGATTTCAGCTAGAGTTAATAACTACCAGTGAAAAATAGATTCAGTTCACATCAAGAATGAGCCCAGAAATTATGGTTTGCAAGTTTCTTG
Organism: Thermophis baileyi; assembly: GCA_003457575.1. Classification (NCBI taxonomy): domain Eukaryota; kingdom Metazoa; phylum Chordata; class Lepidosauria; order Squamata; family Dipsadidae; genus Thermophis; species Thermophis baileyi. The sequence continues at coordinate 2,381,815 of QLTV01003456.1, forward strand.
CTATTGGTGTCATGATTATGCATATTCAATATGAAAACTATTCTTGATTTTGTAAGATGTGCACAAGTGGATAGCCGCGTTCCTGTCAAACAGGCAACAAGTAGTCAAAATAGGGAGCGCCCTATCAAATCCTGCACCAGTTAATAGCGGTGTCCCCCAAGGCAGCGTTTTAGGACCCACACTCTTTCTGCTCTACATAAATGACTTTGCGATCATATTATAAGCAGCTGTGTCCTCTTCGCTGATGACGTAAAACTATTGAACACCACCAACAATACTGCTGCCCTACAAAGTGACCTTGACTATGTATCACAATGGTCGAACAATTGGCAACTTCAAATCTCAACCAACAAATGCTCTGTCTTACACATTGGCAACAAAAATCAGAACACCAAAAAAAACCTGGGTGGATATCACCTTGTAGACGACCCAGAGCTCACTGTAACAGCATTGCCAAAAAGGCATTAAGAGTTAACCTAATTTTGCGAAGCTTCTTCTCTGGGAACATTGTATTGCAAACTATGGCATACAAAACCTTTGCCAGACCAATTCTCGAATACAGTTTGTCTGCCTGGAATCCACACTATATATCGGACATTAATACAATTGAGCGGGTCCAGAGGTATTTCACGAGAAGAATACTCCACTCCTCTGCTCACAATAGCATACCTTATGCACCAGGCTTGAAATTTTGGGCTTGGACAACCTAGAACTGTGCCACCTACAGTCCGACCTATGCATAGTACACAAAATTGTCTGCTACAACGTCCTACCTGTCAACGACTACTTCAGCTTCAACCGCAATAATACACGGGCAAACAATAGATACAAACTCAAGGTAAACCGCTCCAAACTCGATTGCAGAAAATACGACTTCAGCAACAGAGTGGTCAATGCCTGGAATGCACTACCTGACTCTGTTGTTACATCCTCAAACCCCCATAGCTTTAACCTTAAACTGTCTACCATGGACCTCACCCCATTCCTAAGAGGTCTGTAAGGGGGTGCGCATAAGTACACCAGCGTGCCTACCGACCCTGTCCTACTGTCCCCATTTATTTTTACTCATTTCTTATATTCATGTCCATGTTTATACTTATACCTGTTATATCGTACATGTTTGACAAACTAAATAAAATAAAATAAAAAATAAAGATTGGCCTTCATAATATAACAGGAATGAGTGGAAAACCAAATTTGCGGGGATTCAAAATGGATCCATAACGAACGCTGTTCAAAACAGAATGACTTCAGGGGACTCCTAGGTGCCTGTAGCGAGGAGGGGAAATGTATTCTAGTATGTGTTGTGGTTAGAAGATAGTTTTTTGTATTACAGCACTGCAGACTTGAGGGTGTTTTTTTTCCCCCTTGCTAGTAAGGCCTTTGTGGCAGACATATGACATTACGAATCTAAACCCTCAGGCGCAAGGCAGACAATTGATTCTTTCATTCTGAAAGGCTTTGAAGCTTGAAGATGGAACCTCTGTTGCACTCGAATGTTCTTTATGGGCTAACATAGTTGGGTCAAATTACTCCAGATCTTTTCAGATGGAGTATTCCCAGTCTTTCCTTATAAAGTCTAGAGTCTGGAGATTGTATCCAGAGGCAAGGAGAATGGATTGAAGGAACACAGCCTCCCCGCTCCTCCACTGCCCCCTTCCTGGCTTTAAATGTATCTTTCATGAAAAGAAAAGATGAAGGGAAAGGTGATAAGAAGAGCATGACTCCTTTTACAAAGATAAAGCAAAAGTCTCTTACTGTGCCTTAGAAGTTTTTCTATTGCCTTTCTGCTGTGCAGAAGAGTTTGTTTAAAAGATGTGCGGCGGAGAGTATGATTTCCTCACCTTTAAGTGGAATTCACGCTTGCAGCCACAATGAGGAAAACCTACTTCTACCAGGCTCAGCCAAACCTAGCCATGGGAATTGCACTGACAGAAATATTAATTACCCCCTAAAATGAAAAAAGAAGCATCTTTCAGTAGCAGAAATGTCTTTCTGTGCACAACGCACAAAGAATATTTAATCAATGGTATGGAATAACCATGGAATTCTGGACTGCATTATACGTGCAACATCTTTGGGTCATTTTATAAGTTAAGGATTAGATTTTCTTTTCTTTTCTTTTTTTTTTTTTTTTTTTTTTGGTCATTGTGTTTTTGCAGCTTCTGGGGCAAAAATAGTCATCAGTGTTGATAGCAGATTCTTGTCATTGCAGTTTGGTGCTCACTTTCACATATGAAGCAATAGAGTTCACTCTCATACACTGAAGTCACTGTAATGATATTTGACAGTGTTCTTATATACGTTGGACAAAAGCAGGATACAAATTTCACTTGTATTACAAAAGGACCACACACCCCCATGAGAAACAGATATTATACTACATAATCATTAAGTATCAGAAATACGTGAGATTAGTGCCGATAATGAAATTCTACAGAGAAACAGGAGAGAAAGGAAGTGGTCAAAGGTAAGGAAAGGGCATTGGATGTATGTAACACAGGTAGTCCTCAACTTATGACCAGAATTGGGGCCAGAATTTCTGTTGTTAAGCAAAGCACTTGTTAGGTGAGACGTGCCCAATTTTATGACCTTTTCAGCTATGGTTGTTAAGTGAATCACTGCAGTTGTTAAGTGAATCATGCTGTCATTAAAAAAAATCTGGCTTACTTCATTGACTTTGCATGTTAGAAGCCAGCTGGGAAGGTTACAAATGGTGAGCACATGATCCTTGGATGTTGCAGCTATCGTAAATTCATGTCAAGCACCCAAATTCTGATCACATGAAAGTGGGGAGGCTATGATGATTGTAAGTGTGAGGACTGATTGTAAGCCTTTTTTTTTTCCAGTGCCATTGTAACTTCAAATGGTACCTAAATGGATGATTATAAGTTGAGGAATCCCTGTACTATAGCCCCATAAGCTTTCCTTACCCTTAAACATAAAACAATGGTCACCTATGGCAGATAAACAAAGGAGAACATACAAGTTATATTTCAGGCTTCTGGTTTGGTTGGATATTTCATCTTGGAGAAAATATGATTAAACAATGGATGGAGCAAATGACCTTCCTAAAACAGAGTTCTGTAGTTTAGAAACCGCTAATGAGAAAGCTGTTTCCCTTTTCTGTATCTACCAAGCTGCCACCATAAGTAGATGTTAGAAATGAGCCTTTTAAAAATGAAGAATGGAGAAGGCAAGAAAGAGAGAAGGAGAGGTGTATACTAATTAGTTCATTGCTAAGCTAGATCATGTTTTTATTATCCAATAAAGAATGTCCTCTGGGCAGTTAATAAAAAAAGTTTAAAACAATAAAAACAAAAAGTAAAAAAGGTGATAGAGTAAAACTTAATCACTGTGCAAAACTAACCAACTAAAAATACATTCAGCAACAGGAAAACATTACAAAACAACACTAAAAAAACAAAACACCCAACTTCTTTCAGTGATGATAAAGTCCAAAATGCCATAACCTGACATTGAAAAAAATCCAGTGTTTTACGGGTTTTCTTCTCCTGTAAATAACTCAGAGAAAGAAGATAATTCTCAGAAGATTCATTCAGGAGTGATTTCAGAAAATTATGTAGTCAACCTTCCATAGATTTAGGAGCTCTGAAGGAACAAAAATCATTCTTCAGAAGAGGGTTTATGGGTTTGGATAGCTTCTCCTCACCTTGAAGTCAGGCAAAAGATTTTCATTTAATCTTGTCAGCTTGTCTGCCTGTGTCACTACATTTTATGTGTCATTAGGCCCATGTGGGACTTCATGCTCCCTAGAGTGGCAAGACTGCAAATTCAAAATCCCCCTTTGTCCAAAGAACCAAAACAGTAGGAGCTTCCTAGAAACTCAAACAAGAAATCAACATCTCCCAAAAGCTAGTCACATCAGGCTGGAAAGTGCCCCTCTGGCATGCTTTCTTTGAACAACCATACCACTTCCCACATGCCTGTCGAATGTGGTGATACCAAATGGAGGAGGCCAAGTCTTTCAATAACCTGATCAATCACGACTGGCAAATTGATTTGCAATGGGGCAGCACATCTGCTCCTGAGCAGGGTTGCACAAGGAACGGGGATCAAATGTTCTTAGCAGACAGCTTTGCAAAGCAGCGGAAGTCAAAATAAAGCTTGCTAATTCAATTTCTATAAGTGATCTAAGGATGACCACGCATTTCTGGTGCATCATTTGAGAATATGGTTCTCCAGTTATGGATTTTTTTCAAGCAGTTTGTGCTCATCTAAAAGTTGAAAACAAAACAAGCTGTGCTTTTCTGCACAGAAATGTTCAGCTGTGTGTGTGTGTGTTTTTTTTTTTTTTTAATTTATTTATAGAGGAACCTCCTCAGGCTAGTCATATTGTCATTCTGAATGCCATTGAGACAAACCCTTTGCTGCAAATCAGTGATATTGCTTTAGAAGATGCTTTTATTTCATCGATGGGCAACCATTTTTTATTCAAAGGCTGCATTCTCTTGAAAATAATCTATTGGGAAAAGATATCATAGGTGGGACCAAAACCAGGGAAACAGAGTGGCCGAGGTTCATCCATTTCCCATTCCACAGTGAAACCTATTGGATGATTTCAAGCTCTTTTCAGCCTGGTCTATTCAACAGGACAGGAGTTAAGACAATAACATTAGGAGAGAACATGGAGGCCCGAAACGAAAGGAAAATAAATGCAATGAAACAAAGGGCAGGTCTGGAAACCAAAGCAGAGTGAAGTTGGAGTCCAGCAAATTCTGTTGAAATTCTGATGTGTGAAGGAGTGTTACCTTTGGGGTAGCAGGGTTTTTTTTCCCTATGGATTGGTGGTTTTGGAATATTTTGATGGTTGTTTTGTGATCCGCTCAAGGCTAAAGTGCATAAGATGGGTAGCCATATTTCAAACAAATACAAAATAAAAACAGAAGGGGTTTGACTCTATTTTTGAGATCCATGTGGGATTTTTTTCACTTTTTTTTTACATTCATTCCCATGCTCCTTCACATGGTGCCAGTGAAAAATCATACTACTTTTGAAAATGCTTCTGCACCAAACACTTAAAGAAATTACACTGAAGGCCCTGGGCTCACTGGGCATCCAAACACCCTTTTGCCAGGGTGTCCATGTCCATCTGTGTAGTCTTGTAGTATCATTTTATAATGAAGTTGGACATTTTTTCTCGGTAGGGCCAGTCAGAATGCCTAGGTTGTATAACAGTGGTACATGTAGTCCTTGATTCACACCGGTTACATAGCAGTGATTAGAAGTCATGATGGACCTTCCCAGTAGGTTCAGAGTTTCAATGACCGCCTTTTACCATGGTCACATGATCACATTTTGGCTGTTTGGCAATTGACCTCCATTTTACAGCATCCCACGGTCATTTGACCATGATGTATTATTACTACGGTATTATTATTATTATTATTTGCCAGAAACCAGGGTCTATTTCAGAGGTGGGTTCCTCCCGGTTCGGACCAGTTTTTTGAGTTTTTTGGGAATTTTTTTTTATTTTTTATTTTTTTTTTAATTTTTTCCGGGTTTTTTTTCTTCTGCGCATGTGCAGAAGCCGAGTTTCCGGCACTGCATATGCGTCGCCATCTTGTTTTCGGCTTTTTTGGGGGGGGAATTTTAAAAAAAATTGCACTGCGCATGCACGCGTGCGCCCACGAGGCGTGGCCACTTAGTGCGGGAGGAAGCGAACCGGCAGTGAGGTAAGTTAGAACCCACCCCTGGTCTATTTCCAGTTTACAGCAAAACACATCCATTGAAGACAATGGATTTGCTTAATGACTGCAATGATTCATTTAACAACATCTGCAGAAAAAGTTTGTAAAATTGGGTATAGTCACATGGTGATCCACTTAATGGCTGCCATGACTTATGACTAATTTAATTCAGTTTATTACAGTCATAGACCAGAGACCAGAACAAATAAAAACATTCAGTAAATATACAAGTAAAAATTCTAGTATAAAATAATAAATAACAACTAAAATCTATGATAAAATCCAGTCTGTCAATTATACATGGTCTAACTATACTAAAATTACAATCCATAAAATGTGTGGCCCCTTGTCAGTTTAATACTAAAAGGGAAAGGAATAAGCAGTACAAAGGGTCTGCCACATTTGTTATATAACATAACTATGGTGGATTAGACACGTGTTTCCGATGAATCCCCAGTGCTGCTGTGCAGAATCTAGCCACCTGTGCTGTGGTTATGGACTGTTCATCCTTAAGCAGCCACTGGAGATAAGCAGTGTTGGAACGGCCAGGATACCTAGCAGTTATTGGCAGAATATGTTTTTTCCGAATCTCTGTGTAAAAGGAACATCAAAGGAGTATGTGACCCACAGTCTCCACCTCTCCTGAGCCACAGGAATATTCTAGACTCAATTATATCTGTAAGTCAAGGACTGCCTGTTTGGGAAAGAGGGAGAGAAACTGGAGGGAAAAGATACCTCTTCTCTTCTACAGATGCCTAGCTGGAAAGAAATAATGTAGATCAGTGTTTCCCAACCTTAGCAACTTGAAGATGTCTGGACTTCAACTCCCAGAATTCCCCAGCCAGCATTCGCTGGCTGGGGAATTCTGGGAGTTGAAGTCCAGATATCTTCAAGTTGCCAAGGTTGGGAAACACTGATGTAGATTCAGCACATTTTTCTTTATGACATTGGTAACATCTTCCCAAGTGCATGTGCAAAAAAGAATAATAATAAAGGATACATTTATTTGAGAAAGTCCCCCTGTGGCATTTTTTCCTGCCTGACAGGAACGGTTCCAGGATTCATGCACTGGAATAGGCCTCATCATTATAATTCAGTCCTTAATGAACGCGAATAAAATATTCATTGCCATTTGCTATAGAATTTTATTTTTCACCCCCCCTCATGATATTTTGAAGAATATCCCTGGGTCGGATTTAAAGAGATCTTATGATAAAGGCCCATAAACAAAATGGGGGCAGCAAAATGAAAGCATCTGTAAAAAAAAAAAAGGTGACTTCTTTCCTAATTGCAATTGTGCTGACCTGGCTTTGTATTTTGCTCCTGAAATATTAATTGATGACTTTTTACTTTGCCTTTGAGTATGAACAGGTGCACACCCTAGAAATCCTTCCCTAGACTGCCTTCTAGGGAGAACCGCTGTCCTCAAAGTAGATGCTACTTGTATCTAATTGAAATCAGCAGGCACTACTGAAGTACCCCTCGACTAGATGTTGTACTTAAATGTCATTTTATTTCAAGATCAAGTGAAAAAGCACAATTAACACACAGGCTAAAGTACTACAAGGGAAGCAAAGAAAAAAAAAGGGATGTGGCACTGCTGTTAATTTTAGAGTTAATTTTACAGTTATATCCATATAAAAAATATGTAACAAAGCTGTGATCTTAGAATACAGCTAACATACAGGTAGTCCTCGACTTACGACCACAATGGAGTCCAAAATTTCTGTTGTTAAGTGAGACATTTGTTAAGTGAGTTTTGCCCCTTTTTATGACCTTTCTTACCACAATTGTTAAGTGAATCACCAAAGTTGATAAGTTAGTACCCCAGTTGTTAGGTGAATCCGGTTTCCCCATTGACTTTGCTTGTCAGAAGAGGATCATATGACATTGGGACACAGCAACCAGTTGCCAAGTATCTGAATTTTGATCATGTGATTATGTGGATGATGCAAAGGTTGTAACTGTGAAATACGGTCATAAGTCACTTTTTTCAGTGCCGCTTGACCTTTGAATGGTCACTAAATGAACTGTCATAAGTCGAGGACTATCTGTATTTGATACAGTCAAATACAGATAGTCAGTGTGAATAGTGACCAGGAAGATTACTGGAGACCATGTTAGCTGAAGAAATGACTATTTTAATAAAATGTTCCAGAGAGAACAGGTACAAATGAAAACCGTGTCTGAACAGTGTATTGACCTCTGGAAATTTAGTGACGGAAACAAGCATTCAAGTAATCGGCAGATAACAGCGTCTGGCTACTGTGAATTGTCTTTAGGGACTGACTGGTTGATCCCATGAAAAACTCATTTAAGTGGGTTTGAAAACCTATTTGGTAATTTGCCCTGATCACCTATAGGAAATAAAAAAAAAATCCCTTTGCCCATTTAACAGAGCAAATGACAGAGGAGTGGAGACCCTCTTTATGGATGGAAGCTCCTCAAAGAGAGATCCAACCTAGAATTATTTCCTGTCAGTGAGAACAATTAATCAGTGGAACAGCTTGCCTCTTGAACTTGTGGGTATTTTATCACTGGAGGTTTTTAAGAAGAGATTGGACAGTCTGGAATGGTATAAGTTCTCCTGCTTTGGCAAGCGGTTGGACTAGAAGACCTCCAAGTCTCTTCCAACTCTGTTATTCTGTATTCCTCATGCTTTTGGCTCCTGAGCCATGGGGGACAGGGAAGATTTAATGTTAGTGCCCCCCCTTTTTTTCCCTGCAAGCATGCTCATCATTTTTGCAATGATCTGGCCAACATTCCCACCTGCTGTTCCATAGGGAACTTTACCTTCAGTCAGTACCCACTCCATCCATTTCATTGTCTCATTCTGGTTTTACTCTGAGAAAACAGAAGAGTGCTGGTTAAAAGTGTGATGTTACATTTCTAGACACTATGATATCTTGACCAGCAGGATGAAGGAGAGACATTCCATTTGGAAAATATTATGCCACTGTAGAGTTTTGATTTCATTAACGAGAGGGGAGAGCCAAGGAGCCTGGAGGTGAGATGAAGTGAGAATTCTCACTAATGGAAAATCAACAACCTTGAAACACAATTGTTCTTGGCTCCAAAGCTGAGCTAGAGGTTAACAAGTAACAAGCACAAAAAACAAGCTGCAGAAACCCAAGAATATGGCAACATGATGGACTGGTGCCAATCCTTAGATTGACTGGTGCCAATCCTTAGATTAGCACAAGTGCTGTATTTTGAAAGACCTTTAGTCTGGATCATCCATCTGCTTTTCACACATCTTTTATGATGTCTGAATGTGTGCCACTGCTTTGCAAATAAATGTATGAGTTCCAGACAAAGATATAGCTTATCTACTGTAGCTGTTAGGTTTCTCTTGCTTGCAAAGAAAGAGAAAGAAATCAAAACATCACAAGGAGAGAGCAAAATAATATGCAAATTTGCACTGCATGAAATTTTTATTCATAGAAGAGTAACGATAATTGATATGGAAAGACAGTGCATCTCACCGTAGCAAGGAAGATTGTGTGTCTATGAGTTGCTCAACCTGTTGTCCAAGTGCTAACCTTTAATGGGCAGCTTTAAGGTCCCTGCACTCTTTTTGTGTGTATTCATCTTTTAACTGGGCTTGGACTGAACACAGTAAACAACCCTACAAATAAAAGGCATCTTCAAATAGATATACCTCAAAAGTCTGTTGAGTACTTCAAAGACTTCTTTCATGTCAAAACAAATTTTGTTAGCTTTTAAGGTGACTCCAAAGTGTCACTTTCCCTGCAACAAACTAACAAATATGCCTATAGACTCTTTCATGTCAGTGCCATGGCAGAGATGGCAGCAATGAACAGTCTATTTCTACCTACAATTTTCACCTGGACAAGTCAGACTCTGCAAGATGACAAGAAAGCTCATCCATTCCAACGTGGAATTGCTCATACATATCATTCAACTTCAGCTACCTATTTAGGAAGAAAACTTTAACAAGAAATCTTCTAAAATGGAGTTTCTCAATCTCAACAACTTTAGGATGTGTGGACTCCCGGAATTCCCTAGCCAGTATGGGAACTGAAGTCCACACATCTTAAAGTCGTTGAGGTTGAGAAACATTTTAGAACAATGTCCAGAATTCATTTAGAAAATGGTAAATTTGTTCCTTTCTTGAATTTTGGAAAGTGAATAAGAGCTACTCCACATAATAACTGTAAATGGATTGGTGCCAGATTTTCAATCTGTTATTCTGTTTTGACAACAATACTGGCTATATATTTTACCCAAATAGAGTCAGCACAGCTCCTAATTGGTGGATCTCCCTGCTTCTTTGCCCCTTTACTCCTTCCACTGAAATGAGAAAATAATTTCCCTTTCTAAGAATGGGCATTACAAGGCATCTCAAAGTGGGAAGAGGGCTCATAAAAAGAGTCTAACAATGGTCCCTTCCCCCTTTGAGTTGTGTTCATGTTTGATCTTTTCAAATTTTGACCATGGGCCAGCAAAAGGGAAAAATGCACCATAATTTTATCATTCTTTGAACCGGAAGGAGAAATTAGCAGCATTCTTGATGGTTTCATGGTTTTATGTAGGGTGGGGAAAAGAGTGTCCACTTTTCCACTAGTCAACTAGTGAAGGGCAAGTGTTCACTGCCACTGGTCCATGAAAAAAATGTCCAGTGATTTGCAGATTCTGTCTAACCAGTTATCACTTGCCCTAACCATTAGTCCACTAGTTGCTTATATGTATAGGAACTGATCCTTTTAAAAAAAAACCTGCTTATTAGCAGTGTAGAAGGAAACCAAGTAATGCCTGATACGTGTGCCACAAAACACAGTAGATTCAGACTTCAACTAGACAACGTTTTTCTCCCTGGAGGCATACATCTCAAAAAATGTTCATTGTCAAGATGACAATGCTTCAAGGTGGACCAGACTAGGAAACCAAAGTTATGAATGCTAATGCTGCCTTTATTATAGAGTAACAGAATTTTGCCAAGTCTGAATATACTTCCTCCTCCTTCCCCTTATCTTTGTGAGAACTATGGACAGTCCTGTCTAAGATGCTTTCTACCCAGTAGTGGGTTCTAAAACCCATTGCTACCGGTTCGCGCGCGCGGAGCCTCCCGCCACCGCCGCTACCGGTTCTAAGAACCGGGCCGAACCGGGAGCAATCCACCGCTGTTTCCACCATGGACTTAGATTTCTATTATCTGACCACAGTCTTGGTTGTGGCTCTTTCTCGTGCTCCTCAATGTTATCCCTTCTGCCCATTAAGAGAAGGCAACAAAGATAAGAGGGGGGAAAGATACTGATGTCTCCAAATAACCAATAGGAACATGACATTAGCTAAAGAAATTAAAGCTCAGTAGAAAAATTGCATGGCCAGGCTTGTGCTGGTACATGTCAAAAAAAACCCAACCACTTTTGAAGCAGGCTGTGTCCATACCAGGAAAGCAATGAGCTCAGGGTGATATCCATTCAAGCCCCTACAATTTGTTGGCTGAATTATTTCTTGCTTATGATTGGCAAGTCCTATGGAAGACCCCCTAAGAACGATGGTGATGATGATGGTGATATGTGGTGACAGTATGTCAATGCATATCATGACTGTCCTAGAAGATGGCTGTGAGAATGGGGGAAAGACTTCCTTATGGGTGCAATCCTGATGTTGCCAGTATTTGTTCCTTGTTGTTTCTAAGGCCAGACATGAAGCCGTTGGAATCAACAGCTCCATCACATCTGCAGGTGCAAATACAGTAGGGAAGTTCAACTTGGGACTCCTGCAAATCTGATGCCAACTGTTGTATGCCTTTGCCTGGGGAGCTCATAATGAAACTTTTCTCGCTAGAAACAGTGCTAAGCTTCCCTCAGCTGGAACTTGATTTTTCAAATTTGTCTCAGCAACAGCATCCCCCTGTTCTCCAAAAACAAGGGAAAGGAAAATGCAATTGCTGTGTATGGTTTCTGTAGGAGCTGTCTCACACAAACTTCCTGTTACTGAATTCTGCAAGGAACACCCTGGGATCTTTGAAAATGATCTTCTTACATTATAGAAAACAAACAAGTCTTCTTCGTATTAACCCTGCCTTTACCTTTACTATATCTCTTTCTGTGATCCGACCAAACAAAGTTGTTCAAAAGAAGTCAGATGTGACAAATGAATGTCAATAGAATTAAGAGAAGAGAAATTACATTTTTGGCATTTTCTATGAGGTTTTTATGCCAACCTTTAAGTCAACCCAGTGTTTCTTTAACATAATCCTATATCCCAAAAGATATGCAGAAACGAAGATGCAAAAATCTGAGGCTTGCAAAAGATGTATTTTATGAACCTAAAGTCCAGTATACAAAGCTGAGTTCAGGCAGGGAAATATTATCTTACAATGAAGGGAAAAGTCACCCTCAACATATAATCAGCCAAGGAACTTCTGGTTCTATAAGACCTTTGGGAAAACAAACATGTTTTTTTTTGGGGGGGGGGATCTGCATTCCCCACCTTTACCAGCACCAAATATACTACATCTCAGAGAAATTAATTCAATGGTGGAAAACATGTCTTTGTTGAATAATGACCCACAAAATGGTCAAAAAAGCCCCAATTTACCTTGTGGCAACTCTTCATCAACAATACATTTTAACTGATTCTGGAAGATGAGCATGGTGACCTCTGTTTTTGATAGTTAGATATTCCTAACTTGTGCTAGAAATAATTTCAGTTTTTACCAAGCAAAAAAACCCAAAAACCCAGACTTCTTTGCATAGAGTTTTTCTCTGTCACGCCTTTTCTTTAAAAGTAAATCTGTTGGTGGCATGTATTTTTAGTTCTAGTTCTAGATTTAGATCTAGCTTTATTAGATCAAGTTGTGGATAATGTCTAAGAGAATCTTTTGATGTACTATCTGTGTTCTCACCGCTCTTCTGTATGATAGCCTTTTGTTTATAATTTCAATATGTGTATTCACACCTAGTGTTGTTTTTGATATACAGTGTACTTCTGCAGAGGTTGGCAGTTTGGGACTTATTTAGGTCTGGAAATCTAGTTTCTTTCTATAGTGTCTCCCCCCTCCCCCGTAAAAAAAGTGAGATTGATGTGATGCTTCTTTCACAAGCTAAAAAATGTCATCGAGAACAAAACAAAAAAAAATAACCCCAGCAGTGTACAGCCTGTGCCTTTTCCATCTATTTTACTTTATTTTTCCTGCCTCAATTGGGTAGGCCGCAAGTACAGCTGTAACTTGTATGCCTCCAGAACCTGAAGATTTAGCTCAGGTCAGTGGTTAGCAGAAGCAATGTGGGCAAGGTATGGAATAATCAAATATTCATTGCTTTTGCAGTGTTATCCTTAGCCAGATGTAACCGAGTTAACTGAAAATGCATTCCACTGACAAGCTAGTTTTAATGAATAGATTGAAATGCTGAGGAGAAACTTGTGCTGCTGTGTTTTATATATGGAAGTGCCTCAACACCCATCTGCAGAACAGAACCTGGAATTATTCCCCTGGAGGCATCTATGGACTCTTACAGAAATCTCCTGAATTTATTTAATCTTCAATTGAGAAACGGTAGGAGCCTAAGGGTTTAACCACAAGTGTTATTTAAAGCAAGAATTTCAAAGAATCTATATGTTACAACCTAATCTTTTCTTTTCTCCCGAGGCATCCAAGGGAGAGATTGGATATAAGAATGTGAAGGTACAGTTGTGGAACTAAAGATTGCAGAATTTTGTATGTCATATGTTTGGGATGTTGTGTACATCGTTTTTTTTTTTTATCCCGGTACATGGGAGAAATATGTTATGCATATTATGATTATGGTATATGCAAATGTTAAATTATTATGCAAAGCCACTGAAAATATGTATGCATAATAAACCATAATTCGTTTAAATGAAGAACTATGTGGAAAGAATAAGCCACTGGCCATTTTAAAAAATCATTTTGGTTCATTCATTCCACTAAGAGTAAAATGAATATAATGGACAATACCCATAATGGAATTCAGAAAAATGTATAGAATCACTACGCATTTACACTCTACTTGTGCCTTTCCTTTGCTCTTGAATGCTCAATTAGTACCTGTAATATACGTCAGGGGAATCTAAGGCACAAAGCATAATGCAAGCTGGAAATGCCAAAAAGGGAGATTAAAGGAATTGGGAAAGTATAGTCTGAAGAGATTTGTGATGGCACTTTTCAACAACCTAAACAGGTCACACAGAAGAAGATCAAGCCATCTTCCTGATCTTCCCTTGAGGCCCAGTTATTGGATCATTGGGGGTACTGGATTCTTGCTGTTGCTGCTGAATGCCAGGTCTGTTTGCAATAAAGTTGCTCTCATACACAGTTGTGGATGAGGCACTTGAACTGGCTTGTATCACCAAAACCTAGTTGAGCTCTAAGGGGAAGATTCCCCTCTTGAAAACATACCCATCTAGGTTTCAAATCTGTTACCAGCCAAGACTCCACGGGAAGGGAGGTTCTCCGGTTTGTAAGCAAGCCTCCCTCTCACTTAGACTCAGGCTCTTTTTGATGGTTAAGGTAACCAGAGAGGAGAATTGTGATTAAGCCCATGTGATGGTGTCTGCTTGTCTGTGAAAGACAGTGCCCCCCTTAACCTTGAAGAAGGCTGTGGAGCATTGTCCTTATGAGATCATTGCTACACCCAACTATCCTGGACAATTTCTGTCTAGTTTCCAACCTAAATCCATTTTAGTCAGGTTTTAGGTTGAGGTTCAGTATAGGAACAGTGTGATTGTCAATTACCTATGGCTGTGCCAAGATTGGGGTCATGCTTCCATTCTGGTCTTCCTTGATCTCTCAGCAGCTTTTGATATTATCAGTCATCATATCCTGTTGGGTCCAGTTCAATGTCATTGTTTTGCAGGGATTCTACTTTCTCTGTAATGAGTTAAGTCAAATGTTGTGAAAGGCTGTGCCCATCAGATGGCACACCGCAGGGCTTAATTCTCTCTTCCTTTTTGCGTAACATGTAGTATATGAAAGCACAGGCTGAGGTCATCTTTAGTTTGACTCAGGTGTCGTCAATACCCAATTATATAATCTTAACCTCCAAGCCAACCAAATGATATTGCCAAACTTCTGACTGACGGCCTGGAGGCTGTACTAGTCTAAAGGGAGAGGTTACAGATTTAGTTTCAATCTTGACATAACAGAGTTACTTTGTTTGGTTGGTTGGTTCTGGGAACAGTCCATCTTTAGTCTTTAACGAGGTGCATCAGTACAGTTAAAGCACAGCACAGCAGAATTTACACATTACACTAAGCCACAACTGTGGCTTACAAGTTACATTGTCTAAATTCATTCATTACATTATACCAGAATCAAAGGAACCACATTATAGTGGTGTGACAGAGAAATTCAAGCCATATGTCATCAAAAGAAGAATCAGTATTGAGTGGTGGTATAATTATTTTTCAGTTCAAATTTCCACAGATCCATGCAACTCATTTGTAATTTAGGGCCAATTACTAACTTTCAAGTCATTCTAGGTCACATATTGTTTTGAACATGAAATGGAGGAAAAGTGAACCTTGCCTTAAGCTTCTTGGGTTAAAAGTATAAATGCAAAACTATAAAAAGAATTCCTAATTATGGGTGTGTGCTTGGGTTTTATTTTGCAAAATCTAATTCATAAATTGTAACAGAATCCTGAGATTTACTTGTGTGAACATAGAGCAATTGTAACTTGCTTCAAACATACACTGAAGTTAAAAAGGAATATATTCCCCCCCCCCCCAAATAGTCTGAAGTCAAGATACTGTTAAGGGTATATACCAGTACTTCATGGTTCTATGAGCAAGAAATACTTGAAATTCTAATGGTTAGTTTAACTGAGGGATTCTTTAAAATCTGATGGTCCATGAAAACCTTAAGGAAACATTTTCATATTAATAAGATCTCTTTTTTTTAATTAGAGCATCCAAAAAACTCAGGCTGCATTCTTTTAGCAAAGTGAGCTTAGTTTTGTAGGAAAAGTGTTTCCTTGGCTTTTAAAATAATTAATAATGACATTACTTTCAATGCATTTCTACAAGGTCCAGGTTCATTGCAAGTAACTTTCCTGTACTAAACAGCAAATACTGTACTTTCGTTTCTTATTAGAAATTAATTAATAATCCTCTCCCCCATTTCCAAAGAGGAATAAATAACATTAGTTCAAAACCACCAGTAATGACGTGGAGATGGGGGCATAAGGGAGCTTTTCTCATTTCAACTTTTTATATTGTCTCTCTGGGCTCAGCAATAAAAATATGATGAGTATTCTTCTTCAGAGACCATTCAGTGGAAGTGGTCAAATACTGTTACTCAATAAATCATTTTTTAATGATGTGACAGATGCCATCAGAGACACAGGGACTGGAGAAAGAAGGCTGAGAAGAGATTGTGTTATCAATAGGGCACCAAATGAGAAATTAGAAGTGATCTGGCAGTAAAAATCCACATGACTATTGGAGGGAAGCAAAATATTTTCAGGAACTCTTTGCTTTCTAAGAGTTGTCCACATTTTGAAGCCCAGAATTAGAACAAATGTTTAGCCCATTTATTGGGCTGCAGGGAATGTTATTTAGGATCAGCCTACTCTACAGAGACAAAACAACAACAACAACAACAAGAACAACAACAACCAACATTAGTGTCTGGAAGTTGAGTCATGGCAACTGGACTTTGTTTCTCTTTCTTTCTTTCTTTCTTTCTTTCTTTCTTTCTTTCTTTCTTTCTTTCTTTCTTTCTTTCTTTCTTTCTTTCTTTCTTTCTTTCTTTCTTTCTTCTTTCTCTTTCTTCTTTCTTTTTTCCTTTCCTTTCCTTTCTTTTTTTCTTGGTTTGAAATGTTTTCTGCTTGTCCAAAGCAGACGAATAAATAGTAAGTTGTAGGAGTGGGTTCCACTTACCTTCCCCACTGGTTCGCATCGTGATGTTTTGCGCACACGCACTCGCTACGCGCGCGTGTGCGTTCCCTTGTGCAATTTTGCTTCCGCACATGCTCAGTAGCTACAATCAGCCCGAAACACAGCTGAGGAGCTGATCAGCTGTGCTTTGGGCGAAGGAATAAAGGTCAGTATAAACCCGGGGGCGGGCGGTAGGGCCCTTTTTCAAGCAGCAGAAGAGGAAAAACCTTCCAAACAGTAAAAAATTCACAAAAAATTCACAAAAAAAGATGGCGGCACCCACGGACTGGCACCGGCCGATCCACTTCAGTGACGTCACCAGTGGGTCGCTACCGGTTCAGGCGATCCGGTCCAAACCGGGAGGAACCCACCCCTGGTAAGTTGTTTCAAACCCAAAAAGAAAAAAAGTTGAGATGACTCAACTTCCAGACAACTCTACCTGGATGACTGAGAATCTTTATTGATATATAACCAGCATAAGTGTTTATGAGTTTATTATTTATTAGCATGATTTATGTACTGATTTTCTATCCAAAATAGCTTTCCAAGTAATATCAACCATCGTAAATACAAACAATAGCAAAAATAACAATTTCTGCATTTTTTTTTTACAGAACATGATTGGAAGAAAGAGCTCCGAGAGTCAGATTCAATTTTATTTGTTTATCCCAACTCTGCATCACCTTTCTCTTTCTTCAGCAATCAAGACTGCTTACAATGATAAACAAAACAAATATAAACTGAAACAGCATTAGAACAAACCTGAATTCAGGTTAAATATATGAAATAAATGGAGAGTTAAAAGCAGCGGTGGGTTGCTCCCGGTTCGGCCCAGTTCTAAGAACCGGTAGCGCTGACGGCGGGAGGCTCCACCCACCCACCTGGGATGCTTCTGCGCATGTGCAGAAGTGTCATGCATGCGCGAACCAGTAGCAAAGGGTTTTAGAACCCACTACTGGTTAAAAGCTTTAAAGAAGACACCTGCTTTCACTAACTTCCAGTTTAGAGGCCAAACATATTTCCCTAGAGAGCGGTTCTCAACCTGTGGGTCGCGACCCCTTTGGGGGTCGAATGACCCTTTCACAGGGGTCACCTAAGACCATCGGAAAACACATATTTCCGATGGTCTTAGGAACTGAGACACCGCTCCTCTATTCGTCCACATATGAGAACCCGGGGACGGTGCGACGCACAGGCAGCCCTTGAATGCACAGGTGCCGATGGAAGGGCCGCACACGCTAGCCCACCATCTTGGTGCCACGCCCCCTTTGTCACCTCATCGCTTCTCGCCTGGCAACGCGCACGCGTGGGGAGGGGGTGGGGAGGGGGTTGCAGCGGCGGGGCGGGGGTCGCGGCATTAGGAAGGTTGAGAACCACTGCCCTAGAGAGTATACTCCTCGTCTTGGAAGCCATATAGGACAATGTTTTGTCCTACAGATCAGAAAATTGGGATTCTAGTTGTGGGGAAATCATCTAAAGACCCTCTCCTACTAGTCTAAGTACTAGGCAGGTTCATAGCAGAAAGGTTCATGCTGTACATAGTTGGGTTTCAAGTCATTAATGATTTTAAAGGTCCATACCAGAGGTGGGTTCCTCCCGGTTCGGACCGGATTGCCCAAACCGGTAGCAACCCGCTGGTGACATCATGATGACATCATGGATCTGGTTCGGTTGGTGCCGGTCCATGGGCGCCGCCATCTTTTTTTAAAAAAAAAATTTGGAATTTTTTTTATTTTTTATTTTTTTTTCTCTGCGCATGCGCAGAAGCCGAGTTTCTGACACTGCACATGTGTCGCCATCTTGTTTTTGGCTTTTTAATTTTAATTTTATTTTTTTTGCATTGCGCATGCACGCATACCCGCGAGGTGCACGGGAGCCCATGAGGCGCGGCCACACGGCATGGGAGGAAGCGAACCGGCAGCGAGGTAAGATAGAACCCACCCCTGGTCCATACTGCCATCTTAGGTAGGTAAGTGGTAACCAGTCCAGACGATTCATTATAGTGGTAATACAATTCTTCTCTCTTTTACTGATCACCAGCCTAGCCAACTTAGTTTCCACTAATTGCAATTCCTGAATACAAGAATACCCCTACATTTAGCATATTGTAATAATCAAGGTGGGTTGTAACTGAGCTATAAATAACTGTTGCTAAGAATGTCTAGCTCAGTGAGGATCACAATTGATATGCTAAACATAATTCTGAAAATGTACCCCTTCCACAATGCCACTTACCAATCTAATAATAGTTAGGGAGCCAGGAACATTTGTAAACTGTAAATATGTTTTTTCTTAGGGAAAACAGTTCCATTCAGAGTAAGTGATACCTTAACTCCAGAGTCCAGCTTTTTTTATTTATTTAATGAAACAACACCTCTCCTTCGTCTGTATATAGTTTCAACTTTTTCTTCCTCATCCAGCTTATTACTGATGAGATTAAACGTCTTTCAACAATACTGCTTGGTCCCTTGGAATTGCAACAGTGGTGAAATCCAATTTTTTTTACTACCGGTTCTGTGGGCATGGCTTGGTGGGTGTGGTGTGGCTTGGTGGACGTGGCTTGGTGGGCATGGCAGGGGAAGGATACTGCAAAATCCCCATTCCCTCCCCACACCTGGGGGAAGGATATTGCAAAATCTCCATTCCCACCCCACTCTGGGGCCAGCCAGAGGTGGTATTTGCCGGTTCTCCAAACTACTCAAAATTTCCGCTACCGGTTCTCCAGAACCTGTCAGAACCTGCTGGATTTCACCCCTGAATTGAAAGACAAAGAACAATGGCATCATGAGCATACAGGTAGTCCTCCACTTACGACCACAATTGAGCTCAACATTTCTGTTGTTAAGTGAGACATTTTGCCCCATTTTACGATCTTTCTTGCCACAGTTGCTAAGTGAATCTTGATGCAGTTGATAAATTAGTAACTCGGTTGTTAAGTGAATCTGGCTTCTCCATTGACTTTGCTCGTCGGAAGGTCGCAAAAGGTGATCCCATGACCCCAGGACACAGCAATGGTCATAAATATGAACCAGTTGCTAAGCATCTAAATTTTGATCATGTGATTATGTGGCTGGTGCAAAGGTTGTAACTGTGGAGAATGATTATATGTCACATTTTTCAGTGCTGTTGTGACTTTGAACGGTGAATAAATGAACTGTTGTAAGTCGAGGACTACCTGTATTAATGGTATCCCACTACAATGCTTCAAATGATGACCACAGTTGTTTCAAGTAAATGTTGAACTACATTGGGGATAAGGTAGGAACTGGAGGAATACCATAAGTCAGAGATCTAGGTGTTACACTGCAATCCCCTTCATCACCCTTTCTACATGATCCAACAGGAAGGATCCCAAACATTTCAAAATAACACCCCTGAGGCCCAACCAAGACAAATGGCTTAGAAGGATGCCATGACAAGTGCTATTGAAATGTATTGAAACTCCAGGAAATATAATTATTATATGCCCAAAGATGTAAAAAAATCAACGTTACCCACCACGGAAGGATGGTTGGTGAAACTGGCAGCACTGACTTCTTTGATTAGAGAAAGGGCAATATATACATTTACTTGTGACTAAAAGACCTCTATGGACTTTTTGCATAAACATGGAATAAAAAAATGAACTTGTGATTTTGATGAATAAACAATACAGATTATACAAAGAAGAGAGTCATGATGTAAGAGAGAAAGGTTAAAATAAAACTTAACTGCTATGAAGAATATCAGAAGCCACTTCTTTACTTGTGTATACCTTTATATATTTTTTGGGTTTTTTTCTAGTTTCTTCTACTCTTTTTCTTATGGCGCTTTTAGCCTTTTCTTTTCTTTTTCTCTTTTCTTTTCCTCTGTTCTATTTTAGTTTGTTTTAGTTCTTATGATTGGTATTAACGTTTTCAATAAAAAATTATTTTAAAACTCCAGGAAAACTGGCAGTGTTGTGCCTTCTCCTATCTAGCTTCTGGCACAGGTCATAAACAAAAGGAAACTAAGTACCACATTCTGAACAAAATTCTAGGACAAAGTAGGACCAGAAAATCAGTTTCGGCCAGATACATCTGAAGTTAGGAAGCTACCATTTTCTCAGTCATATAACCCAAGGATGTAATATTTGAGACTGGCCTATAAATTGAGAATTCAAAGAAATAGTGCAAGATCAGAAGATGAGGAGAGACCTGGCTCATAGAATCACCAAGGGTTGGATTCAACTGAATGGATAACATCATCATCATAAGTTGAGAAATCTTCTGGAAATGTTAATAAAAGAACTAGGATAATACTCTGTGATGAGATATATACTACAGCTTTGCAATCTGGATTCTGGATTAGTAGCAGATATAATAAATCCTGGATTTGTAGCAGATTTATAGTAGATTTATTAAAATCACTTGAATAATTTAATTTTCTTTGATTTCACAAGATTTAAAGGAAAGAGTCAACTAAGTTTACCAGATCTGAGGTGCAAATATTCAGGCAGCCACTAGTTGGCAGCAAGGAGTTATAGAAAACTCTTAACTCCTTGCTGCCATCTAGTACTGTGTGTATTTTTGCAACCTAGATCTGGGCGGTGTGTGTGTGTGTGTGTGTGTGTGTGTGTGTGTGTGTGTGTGTGTGTGTGTGTGTGTGTGTGTATCTTGACGAAATTCAGAACCAATCCATACAACTCATCAACTCATACTACAACCAGACTAAAAGACATCATGGTGCACTATATAAACTGACCCATTACATATAAGTGCTTGGCTGGGAAATATCATCTATATAAAAATTAAATAAGAGAGGTGTCAGTATACAGCCTTCTTTTATGCCCTGGGTAGTTGTAATAGATGATGTTAGGTGTCCTTGATAGGTATATCTTTCTTTGGCTAGATATATAATCAAAATCAAGATAATCATTAATGTAGATATGAAACTCTTAAGATAAAAGTAAGTGAAGTGTAAAGTACCTCAACGGCTTTGTGCCAGTAAGGCTTAACAATGGAATAAATGAAATAATGATTAAGGAGAGAATAGCTCTTATGTCAGATAGCAATTTTCTTTGATTGAATCTGTCTGGAATCTTGACTTCCAGATTGCTTTGAAAAAGAACAGCTCTTTTCTTTTTAGAAAATAAACACTAAACTGAATTTTGAAAATAAGTAGTTTAGTTGTCCCCATGACAGTTACATGTTTTTTTTATAATGTGGGGGGCACATTACTTCATGGGCAAATGGCTTTTAATTCTTGTAACAAGCTAAAAGTCTCCTGCCCTTCTAGGTATTCTAAAGTACCCAATACTTCAAATACAAGGTTGGCCCATTCTTCTCCATAACGTTTACGTGAGTGGAAAAAAATCAGAAAATGGTCAATCACAAAGGCAGCTATAGAGATGTTTTTCATCTCGAGGAACAGCAGGATGCTAATGGTAGAGTTAAGAAGACACACAAAAAAAACCCCCACATTGATTTGTTGACAGAGGCCTCGCAGCTGTCACAGTAAAACACGGTTCTTTTGCACTTAATCAATGTCAGCCTCCAACCAAATCGTTTTGTAGCCTAGATGAAAAGCAATCAAGAGGAACATCTTCATAAGCATGAAGTCTGCTAGATGGAGTTCAATGAAGTGTGTCCTTAAGCTTAGGCACTTCAAGTGTGATACATGACCCGCAAGCTAATTGGAATCCTTTAACCCTTTCAAAGGTTGTAACAATTGCTGGCCTTTTTTCTTTTAAAAGAAGAAGAAGAAGAAGAAGAAGAAGAAGAAGAAGAAGAAGAAGAAGAAGAAGAAGAAGAAGAAGAAGAAGAAGAAGAAGAAGAAGAAGAAGAAGAAGAAGAAGAAGAAGAAGAAGAAGAAGAAGAAGAAGAAGAAGAAGAAGAAGAAGAAGAAAGAGAAGCCGGGGTACTGGGGAGGGGGTGGGTGGTGGAAGAAAGATTAGATTCCTATCTCAGTCCATGACTCTAAAAGGATATCACATATCCTCACTGAAACACAACATTTACCTCCGTCGGAAAAGCTGAGCTGTTGTTCTTAATTATTAAACCAGTCTCAGAAAGTGAGGGTACATATGCAAGTACACACACACACACACACACACACACACACACACGCACTAAAGAGATGCTTTAATACTTTATTTAATACTAAATGATGCTTTCATACTTAAAGCAAGTTGGAGGAGATAAAAGATGCTGGAGTCAGGAAATCCTTTTCTTGACTGTTTCTTAAGGTAAATCCAAATAATTGTATTATATTGGTTTTGCGAGGAAATTAAAATGTAGGATTGTTTTAAACAAGTAATTTATCTGCTTTCTAATTCTACTGAGCCAAGCACAAGCTACAAAAAAGTTAATGTTAAAATAATACTATACAAACGGGAGATTAAAATGATAAATTTGTCTAATTCAGATTCTTAGGGGAGGGGGGAATTATATTAAACATTATATTTAGGCACTGTCTTCCAAAATACACAGAATGACTCGACCAATGGCAATCCTCCTTTCCTACTTCTTTGGTTAGCATATAGCTAATCAAAACATCAGACTACACTGTCTCTGTATTTTCATGGATTTCATGCTATTATGCAATCATGCTGTTTCAAATATGAATAAATATTTAAGCGTAAATGTCAGGCTTTTGCTTCTGAAACTCGAGGAACAAGGTATGAATGATTGAGTATTTATTTTGTAGTTAACAAAAGTAATAACAAAAAAGTCATCTGTATGTTATATGCTGCAGAATGTCACTCGATTAAGTATTTCAAGTAGCTTAAAAAATATTACTGTCTATTGAGACCATACTCCAATGATGTGATATGGCAATCAGCCACACAAATCCAAGACTTTTTTCCTAGAATTTTCTACTCAGATTGAGGAAAGATAATCTATTAGAGAGATTCATTCAAAGGAGGACATGATTGCAGAGAAATTATTATGAACGGAGTTAAGTTGGGATTTTGTGTATATGGAGATGCAAGCTAGCCAAGAATTAAATGTGCCTTTCATGGCACAGTTCAGGAATCTGCAACTTCCTGGTTCCTATGTATGAATTAAGTCCCAAATAAAGTTGACGATTGAAGGCATTAAAGGCATCGGGTCAGCCAAATGCTGAGCAATGGGTAGGAACCATCTCATACCAAGGGAATCCTAATCCTAATCCTAACCCTACTTGAACCAAAAGAAGGGACATGCTGCAGATGATGTTAGTCTAAGTATTTCAGTTGGCAGATCCAAGAGAAGAGCCTTTTCTGCCTTGGCACCCAATCTTTGGAATATTATAACCCTCAAGGTAAGAATCCACCCACACTCTCTTGGTTGTTGGACAGTGACCAAGCCAAGGGGAGAAATCAAGCAGGGAAGTAGTCTAGAACTCTTACAAAGGCACAAGAGGGCAAAGTCTGACCCTCCTTGAATGCCATTGAATCTTGTCTACTGTAGTCTGGCCCAGGTGCAAACTGCCAGTCTGGGAACATTCTGTGTAAAAGGCATGAGTAATAAAGTGGCTAGTTGAACTCTCCATGTGTGGATCTGGTTGTTCACACCTGACATTGGCCTTCCTTAAAGGCCTTAAAACTTGACTCTATCATTTACCTGGAGCCCAGATAGGGGCATGCCATCCTGGAAGGGGTTGCTGGAGTAAATAGAAGACCTCACCTCCTGCTATCTTAGCTATTTCTTATTAATCATATCAAAATGGCCAGAGAGGACAAAGTTTCGTGACTGAAGGGGAAGGGGCATCAATATCATATAGCCAATAAAAGATCAGCAGATGAGACATTGAAGATGTTGCCCACCCCAAGATTTATGTTGAAAGAAGATAGAAAACAAACTGTTCAAAAGCCAAGGAAGCGTTTAGGCTGCCTCCATAGTGGACTGGTGCTGAGGCGAAAAACTACTCCATATGGGCATGTCTTTTAAAAATGGTTAGTAAAGCATGTCTGAGCTGTGGTAGATATATGTGATACATATACATTTCCTTCTCAGCCTTATGAATGGTCTGATCTTCCTCGATCTCAGGTCCTCTACCAGAGGCTGGAAATTTGAGGGTTCTGCTGTTCCCAGCACCGCACTCTTCTGGACAGAGAGCTCTGATGGGTCTGAGGATCTGTTGGAGTCATTCTCCCAGTTTAGGAGTCACAGTCCCAATTTCTCCTACCATTACTGGGACCACTTTGGCCGTTACTTTCCACATCCTCTCTGGTTCCTACTTCTCCAATTCGTCTGTGTATGTGTGTGTGTGTGTGTGTGCGCGCACGTATGTGTATATGTGTGTATATACACACACACACACAAACATACATACAAAGGTCATAATAATTCCCAACCATAATTCCCAATCAATAAATGTCATTATGGGTCACGGTAATTATGGAGTTTCAAAATAGATTTAGAAATGCCTACGTGTCACAAAGACAGCTTTAGAAATACATTATTTTGAGATTCGCTTTGTTAAATAAATACAAATGAAAATTTTCATACACCTTTATTGCTCTTTCAACATTTTTGTACAATAAAGCAAATTATACCTGGATGAAAAAAAAAACAGTTGATCCCTCATCCCCGTTTCAAGATCTGTTTCAAAGCAAGGAAATTAAATGTGTCTTTCAGTTTCCAAGGAGAGAAAAATAACAAGAGAGATTGCTTGGTTAATTCTTAGATTTGCAGGTAATATATTTGTCAACACAAAAATATCCCAAATAATGAGCTGGTCAGCTTGCATGGATGGCAGCATGTATAGTGCAAGCCAGGGCTAAGTCAAGTCAAGGGCAGTGACAACACTAATATTGCAGATTTTACTTCAGTTGCAAATCAATACAAATGTCAAGAGACAAGCTAAAATTGCCGCTAGTGTGTGAAGGAGACATTAAACACTGACTGGAATGAAACTTCTGCCGAATGAGCTTTTCCTTAAGCGCTGAGCTTACCTTATAATAAATCTACTTGGGTCAGTTCAGATAAATAGCCCTCACTACATCCAATAGCAATAAACCTCCAATAAAGTTACTTGTTATCTTCTGCCCTTTTTTTGCACCTTCAGATGTAATAAACAAACAGGGCCTTTAAACAATGCCAAGCAAATCTTGCCCTTGGAGCTCGAGCGATGCAGACAGTCAAAGGGAGCCAATTTGGAGAATGCTTCCATTGGCAGAATAGAAAAGAAATAATCATGGGATTGATTGTGGAACTCTTCTTTTTTTATCTCCTCTAAGCATCTCTGGAACAACCCTTGCATTTTAGAAAAGGAATCAAAGCGATCTGTTTCCATTGATATCTAAAGGTGTCTGGAATGACAGATTCATGATAAATATTTCTTGCTTGCTTTTCAAGGGATTGTGTCTCCCGCTACCACTGCTGCCAATTCTTTTCATCCCTAGAATCAAACACAGGACGTAATGGTATGTGGGGGGAATCATCTTGAGAGATAGGAGTAAAATCCACAGCCAGGGCAATGGTTGGGTAAGCTTAGCCTGTAGAACGAACATGAACATGGCATGGCATTACTTCCCATGTGGCTGTTAAGTGAGACATCACATAACCGCAACTCGCAATTTTACTTCTGTGTTCTCCATTAACTTCGCTTGTGGGAAGCCAGTTGTGAAACTCATAAATGGTGATCAAATGACTTTCAACTGAAATTCCTGTCCTAATTGTGGTCATAAGTTGAGGGCTATCTTGTACATAGGACTTTTGTTCAAGAAGGATGTTATAAAGAAGAAGGATTAAAAAAGAGAGAGAGAGTCAGGATGGCAGTTCTGAATGCTCAGTCAAAACCAGCAGTTTTCATAGGTGTTTATGTCAGATAGATGCACAAAAAAATAAATAAAAAATGGGGTTTTGATGACATGTTCAGGACCCCCTTTATTTATTTTTTTTAAAAAAAACTACCTGTAGATCTCATGATATGAAGGAAGAAAAGATATGAATGAATAAGGAAATAAAAGAAAGCAAAAGAAGATAAGTTTGATGTAGAACCCCAGGTGTAATCAGAGAGGAAATTTCAGTATGAAAATAATAAATTAATATTTATTTATTTATTATTTGCAGGCCTGATGGTATTTTCTAGATCTAGATGATGTGTGGGAGGATGACCAGTTTTCATTGCCCTTTCCAAAATGTCGGAGTTCTGGTTAATATTTCTGTATTTCCTTCTTCCTGTACAAAATGAGTAAGTTCCAACATATACTGAATCATTTTAGGAAAATATATTAAATCTGGATGGAGAAATGAATGTTATGTTTCTTGCAGTTTGCCACAAGTGGCTCATCAGTCCCAATGCCAACCATATGCCACATGCATTTTTATATATAATATTTTTTCTAAATAGCATCATAAAACTTGTCATATATCCCTTCTGAATACTAAGAGAAAAAGTGCCATCTCCTGTCCTGCATGGGGCCACATTTACACATTACAGATCTATGAAATATTTACAGAGGGAAGGTTAAATCAATACAGCTTTAAAATTTGCAGTTGGCCTTCTGGGGCTTATATCATCTTGATTTAATGAAGTACACCGAGAGAGAATGTTGACACACAGGGAAAAAATATATATTCCACTTTCCTGCACCCTTATTGTTTCTACAGAAGGTATTAAGTGGAATTTGCTGGTGACTCTTGCAGAAATTAATTGTTGCACATTTATTCCTTGAGTATTATTTGAAGTATTTCATACAGCAAAAGACAGAAGCCAAATATTTAATGAAAAGAAGCATGTGAAAAGCCAAGAACATTTTTCTTTGCTTAACTGGTCCCAATTACCAGGCATCAGAATTATTTACTCAGAACTAAATACCACTGAATTCAGTGATGCTTACTCCTAAGTAAACAAGTCCAATTTTTTAACATTATGAGAATTTGAGTAAGCATGCATGGGGCAGTTTGCCAAATTCTTCATGTTTAAACACTGTCGTAATATAGTTTAATCTAGTGTGATGTGTGGTCCCATTCATGAAGGCCTTAATTCTATGTGCAAACAAATCCACAATGGCTTGTTCAACAAACCATGATTTGCAAAATATGAGTTTTGCTAATGCATGAAAGCATGTTCTTTGCCAAACTTACTGACTGGGGAAAGGAAGAAAATTTTTCGGATCACGCCAAGCATCCTTCAAGGCAATTCACTGCTTTGCAGAACTAAATTCTCTGAACTAGAAGTAGTGCAAGATGGCCTGAAGATATTGCATTTCGAAGGCCATGTCTAGACTCTCTGGAATCACTTTTGGTTTAGAGCAGGGGTGTCAAACTCAAGGCCTGGGGGCGGGGTACTTAGATCTGGCCCATGGGGCCACCCTGGAAACAGTGAAGGACCGGCCCTCCCAAGCTCCGTTTTCACTGGCAGAGGGTTGCAGGAGGCCGTGGCAGCCGAAAATGGAGCTTGGGAGCTTGTTTTTGCTGACAGAGCGCTTGGGCCGCCACAGGCGCCCCCGACAGGAGTGACATTGAGCTGGCCATGCCCACCCCGGCCACACCTACCCCATCCCCCCCGAGGTCAAACACAACCCTGATGTGGCCCTCAATGAAATCGAGTTTGACACCCCTGGTTTAGAGGATTTATTTCTAGAAACTGCTGGGAATTATGGTCTGGAGCAGGAATGAAATGGTTCTTTTTCCCCAGTAGGAAAACTAGTGGATTTCTAATGTGTAGACCAGCGGTCCCCAAGCTTTGCGACATGGCTGGGAGGGAGGGAGAGGGGAACTGGGCCAAGTGAGCGGTGGGCTGGCGCACGCACATATGCGCATGCAGCTCAACTCGTGTGGCCCTGTAATAAATAGGTCATGTCCCAGGGTTTGGGACCCCTGGTGTAGACAGAAGCATGGCTGCTAGTTCTTAAATCAGGCTTCACTGATTTACTGATTTACATCCAAAATCTGATTCAAATTTGACATGTAAAGGTGCCATGATTTGATGCAAATTTGTAATTCCACATTTGAACAGAAGGAGATTAGATTTTAATTGGTTTGAAATTGGAGGTGATTAAAGTTTCACCCATAGGCTATAATAGGGAAGCACCAAAATGCTTGTAGCTATTTTATATTTTAGCAAACTAAAAATAGCAGGAATGGTAGAAGATGTTAGCAAATTTTCAGCCAGACAGCTTCAAGGCATATATAGCCAGGGTAAGAAAAGGTCGGCATAAAAACATCCGAATTTTCCAGCAAAGAATTTATGGAGATACTCTATTCCAAGTTGCAAATAAAAAGATTCATTAAAAAAAGAGAGGGGGGAAATGTTCTTATTAAATAAAAAAGATCTGCTACCCTCTGATCCCTAGCTTTCTTGGCTGACTGACTGATGAATAAAGTTTATATGAGATAGATAGATAGATAGATAGATAGATAGATAGATAGATAGATAGATAGATAGATAGATAGATAGATAGAT
>QLTV01003456.1:2422202-2454702 GCA_003457575.1 Thermophis baileyi
GGAAAGCTTGTTGATTTTGGTTGTCTCTCTATCTTTATAAATATATATCTATATCTATCTATCTATCTATCTATCTATCTATCTATATATCTCTATATATCTATATATCTATATATATATAGGTCTGTGGTTATTCGGGTTTTCTCCCACGTGAAGTTGGAGATGTCATTGCAACGTTTCGACGAAGTCTCATTCGTCATCTTCAGGCTGATTATCAGGCTTGTGTCTTCAGCCTCGTGCTCCTAAAGGAACTAAACTAAAGAAATTGTCTGCAGTACTTCATTTATTTATCAGTTCAATTTTTAGTACTCTGTTCGTGCTATAATACTTTTTGCTTAGTTTCATACTGTGGCTGATGTAATTTAATGTCTCTCTCTCTCTCTCTCTCTCTCTCTCTCTCTCTCTCTCTCTCTCTCTCTCTCTCTCTCTCTCTCTCTCTCTCTCATCATTCTTTGAAGCTAAACTTGGCCATTGATTGTGCAGAGATGGATTTTTCCATTAACGGTGACTTGTGTCTTCCTCCCCATTAAAGTACCATTTTTATTCCCAGTATTTTTCAGTTGATGGATGAAGAGAGAAAAACATTTGTTTGGTTGTTAAATATATTGTCTTTCTGCTTAATGTGGAGGACAGCCATGTCTTTCCCACTAAAATTAAATATTGAGAGTATATTCTGGGTCCCCAGCTGTCTACTCTGGATATGAATGGCAATGTGATCTCTTAGAGGCCCTGGGTGTCAGCTTTTTCAGCTTTTTTATATTTATTTATCTGAGGAAGTTGCTGATATTTGTTCAAGATTTTCTTAGTATTTTGAGGCCCATAGCAACGAGGAAGTAGAGGATAAAAATGATGGTATTGTGGAAGTGCCCATCATTGACAATATACTCAACTGGTTTCAAAAGTCCCTGATTTTAATGACTGTGACAAGGGTTATTTCTCTGAGTTATACAAACTAGGATATACTGAAATGGAATCTGTCAAGTACAAGACCCGTGGTGGCACAGTGGTTAGAATGCAGTACTGCAGGCTACTTCTGCTGACTGCTGGCTGCCAGAAGTTTGGCAGTTCGAATCTCACCGGCTCAAGGTTGACTCAGTCTTCCATCCTTCTGAGGTCAATAAAATGAGGACTCAGATTGTGGGGGGCAATATGCTGACTCTGTAAACCGCTTAGAGAGGGCTGTAAAGCACTGTGAAGTGGTATATAAGTCTAAGTGCTATTGCTACATGATAGTTGACCTAAGGGGGGAAAATTAATTAGCTTCCACATTTTGGATTAAACTTTAGCTCTAACAAGGCCTAATTCACTACCACTGAAATATTAGCCAAGCGTATTCACAGGGTAAAGGTACAGTGGCTAAGTGACTTAAAAGACACCAGAGAAGATCTATACTCTGGATGTTTGAGTCCTACTACTGTGTGACAGAGTGAAGTCCTGTTCCTTGCCTCAGCTCCTGCCAACCTAGCAGTTCAAAAGCATGTAAACACAAGTAGATAACTAGCTACCACTTCAGGGGGAAGGTAACAATGTTCTGTGTTTCACCATATGCTTTGTGCTGCAGCATGATGCCATGCTAGCCACATGACCATGGAAGCGTCTTCGGAAAGCACTGGCTAAATGGCATAAAGAAACGGAGATGAGCACTGCCCCCTAACGTCAGCGATGACTAGCCAAATAAAACCCACAGAGAATCCTTATTCAAAATGTTCTGTTTCTTTCTATTACAGTGGAAATGTGCTACCAAACATGAAATAAATTTTGACCATTAAAAATTGAGATCTGCTTCTTTATGGAGAAAAGAAAAGGTGGAGAAAAATCTATTTCATGTATGTTGGACCACCCTTAGTAGGCCCTGCACATCAAGGCTATTTTTGACTATTTTGGTCAAACTATTGGAGCTGACATCCCCATGTCATTTTGACTAGCTCATTTAAAACTGGAGCGCATCACTGAATAATTTAAATTGCTATAGTAACATACTTGGCTTTCTTAATGCATTCAGTTCACACTTTGCTCTTGATTGAACTGGCTATTGGTTTGTATCCTTCAAAGGAGCTCATTTTCTGATGCATAAAATATGACAAACATAAAAAGACAATGTAAGCCTTGTGCAGGAGAAAAGGAGAGAGAGAGAGAGAGAGAGAGAGAGAGAGAGAGAGAGAGAGAGAGACGTGTTTTTTTTTAAATGTTTGTTCTTTTTTGTAAAAGAAAAAGAGGTTGATCCCTTGTGCTCTTCTGAAAAAAAAAAGAGGTACATCCTTTGTTAAACACATTGTTAGAATAACAAATGCACCCTTTAAAAGAAAGAATCCATTACAAAATGCATTTCTGAGCAGCTGCATCTATTCTTTCTTGAACATGCAGATTTGGGTCATTGCCGTTGTACATCTGCATCCTCATCCTCACCCCAAGGTGACTTCATTCCCAACGGTTGTTGTTCCCTGGAGATATATTCCTGATATTTCCCTATAGCGTTTTGCTGAGCTAGTCAAACTATGTAGTCTACCATCTGTCACTTTGGCAACCTTAAAAAAAGCTGTGCATCACATGGGCCTGCAAGAATTAATCACTGCTTAACAGTATGTGCTCCATTTTTTTGAAGTCGTTTGGGTTATCTGCATGCAACATTGTGAGGACAGAATGTAGGGAAGTAATGAGCCATGGCCTAACACTACACTTGTTCTAAATCATTAATATTTATGATTGTATTATTATATTTTAATATTAATATGGAGAAGGATGTGAATGTGTATGTCGGGGTGTGCGTACACAGGCACGTACTCCTGCAAAAATAGTTCTAATAAAAGCAATCTTGGGGGAAAGATGCTAACAAAATTTATTGCCAGAATTCATTGTGATAGGCAATGGGTCTTATAAATTACTGTAGGGGGTGAGGGAGGCCGAATATGGGAAAGGTTTTTCAGCAACTACTGTGTCTCAGTCTTTTTGAACTTTGGAAGTTCAGCTATTCTGCAAGATCTAGTACTTTCAGCAAAATGATGGTTTGCAATGCTCCTTTGTATGTGCATGTAGAGGAGAAGCATATGCCATTACATCTTAAATGACACAGCACTGTCCTTGAGACTGGGTTGTACATTTTAAGCATCTGTAGCAGATAAAAATGTTTCTGCCCTCTGGGTTATGTTTCGTTCCTCCAAAAATTCAATTGTTTTCTTTTTAAAAAATCTGAGAGCAGCCCAGTTTTTCCAGTTTATTTTCACAAAAATCGGGAAATATATTTTAAAACTTAGGGTGATTTTTATACTTTTTAAACCCCAATATTAACTTTATGTGATGGCAACATAGAGCATCATTAGAGGAGGAGGTTCCTGAGTCCAAGGAGGACAGGAAGGAGAGAAAATGCAGAGTAATTTTGCCTTCATTTAAAAGAAATTGATTGAGTTGGTGAATTACACTGGCAGCTTTCAAAATTTTGATCCATTACTTTACTAGCAATAAAAAACCTTTCCAGAAATTCAAGCATTCTGTTTTCTTGAACTGCCTGCTCAAATAACTTGACATTAATCTTTAAAGCCTTATCAGGGATGTGTCTTGGAATTATGTTGCTTCAATGAAAAAGGAAGTCTTTATAATTAACTGAGGGATGAATTAGCATGAAAAGGCTCACTAAAGATTTTGGAAGAATTCCACATTGTGTGCTGATTCATGATGGGCTGAAGGGTTGAGACACAGAGGGGAAAAAGGAGATTATTTCACAGTTTTTCTTCATTCTTTCCCTCTTCCCAGTAGCATCCTTGGAGGCCAATGGTCTGAAGCCAAAACACACATAACAGTTTAAGGGAACTTGACCTGGTAAACTTCCTTGGGTTGACTCAGATGAAAAGTGTCACACCTGTGGAAATGTAGGATACCTCATAAATAAATACCCAAATCACTCCAAAACCTCAACTTCAAGAAAAGACTCCTCTCTCCCTGAAATGTTCAGCGGGGGGGAGGGGGGTCATCAGACAAAGAAGAGGCACTTGTGTAGCTACTTGGTTTGTACACATTACTTTGGCCATGTAACGGAGGGGGATTCACTGGAGAAAGCAATTATGTTTGGAAGAGTTAGCGGTAAAAGGAAAACAGTCAAAGAACATGGTGATTGGATACTGTCAAAGCTAACACCAGCCAGAGCATAGAAAAACTCAAAGAAATAGTGCAAGATCGGAAAATGTGGAGAGACCTGGCCCATGGAATCATCAAGAGTTGGACACAACTGAATGGATAACATTGTCATCACTGGAGAAGCCTTTCCAGGAAGAAAGAGTCAATGGCAGACTACTAAATCAGTCCAATTCCTTTAGCTGAGAAATGAGCTGGGGATTCTTGTAACTATATTTGACTGCTTCCTTGCATATCCCAATTGTCTTGGGCATAGACTAGCTACAAAACACATAATTCTGACATTCCCTAAAAGCAAGGAACAATTTTGTTTCACTCTCAATAGTATCAACAACACTGATTGTAGACATCCTTCCTGCACCACTGCCTGAATCTCTTTCCTTGCTAGAAAGACATGCAGATTTTGGTGCTGTTTGGGGATAAAGAAGAAGCAAACTTTTTCTCTGCATTGGACAAGTGGCCACTACTAATTTGCCAATGGAACCTCAGATCCCAGCTAAACAGCAATAGTTCATGTCTACTCAAGAGTCAGCAGTTTTAAAGAAGTTTCTAAATGTCAGTTGTAAAAAAGGAATTTCTTTGCACTTCATCTGCCACATCTGCACATCTGTACCATTTTTATAAAAAAGAAAGATTTTTTTTTCCTTTAAGGTCTGTTGAATTTGTACCTATTAGAGATCACTATCCACTGCCTCTTATTTTGGATCTGTTTAGCATCTTCATAAGGCAAGATTTTCATTAAATTGGATTTGAGAAGAACTTACAATTTAATTCAGATGAAGTAGAGCCATGAATATTTAACAGCTTTTGACACTTGTTATGGCAAGTTTGACTATACAATAATGCCTTTGATCTAGCTAATTACTCTGCAGTCATTTCCAGATTTGTGAACAAGATAATTTCAGATATTCTAAGCAATATGTTGTAGTTTACCTAGATGACTTTTCAATTTTTTCAGTTCTTTCTCTGCATTTTACTCACATTAGATGTGTGTTAAAATACCTACACAAAAGTTCTATGCTAATTAGGAAGTGTGTGGTTGGTATTTTTGCCTTGGACCTTATGAATTATTGAATATAGCAATAGCAATAGCACTTAGACTTATATACTGCTTCATAGTGCTTTGCAGCCCTCTCTAAGCAGTTTACAGAGTTAGCATATTGCCCCCAACAATCTGGGTCCTCATTTTACCCACCTCAGAAGGATGGAAGGCTGAGTCAACCTTGAGCCGGTGAGATTTGAACTGCCGAACTGCAGCTAGCAGTCAGCTGAAGTAGCCTGAAGTGCTGCACTCTAACCACTGTGCCACCTCGGCTCTCTAGAGAATATCTAGAGAAGGGAGGCAGACAGAGTCAACAATGGTACAACCTATTCTCATATGGCAGCCACCTAGAAATGTTAAAAATGTCCAACTTTTGGAGGAGGGCAGGATTGCAAACTCTTACAGTTCATTCCTGGTTTTGCTGAGTACACAAGATCACTGACTCAGCTCCTGGGAAAAAAGTCTTAATTTAACTGACCTACTCTAAAACAAGTAGCCTTTCAGGCTTGGGTTTTT
Organism: Thermophis baileyi; assembly: GCA_003457575.1. Lineage (NCBI taxonomy): Eukaryota > Metazoa > Chordata > Lepidosauria > Squamata > Dipsadidae > Thermophis > Thermophis baileyi. The sequence goes on from QLTV01003456.1 coordinate 2,427,886, forward strand.
TTCCCCTCCAAGTCTCTGCTCTGCCATCCAGATCTTAGCCACTCATTTATTTTATAAATTGATGCCTCAAACTCTGTTTTGAACTCTATTCTTCAGTCTTCGAGGATAGAGGGAAGACTTACTGCCCTGCACATTTTATTCTAGACTCCCTTCCAGCTGAACAGAAATAAAGAGCTGTGAGCAATAAGAGTACAATGTACAATGTACAAAGAGCACAGTGAAGATATTTCTTGAGTGGAGAAGCCCACTCAATGCAAGTGTAGGAAGATCACAAGAATTTGGAATACTCATAGAAGAATTAGGCCATCATTCTATGTCTGCTCAGTTAAGCGCAATTTTTCTATTTAACTTGTTCTGTGTTCCTATGTGTCTAGCTCACAAAAATTAATTGTCAGGTGCTCTGTCACGCAAACCTGTATATTTTTGTCTGTCCCCTCTTTCCACAATCTTGAATCCTTCTTCAAAGAATGAAGGAAATGAAAAGAACAAATGTTAGGGATGTGAAAGCAGGAATTGGATCTGTTGGATTAGATTTGCTTGCAATTGAACCCCTTGGCCAAGTGATTGGATGAATAACCTCTGCTGGGATTCTTCTCCTTTTTCTATGGCTGCAGATTTTTTTTTCATTATCATAATGTGCATGTTCTCTTCCTCTCCAAGAAGAGGTGCTGCAACTTTGCCACTATAATAAGACTGCAAAGAATGTGGGAGTTTTTAAAATATTGTAATTTTTGCTCAGGGATTTCTGGTGGACAAAAAGAGAATGTCAAAGAAAGAATTGGTGTGAGGGATTTGGTTTCCTCATGTCATATCTGTCATCAAACCAAGGCTATCCATGGTGGGTTTTTTTAAAAATTTGTATGGCATAGCAAAATGCAGCATAGTGCATAACATTCACAGAAATAAGTTATAAAATGTGTATCGAAATGTAAAACACCAAAGCAAGCAGTGAATTATTTTACAAACACACAGTATGAGTGATGAATAAAATTAAAAAGTTTGGTTCTAGTTAAGCATTGTCCAGATTTTCCTTGGAAGATCAAAGCCAAAAGGGCATTGTATATAGTTCAGTGTAGACTAGCCTCCTTGTGGTGCATCCCAGGAAATGTGACTTTGTCACTGCTAAATAGTTTATATATTATGGCTGCTGGACCTCACAAGGATTTCCCAGCAAGAAGCAGCAGCATGAATACTGCTGTCCATGCTAAGCATGATAATTCTGTTCCCCTTGAGACACAGTTTCTTTTATTAGTGATCTCTCAGACATGCATGGTTTGTTTGTTTTTACTTTTGTCCCTGTAGTGGTTTTGATTATCAAGATGGCTCTTTTTGTTCCATGTAAAGGACAACTTTCTATTCTGGAAACTGTGCATAGGTTTCTTGGCCACCTTTTCAGCTATGATTGCATCTTGGTTTTGGAAAGCCTTTTTTCAGTTACTAGACATTCATATTCATCTGTTATCATCTCATGTGGGGAACCACGGGGATAACCTTGAAAAAACTATCCAGAAGCTGTTAAGACAACAACAGGTGTAGAAGCATGTGTTAAGTCAAGGGAGGTTAGAAAAATATTAGAAAAAGATTCAGATTGGCTCCTCCCCAGACCCTGTAGGGCATAAGAAGAAGAGAATGCAAAACACATACATACTTGCAAGAGTCTATACTTTAGTTTGTCTCAATAAAGCATAATTCTAGTCCTCCTATGGAATCATTGTTGATAAAACTGACATCTCATCACCAGGAGTCAAATGAGTAGACAAAAAAAGTGGTGCTGGAACAATATTTCTCTTTGCTATGTATGCTCTGAACATGACAATTGTCCTAATCAGTTGTCATTTGAAGAATTTGCTCATAACCACTCTGTATTCTTGTATTGGCATATTTCCTTCCAAGAAGTTTATGGCTATAACCCATGCTGTTGATCCTGTCTCTGCAGTTTGTCCAGCCTTGATTTTTCCAACAAAGGTAGGTGGCACAGCTCTTCTTAAAGGAGCAGCCAGATTTGGCCTAGGCTGCATATAAATAGGCAGCAGTTGTGTATAGCTAAAACTGCACCAGGATTGCTATGGAGGATTTGGTGTGACTTTCCCCTATGTTTTTAACTTGGTCTCGTCCATCAAAGAAACTGCACCCAAAGTTTATTGGCCACTTCCCTGTGACCACTCAGATTAGCCCAGCGAACTTTCATTTGCCACTACCCACTACTATGAAAATACATGTGACAATTCTCTGCTCAGTCCTTGGATGAGAGGGGGCTTCTTGCTCGCAGCTCCTCCCACCCACCCACCCTCCCTCCCATTCTGTTAGACAGGAAAGAGGAATATGAGATGGAGCATGATTTGTTTTGCAGTCAGCTTTTACTAGCTATATGTCCATTTTGTCTCTTAAAGTATGATTGATTTTAATATCTTAATTCATCTCACTTAAATACTTCAGATACTCGGATTTTTCTTCCTGAATCTGTTGCCTAGCTTGAATTTAATGAAATCCTCACCCACTGACAATGAACTTGATAATGTTCTGTAACTTCTTAAAATATTGTTAGAAGTAAAATAAAGCTCCCTATACTCTATTATATGTGCATCAAAGGCTCATGAACACGTTCAGCTGTCCATTTGAATTAAAAGTCTTTTAGCTCTAATTTATCAAATTATTCCACAAAGCAGGGCTAAATATATGTTCCCTGCCTATCTGGAAATCAAGAGTTCTCAAATAAACAGAAGTTCTTTCCCATCGTCTCTTAATTGTCACTTGCTGTAGATGTCAAACTAACGGAGAAGCAGAATCTAATTTCCTTGTTTGATTCACCATGAAATTAAACTGAACTGACAATTTTTATTTTCACCTGGCAACTTTGCCCCACACTATTTAAGTCTAGTTAATCAAGTACGGTTATCTATTGCATACAGTCGTCTTTCCTTACCACACCTCTGATTTGCAGTATCCCACATCCCCATCTCCTTCCAACAGCCTGGCCTTGGATTATATTTGCAGTTTTGTAAGGTGTAAAGGAATGCAAGGAGGTAGTTAGCAGAGATGCCAGAAGATATATCATGTCACAGAATTATTGCTGAGAGATGAAGGCGAAGCTGATGAGGGGAAAGGAGAAATAGAGAGGCTTGCATAACTAAAAAAAAAAAAAAACCCACCCCAGCTAATAATTTTCTTATCTGTTATAACATGAGAGATGTGGGTTTTCATCTTAATTTATTATGGAAGGCCCTGACCAAGCCAGTCTTTCGAGGGCTTTTATGCATTAGTCCTTTCTACCTGCTGTTTGCCATTCCCACATGCTGATAGTGCAATATGCTCCATAATTGGCCTCTACATATAATCACAATAGTGTACTGTACTAAGACAAAGCTGAATTTAAAAGGATTTGCCAGTTAAAATAGAATAAAACAAGAACAGAAGCACTCAGTCAATATGGATGAAGGCTAGAAATTCCAGGAGCTGCAGATCAATATATATGATGGGTGCCAGGTTGGAGAATCCGGGTGCATTGTGTTGTTTGTCAGATACTGATTCAATTGGTTAGATAGCACAATGGATAAAGAGAAAGAGAAAAAAAGAACTTGCTAGAGAACTTCATTAATTTAATTATCCAAAGTATCAGAAACTTTCAGAATTGTGTTGTCTGCTTTCCCAACTTCTGTTAAAATTATCAACTTTAGACTTAGTTCTTAGAGCAGTAGATTACAGCATTGAGCAGGTTACATCTTTTTCTCCAAATCAGCATGAACTTGTATTCTCTCATCAAGTTTTGCACACTGAATCTTTTCTAAATATGTTCTGTGTGTGCCTGTGAAGCAGTCAACAACCCTACCATCTGCTGTTCAGTCAGGTAAGATCCCAGTAAGACAGCGGTTCTCAACCTGTGGGTCGCGACCCCTTTGGGGTCAAACGACCCTTTCACAGGGGTCGCCTAATCGCGTGCTAGCCACCATCTTGGTGCCACGTCCCCTTTGTCACCTCGCACGCAGGGAGGGGGTGGGGAGGGGGTCGTGGAGGTGGGGTGGGGTCGCGGCATTAGGAAGGTTGAGAACCACTGCAGTAAGATAATTATGGGCATCCAGTTTTATAATATTCTATGTGAATTTATGTTTTATATTTGTTGTCGTTGTATGCAAGAATATATGTTAGATAGCACTTTAATATTAGACACCTTTACTCTAAAACTTACTTCTTCAGTAAGTATAATTGAAACACCAATGTTCAATAGGGACTCCTTGGAATAACTCCATTGAGTAAAATCTATTCTGTATTCTGTTCTGAATGAATTGCTGTGCAAATAATACAAGATTATATTTTCTGTTATTGTTCTCAGCACCTAAATGTGAAGAGCTGAGCCTGACCAAGAAGAGTTTTATTATTCAGGTTTCATGTCGGACGATAAGCAGTTGAGATATAGAATCTTAGAAATTAGCAAAGCCTTAGCAAAACTTCTACCTTTGTTTATGAGTGAATTAATTAAGGTAAGCATGAGGGGCTACCTGTCCCACAAAAACCAGAATTGCAACATCCTTTGCACTAGAGTTGACACTTCATTAGTGATGCTTTGAAATACTCTTGTTTGTCTCTCACCTTTAGTGAGTTTTCTTACAAACATTCCAGCAATATCAGGTGCACATTAATTGTTTTGTTTCTCCATGTTAACTGTAGTCTGTGTTTCTTTGAAATTCTTAACAAGAAGTTTGCCTTAGGCATAATGGGTTGGTAAAGACCTACAGCTGCCAGTCGGAAAATGTGTTGGGACTTTTTGAGCTGCGTTGGCCAGGATTTCTGGGAAATGTTGTGCCAATAGTTGGGAATGGTATGGTTGAAAGGTAATTAGTTACTGATTTGGGCAATCATTTGTTGTATAGAACCATCAAAGGTATTTGATTGCTCTATGCAACAATGTTCTAAAAAGACTAATTATCATCATCCATAAAAAAGAAAATCAGGGCGCTTAAAAAGAAAGAAAAAGAAAAATTAGAATAGGTTAATCTCCATTATTTTAAACTTAATTAAGTTTGTGTGAGATCTATATTAAAGATTACCTTTTATTATCATGAACCAAAAGTCACAACTTTAAATTAATCCTTAGTATAATCAAAAGTAAGATATGCAGGATAAATTCAGTCTAGGACATGTAATTTTTTTTAAAAATGAATAAAAGAATCATCTGACTAGAGCAGGATTCTATCATCTGAAGCCCCGAGGCCACATTTTACTACCAAGTCTTGAATTAGCATACAGAGCCCCTTCAAAGTTGCCAATAAATTGTAATTCGTGATATGACTGAAAGGGAAATATATTAAGTGCAGGATGGAATAGGTTTTCATATTAAATATCATTAATGTAATTTAAATCAAATTTTGTCCTATTCCCATATATTTTTGGAAGTTCAGAAACACACACACACATCCTTGATTAAATTCTGGGTGAGATTGAATTGGTTACTAAATGTTGCATAATTAAAAAAGCTGAAACAGTAAGATACAGAGGTGGGGGGGGGGAATCATCAAATTCATTGTCACTGAATTCAAATAAATTGATCCAGGTTGAAGCAAGCTTGTCTATATGTTCTCTTTCAGATTGTCTTACCTCATCAACAGATAAATCAGCACATTGCAAGTCAGTAATGATCAATCTTTGTAGACTAGCCCACGTTCTGATGCAGAATGAGATGAGTCCTATGAATGAAATCCAGATGCAAAAGCTCAGGCACGCTTACAAAATTTCTCCTTCTGTCTCTTGCACACCTTCAGGATGGCTGGGAGAGGAATTAAGATCCCCTTGCTATTCCTCACTCCTCACATTCTTGGCATGATTATTATTTTGCTAATTCAACACACAATGTTTTAATCAAGGATCTCTGGGAAAGGGATTTAAATCTTACCTTATCTCCATCACCTTGAACAATATCATTCGATCCATATCCAGATCACAATTCCCTTCCACTCAGCTGATGACTGAGCAGTTGAGCCAGTGGGAAAAAGAGTTGCAGATCCTTGGACTGAGTCAAATGACCCACAGAACAAGGCATGCATTAATCTGTAGGTGCACGGGATCATCATATATGTACTACTAGGTCTGTGATGGCGAACCTATGGCACATGTGCCAGAGGTGGCACGCAGAGTCCTCTCTGTGGGCATGTGCGCCATCGCCACCTGGTCTTCAGGTTTTCAGGGCTCTGGCGTGCATGAAGATCAGCTGGCCGACGCAAAACCAGAAGACCAGCTGGTCTTCGAATTTCCGGAGCTCCGGCACGCACGAAGATCAGGTGGCCAGCGTGCGCATGCATGCTGGCCAGCTGGTCTTTGAGTTTCTGAGGCTCTGGCACGCGCACATGCATGCGTGCACACACGTGCGCTCCAGTTTGGGCACTCGGTGCTGAAAAGGTTCGCCATCACTGGTGTAGGTGAACCAGCCATGCCAGAGTGCAATGACACTTGCAGAGTCGATAACTACAAATGAGAGAAATACTTAAGAATTAAACACCTTTATAGAAGTGACAAAAAATAAACTTTCTTTTGCATCGCTCATACTACTGAGCTGGTACTAAAAATAAAATTTGAGCTTCTCAAACAGACAGTGAACAATGCCTCGTGCTGTGCTTCTAGTTAATGAGTGCTAACATAAAAGCATTATTACAACAAACTATGTGAGTCTGCGCTGATGATTCTATAGCCATCTGACTCAACAATTAAATTACCCAAACACCATTTAACTCCCCATTATTATAGAATGTGTCTGCCTGATAATGACTGCAGAATTCAGAAAGCTGTGGTTAATCTAGGATTTTTTTTCCATGGAGTTGTGATGACTTCCTAGATTCAAAATAACCTAAGCCAGGACATTTTATGTATGCAATTATAGAACTGGGTTTTATATTTAAACTTATAAATAAAATTTAGTTTATGAAATTTAGGATATTATTGTAATATTCAGGTGCGGGCAACCAAAGCTAATAGGCTGCATGTCCCCCACCCCATGGCAGAGTGGCTATTATTGGCTGGTATTTCCTCAACCTTTTGCCCAAATTAAGGGTATTAATGATTGTTCCCATTCCTTCCCTTAAACCCATCCATAAAAGCCCCAAGATGGCTTTTAAACGTTTGATTTCAGGAGATTTTGGAGGGAGTTATGTGGCTTAAGGTACATAGAAGGAAATAAAACTGATTTGAAGACAGCAAAGTCCACATTTTGGACAGAGAGGACTGCTGGTTTGAAAGAGGGGTCAAAGAGATTGTTCCACAGTGCTCCACATGTTTTGGGATTGCATTATTATCTGATTACAACAATGTGAAGTCACAGCTGCCAGTTCTTAGCTGCATTGGCCTTGATATGCATTCAATTCTTCCCAAGAACCTAGGATGTGGTAAGATATCAGCACTGTATATGTGCAAATCCAAGCAGTGTGGTCTTTTGTAATTGACAGATGGAAATTTTGTCAATGCGCAGGTCTGTTAAATGCCATCCACATTTTTGGGGTATGGCACCCAGAGTGTGCTGATAACCACTGGGACCATCATGCCAATTTATGCCATAATCTTTCAAATTCAGATTTCAGATCTTGATATTCTGTGATCTTTTCCAATGTGCTGTCTTCTATTCTACAGGTAATGCTCTACTTATAACCTCAATTAGGCACTTATGATTTACTGTTATTCCAAAAGACCAAGAGAGAGGACCGCTGGTTTAAAAGAGGTGTCAAAGAGGCCATCTATGTCAAAATTGAACAGCCCTCTCTCAACAGAGGGGGAGGGATACGGGCATCATCATCATCTCCAGTCTACAACACAGTCCTTTCAACAGTTCCAAGAAGGCACCACACCCATTTGCACCACTCAGGTGACCCTGATGACACAGATAAACCTCCAGGTGGCTTTAACGACTCTCTAAAAGAATGCAAATGACCAGCTTTCTGCAAGGAGTGTAAATCCTTCCATTCCCCACCATCCAGTCAGAGCTGAAGAAGCTTCTTGTATGAGAAGTGAAACATCTTCAAAGAAAAACCAGAAAGTCCAGTTGCCTCTTGAAAAAGCACCTTTTGGGGAAAACTGATAAAAGTATGTAAATTCAAAGCAATTACTCATACTTCCATGTAAGTAATGTATTGAACCCATAAACCAAAGACCCAAGGAAATTTGGAAATCACTTAACAAAAATACAAGAGGGAGGAGACAATTATATTCAAGTCCTAAAAAGGGCATTTTTCAGTGCTCATCTTGCTGGACAGACTTGTTTCAAGCTGTGTTGTTCTTCAGAAGTCCAATAAAAATTGTAAGTCCCTGTTATCTTCTTGAGATGTACATCAAACCTCACTCCCTTCAAACAATTTTCATCATCAACAATATCTTACTTTTCTCTGTGTTTATAGTATCTAATTGTACAATTATAGGTACAATTTTAAAACCCTTGCATTAATTTAAAAGGAAACCCAATATTTCTTATCAAAGCAAGATAAAGGATAATCAATGGCCATAGAATTCCTTATTCAGTCAACTATTACATTCTAAAGACTGGAGGTCAAGCTTCTGTTCCACCCTTTTTCTTTTTTTAGTTTTATACTAATAACTATTGTCTTTATATAAATGATAGGAAGGTTTTCTTTTCCATCACAAAAATGGGAAAGCTTCTTGATCCACTGAAAAGGCACCTTCAACTAGAAAGCTGTGAAGTCTTCAAAGAAGACTCTATGGAGCGGGACATGGCTAACCTCATAAACTCAAGCAGGAACAACCATTTCTTCCGGAATCTTATACTTAGCCTCCAATCTCTCTCTTTTTTAAAAAAAACTTTATACAGATCAAATAAAATGTGTTATTCTGCTTCTCCTGAAATTCCAGTGTTTTTGAGCAGCTGCTTATTTATAGATTTGGCCACTTTTATTTTGTGATGTGACTTCTGTTCATTGCCAAGCTGATCTTGTTTTAAGAATTGATCTCGTTTTGGAAGCTGCCTCAAAGCATTCCCAGAAAAAAAAAAATTGACATATTGCCTATAAATAGATAAAATAGCCAGCCAAGGATAATTGGTCCATTTTCAATGGTAACAATGGCATCTAACAGTGCTGCTTTCTTGTGACTAAAAATGTCATCAGGGGTTGACTGAAATGAAGTTCAGATTGTACTATGGTTCTGCTTTGTTCATGCAATTTTGTAGTAGGGGCTGATGTTACTATATTTTTATAGTTAACCCTTCTACATTTTGGGCAGTTTTTCTTGTCTTTTTTTTCTTTTTCTTACAAAGCATTCTGCCAATGGGGGATCAGAAAAGATAAAAGCTGTTTGTTGGAAACATCACAAACTACATTTTAGATGTACTAAATGAAAATAAAATTATTATTACACCACAGACCATCTTAGCACCTGAAATTATTGAGTCTCAGTAACACAATAAAGCAATAAATCCTTAAAGATATTCTGTTTGGTTTTGATTTAAAATTATTTGTGCCATTTAAAAAAATATATAAACATGGCATATAAAGGTGAAATATTGAAATTAAAATACATAATTAAAGTAAAGTAAAATAATGAACACTAACCAAAGTCTAATACATTATATTTTATCATATTCTGTGCCACATATTCTATGCTGCATTGATATAGGTTTGTGCTAGCCATCATATATGTCAGCAAAATGTTATGGGATCCAAATGCCAAACTGCCATCTGTGAGCACTAGAACATAGAATAATAGAGTTAGACGGGACCTTGAAGGTCTTCTAGTCCAATCCCTTGCTTGAGCAGGAGATCCTATATCATTTCAGATAAATGCTTGTCCAGTCTCCTTTCGAAAGCCTCCAATGATGGAATACCCACAACTATTGATGGAGCACTATTCTTCTTGACACCCAAGAAAATAGAAAATAACAATTAAAAATATCATAGTTCATAATATGGGGACTTACAAAGTGTGAGAGAAGAGTAACTAGGAATAAATAAACATGCTGAATGACAAATCACCTTTTCACTTATTTGTTTATTTAATAAATGTATGTGGTTGCTATCAAAGCTATCAAAGGAACTCTGGCTGGTAAACAAGAATAAAGTGAAATATGGATTGTATAGTACATTAGTTCATTATTAACTTATTATACACTGTGTCAGTGTAATCAAACATTGCTAATACCTCCACATTTTTGTAATTAATACAAAAATGTGCATAATTATTTCAGGAACGCATCGATTGTATAATAATTTTATAACAATTTTTGCAGTGAAAAAAAGAATTCACCATGACCTTCAGATTACTTTCGGAATTATGAAAAGCGATGATACGGATATGATTAGCCTGATAAAAGCATTTTGTTTTAAGTGAACATCTCAGGCAAGTTTAGCAGTGAGAAGGAAGCCTGGTTGTAATTGCTCCTATTTCATTGGACTCGTCTTTGTATGTAGAGGTAGCATTGTGCGTGTGTGGGTGTGTGTATGTGAATCCATGCCAGTGTCATTTTTCATACCCATTACGGTGTGGGCTCATTAAAATTCTCACTGCAGCACCGAAGCTGGTTGGACTGAAATGGGGCTGACAATCCTCATGTCTGCCACACAGATAACCAGACCTTATGAAGGTGAAATTAGTTTTCAGGAGCTGTGCTGCTCACTTGATTGATTCCGTCTTAGGAGTCATATGACTTAATGTTTCCTGCATGGGCTTCCACTGTCATGCAAACATGACCCGATAACACATTGTCAGGAGCGCACCAGAGAGCTAACAGCAATCTAACATCTTTCTACTGGGTGTGAAGTTCCATCTGAAATGTGCATATTTGATAAGCAGCTCTTCCTCTATCTGTCCTTTTCATTTCCTGATAGTTTATCTTCTCTGCTTCACTGAGTGTCAAGCAATAATGCACAGCTGGGAACTGTGGCAGGTGGTCTCCAACTACCCTTCAGGGACAATCCCAACCCTCAGGGCAGAAAGATATCCAGGTCAATCGTAAAAGCTCACTGCCACTAGAGGTGGTGAAGTCAAATCATGCCCTCATCCTCAAAACAAAATTGTTGCTGGGTTCCATTATGAGTGCTTTTTTTTTTAATGCTCTTGGTATGACCATGTCTGAGGCCAAACCACCATTTACAGAGTGAGAATAACATGCTTGTGGACTGTTTCTCAAAACTGCTAAAGCAAACAAAATACATTCTGTTACGTACGGATGTACATGAGGGAAATTTGCATGGACAGTTCTGATTGGTTTAACTGGCGGCGGGAAAAATAACCCACCGTCAGTGGCTGGCTGGCTTGCCGGAGCTCAATAAATAGAGAGCGCCAGCAGTTTGAATTGTTAGCGGTTTAGGGAATAAAGGTACTGAAGTATTCCCGCATCCTGTCTCTTCTTCCCGCGCCCACGATCTAACACTGGCAACAAAGGTGGGATCCTGAAGAAGAACAAAGAGGACAAAGGGACTGCACATCCATCTCGTGGCATCTGCGGCCATCTTACAGCAAGGACCAACCCTGCTCTGGCCAACCTGAGGATGGCTACTCAAACCTCCCCCGCACCAGCAATCCTCGACCCGAAGACAGAAGAATGGCACACATATATGAGCCGATTCAGAATGTTCCCGGAAGCCAACAATTACCAGGATCTACCCGACAACTGCAAGAGAGCCCTATTCCTCACATACTGCGGCACCAAAATATATAAGATGGCACAAACCCTTGTCGCACCCACCGACATAGAGGCCATTTCCTGGACTACCCTACAAAATGCCCTGAAGGACCACTACGCACCGACTGCAACCCCCATGGTGAGCCGGAATGAATTTTATCATCGGCGCCAACGAGAAGGGGAAATGATCAATGACTTTGTGGCCAAGCTGAAGGAAATCGCGACAAAATGCAAATTCGTCAACACCGAAGAAATGAGGAGGGATCGAGTCATCTTGGGGATGCGAGACCTCAATCTCCAGAAAAAACTGCTGGTGAGATGAGGGGTGACTTTCAAGGATGCGGTTGAGGAAGCGAGAGTGGCTGAGTCCTCGGACAACTCCGCCACTGACCTCCAGAAGACGAGCGGAGTCCATCGTGCCCACCGAGAACCCGACTGGATGACCGAGGTTCCCGAGTACGAGGACGACTCCAAAGAGGAAGAAGCCGTGTACCACGTCCATCCGGAAAGGCGGGTAAGCCCCAAGGATCGTGAAGTTAAACAACCTCACTTGTTCAGGTTGCCTGGGGACCCATGCCAGAGAGGTTTGCCATTTTAAAGACGCCATCTGCCGCCGGTGCCAGCAGAGGGGTCACATAGCCGAGGCCTGCAGGGCCACACAGCTGACACCATACCAATCCAACCACCCATGGGACCAGGGGGACAAGGGCCAGCCAGACCAGGGTTCCCTAGGAACAAGCACTGGGATGAGCAATACCCAGACAGCTGGGGGATCTAACACACCACCGTGGGCCACTCCGATGCAACGGGGACAAATTCCACATAACGATCCCCATCGAAGGGACCCCCTATCTGATGGAGATAGATCGGTCTTCACCATCATATCCTGGAGCACCCTGAAGCTCATCAAACCGACGGTATCCAAGGGACAGCTCAAACCGCAATCCATAAAGCTGAACGATTTCCAAGGGAACCCCATCCAAGTTTTGGGCCGAGCCGAAGTCCTCGTACTATTCAAAGAATTTTCAGGCAAGCTTCCCCTAACAGTTGTCACTGGGAGCCAGCCCACATTGCTGGGTATCGAGTGGTTCAAGCCTTTGGGAATAGGCATCACCGGCATCCACCAAATCAAGAAGGATGAGCTAGACCAACTGCTGGTGCAATTTGAGGACATGTTCGACAGGAGCCTAGGTAAATATACAGGCAAACCTATATCATTTAACCTAGATCCCAGTGTAACCCCCATAAAGCTCAAGCCCTGGAGGGTCCCTCTTGCTCTACGGCCCAGGGTAGATGAGCAATTGGATAAACTCATTGCCCTAGGAATACTAGAGCCGATTGATCAGGCCACGTGGGAGACCCCAATAGTCACCCCAATAAAGCCAGATGGCTCTATCCGCATCTGCGCAGATTATAAATGCACCATTAATAAGGCATTACAACAAAGCGCATATCCAGTACCAGTAGTGCAACATGTGTTGCATTCGTTGGGAAACGGCCAGATCTTTGCAAAATTGGACTTGGCCCAGGCCTATCAGCAATTGCTGGTGGACGCCGCCACCGCAGAGGCCCAAACAATTGTGACTCACAGGGGGGCATTCAAATGCAAACACCTGCAGTTTGGAGTAAGCATGGCCCCGGGGCTTTTTCAAAGCATGATGGAGCGCCTCCTACAGGGCATTCCAGGGGTGGTCCCCTACTTCGATGATGTCCTCATATCGGGAGAGTCTCAGGAACAACTCATGGGCCGACTAAAGGAAACCTTGGGGAGGTTCCAACAAAAGGGGATCAAAGTAAAAAAGGAAAAGTGTAAAATTGACACATTCATTTAAATTTTACTTTCTTCTTGTGTTTTATTTGCCAGAGGGTAAGAAGATGGGGTGGTGGGGGAAAGAGATGCTTCCTAGGGTATCATCCTATAAGAGAGCCCACAGCTGCATAATAGGAAGAGAAAGAAACTCAGAAAGGAACCTCTGTAACTATGCAGGTTGTAAAAAACATGGCAGGAGATTTGTACTTGCAAGACTGATGCCAATCTTCTTAGGCAAACCAGACAAGAAACGTGACCAGATGCTTCCAGTCTAATTCAACTTTATGGTAAGGCTTGATTACCAAAACCTTGCAAGTCTGAAAGTACAAATCACCCACAGTTCCTTTACAGCAGGGGTGTCAAACTCACGTCGTCACAGCGTCGTCACGTGATGTATTGCGACTTTTCCCCCCTTCGCTAAACCGAGTGGGGCATGGCCAGCGCGTGACTCATCTGGCCCGCAGGTCGCGAGTTTGACACCCATGCTTTACAGCCTGTGAAGTTAGGGAAGATCCCTTCTGAGCCTTTTCCCTCACCCATTATGTGGTTGCAAACTATACCCTCTCTTATCAGACCATTCCCTAGGCAGCATCTCTTCTCCCCTCTTCCCACCCCCAAGATCATTTCCACATACCATTCAGGGGTGGGTTCTGGCTTACCTCGCTGCTGGTTCGCTTCCTCACATGCCGCGCGGGCGCACGTGCCTTGCGTGGGCGCGCGTGCATGCGCAGTGCTAAAAACCCAGTTTCTGCGCATGAGCAGAAGCAAAAAACAAGATGGCGGTGCCTACAGCGCCACCGAGAGAGCCGGTTCAGGGGCATGTCCAGCCGGCCATCGCTGCCAGTTCGGCGAGCAGGGGGAAATTCCCGCTACTGGTTCTATAGAGCTGGTCCGAACCAGCAGGAACCCACCTCTGATACCATTACAAGGGCAGCGATTCTGCAACCCACCCTTGTGCTACAAGTTGGTAAGTCATTTTGCATTGAGTGTATAGTGGCAAAGCAGAGGGGAGAGGTCATACTGTATACGTGGGCAGGTTAGGATGAGGTGTACTGCTTTAACACTTAAAAATATCAATAAAGCAGAATATCTGTAGCTCAGGGTTGAAATGAGGGGTCCTTGGGGCTTTCTGAGCTTGCTTGTTTTCTTGCAGATGTTCCATTACCCTAACTAGGTAACATCAGCAGTGCTAGTAAGGAGGGCTGTTTGCTGCAACCTTTCTTTAATGATTCTATTGGATTATTTCTTCGATATTAATGTAACTCTTGTCCCACGGCAACTTGTCCTGCGGCAAATTGGCCATGGTGAGTTATCCCACGGCGAGTTGTCCCATTCTTCAGAAAATGACCCCTCTGCCAATTTGGGTTAGGAATAATTCTGCTGGTCACCGTTTGGAGAATTTCTTTTGAGTAGATGTGCACGTTGTGCTGTTCATTTTCATTTTGCCAGAGAGCAGGCCATCTTTTTCAGGGCAAATTGCTTTCAAAACTGAAGGCCATTTAAACCAATTTTCCGAGGAGTGTGTATATATGTGTGTGTGTCTGTGTGTCTGTGTGGGCAGCAGAGGAATCAGTGGCTCCAAAGGGAAAATGATAAATGCCTACCAGACTCTGCCAGGCTGAGTGTTCCTTTGGAACCGTGCCAGTGTGCCTCCATGTGTTTGTATTAAACCCACTTATTAATCTGTTTGTGTCACCTATTATATTATGAGAATGGCAGCTATTATCTTTCCTGGTTTCTTTATAAAAGTGGGCTTTTTTTTTTTTTTGCTTTACTCATCTTCCCCTGCCTTTTAACTAGCTTCCAGTCCCCGACAACACTTACCACGTGATCATTTAATTTTCCCATCTTAATGGCATAATTGAGGAAAGCAGGTATTTTCAGGCATGATGGATGTTGATTGCTCCTTCTGAGCGGGCTAAAAGTAAAACATGCACATTTTCAAAGCCTGTCCTCCTTTGAACAAAACACTTTATTTCCTCTAGGTGAGCTTTTGAGAAAGTCTGGGTGAGAAACACATAAAAGCTTAATTGTCTTGTCTCTTCTTTCCACATCTGTCTCTGGCACTTATGCAACTGCTGCGATGCAAATGAGTGCATTTTCTCTCTTTTGAATCATACGCTTTGAAACCAGAATCTGCTGTTTTCTGCATGCATATATTTTTTTTAAGCCATCTGCCTTTCTCTGTTTGCGTCAGCATTGCCACACACCATTCCCTTTCACAACTGGAAAGTATTTTTACCCTGAACCTTGGAACAGCTTGCAAAGAAGAATTCGAACAGACTGATTGTCATCTGTCCATAATGTCACCAGTGAAGAAATCTGACTGGGAGCAAGAAGGAGAAACAGGGGTGTCCAAACTTGGCCATTTTAAGACCTGTGGACTTCAGCCATGCTGGCTGGGGAATTCTGGGATGGGAAGTCCACAAGTTTTAAATTTGCCAAGGTTGGACACCCCTGACATGCTTTATGGAGCCCACCTAGATTTTTGCTCCTGTCCAGCTGCTCATGTACCAGTAATCTTATTTAAAATATGTCTCTCAGCAAAACTCTTGCTTTATACTGTACAGGCCAGGGAGAAAATTTTGAGGAGTATGTGTCAGTGGCCAAATCTGGCTTCATTCACCTACAGAATTCAAGCGAAAAGCGAGCCAACTCATCTTGTGGTTACAATTTTCTACCGTGTGAAGAAATCCATGGCAGAAATCTAGATTTAGCATTCTAGTGACCTCAATTGTCTTTCTCATTTTTAAAGTCACAGTCATAAAAATATTTGGTGCTAAGATAATTTGGGACTGTAGATGGAATGATTGGGTAGAGGATGTCCAAAGGCTTTTAAAATTACAATGCATATTTGTCTACTTACTTCCAAAAGTGGTATGCCAACCCTCCTACATTTGGTTATTGAGGTCCTAGACATCTGCCCCAAAGTTCTGTCAGAGTGACATTTTATGTGGGCATATTGTGGAATTCAAACCTTTATAATGGATGATAATGATCCAGCCAGGTCATTCACTGGCTACACTGTCAAAGGACTTAACATACCAGGGTTGATAAGATATACATTGTGAAGAGATGTTTCTACCTTCTTGCTCCTTTCCATGGTGTAGTTCCAATTCCCCCCCCCACACACACACACACAAAATGTAAGATCATTCAACAAAAGCCAAAGTGCAAATCCATTTGTTTCAACCAATCTCTTGGTTCTTGTCTCCATTTCTCCTTCTCAGTCTGCTTCATCCTTATCTATTTCAGTTTGCAGGCTTCCATTGAGAAGGTCAGGATAATTAATCCACAGCCTTCCATAGCTCCTAGCAAAGAACTGGATCCCCCCCCACCCTCTGGGTGGCAGATGTAAGACATTTTAATTATTTATTGATGTGCAAATCACAAGAGAAATATGCTGTCATTTTCACTTCCCTCTCGCTGAAAATCTAAGCAGACTGCGAGTTGGCTTGCTAAGCCTGACTTGCAAATCACGGCCAAATATGTTTTTAGTCTCCTGTTTCTTACCTCATTCCACCCTCAGCAGATAGCAAACAAACATGTTTATATCAATATTAGCATTCTCTCCCCACCTTCTACAATGATTTGACCAGCTTGCTATTACTCAGAAAACAGCCAAGATAAAGAGGTAGTATGTTTTCCTAGGGAGCAATGAAGTGGATGTTTTTGGAGATGGGTTTCTTTTAACAACTAAGTTAAAACACTACAGGAGGCAAAATGCTCTTGAAATGCAAACCCACACCCTCTTTTCATTGCCATTGCCATGAACCTAGTTACACTTCTGGGAATTGGTGTCACTTTGTATAGTGGCAGTGATCAGTTCAAATGCAGGTCAGGTAATTAAAATATTCAGATAGACTGTCTGGCATTCTAGGTTAGCAAAGGCTACAAAGGAGTTCTTTGGGAAATGAGTGAAAAATAAATGTAAAATGTACAGCCAGAAGGTGTACATTTATAGAAACTGGTGGAACAGAAGTAGAACAGCATCAAAATTGCAATACAACATAATGCACTATCAAACAAATAAAATGAAATGAATAACAGAGTTGGAAGAGACCTTGGAATCTTCTAGACCAGGGGTGTCAAACTCAATTTCATTGAGGGCCACATCAGGGTTGTGTTTGACCTCAGGGGGGCAGAATGGGCATGGGTGTGGCCAGGGTGGGCATGGCTAGCTCAACGTCACTCCTGTTGGGGGCGCCTGTGTTGGCCCAAGTGCTCTGCCAGAAAAAATGGTCTCCCAAGCTCCATTTTTGGCTGCGATGGCCTCTGCCAATGAAAACGGAGCTCAGGAGGACCCTCCTGCGTGTGCGGCTCTTCAGAGCTCCGTTTTCGCTGGCAGAGGCAACGTGGGCCAGTCCTTCACTGTTTCCAGGGCGGCCCCACAGGCCAGATCTAAGCATCCCATGGGCCATATCCAGTGGTGAAATCCAATTTTTTTTTACTACCGGTTCTGTGGGTGTGGCTTGGTGGGCGTGGCTTGGTGGGCATGGCAGGGGAAGGATACTGCAAAATCTCCATTCCCACCCCACTCCAGGGGAAGGTTACTGCAAAATCCCCATTCCCTCCCCACTCCAGGGGAAGGATACTGCAAAATCTCCATTCCCACCCCACTCTGGGGCCAGCCAGAGGTGGTATTTGCCAGTTCTCCGAACTACTCAAAATGTCCGCTACCGGTTCTATAGAACCTGTCAGAACCTGCTGGATTTCACCCCTGGATGTATCTGGCCCATGGGCCTTGAGTTTTACACTCCTGTTCTAGACAAACTCTTTGCTCAAGCAAAAGACCCTAAACCATTGCAGACAAAAGACAATGTCTTATTTGAAAGGTCATCATGCAAGGAAATGTCTGATGGGTAAAATCCAATTATGGTCAGGATTCAAATCCAGAGCAGCTATTGTGTGCAAAAAATCACTAGATAATACTATTTTAGGTAGGGTCTAGGAGAGGGTTTCCAGCTTTATTGGGGCATCTAGCCATTGCTATGGTGATCTATCAGCTATTGTGTGCAAAAAATCACTAGATAATACTATTTTAGGTAGGGTCTAGGAGAGGGTTTCCAGCTTTATTGGGGCATCTAGCCATTGCTATGGTGATCTATCAGTAAAGATAGATTTTTAGATCACCACATCTATGACAGGGTTAGTGTTAGGAAACTGGGAATAATATCAGAATAAAGTAAACAAGACAATTCCAGACACAATTTGGAGAAGTTTAGTGTGGCATCCTGCTATAGGTGGAATTTGTATGAACCAGGGAAACAGTTTTTGCTAATCCTCCAAAAAGTACTAGTATCAGGCCAGAAAAAATCTTTTTCTTATCATTTCTCATTCTATTTGATAAAAGAGAAGAAGCCACTTTAGAAATTCTTTCAGAAACTAAAAAACCTGGGTAGTTTTTCCTTCCTTCCTTCCTTCCTTCCTTCTTCCTTCCTTCCTTCCTTCCTTCCTTCCTTCCTTCCTTCCTTCTTTTTTAATGATGAAGATGCCATAGGAGAGATTTCTTTATTCCCTCATCTCTCCCAATCCTCTTCTTTCCTCAGTTAAATTCTAAGAAATGATTCAGTAAACAAACTCCTCCATTTGGACACTTTCAGTAATGGTTTTGCTGTCACCACTAAAGGGAAATTCTGCTCTGCATAAATTTGGAGAAAACATGTAGCCTGCATTTCTGCTCATCAATGTTGATGAGAATTTCCCAAATCTGTTGATGCCAGTTCCAAGAAAGAGAAAAGGCCCATTCAGATATGATCTGTGCACATTTGCCCATGGCCTCAATGCTTTTGCTTTTGTTTTCAAATAATGCCAGTATTTTGTGTTGTCTAACTAACCAAATTAGTTTCTTTTAATTAAGGGTTATTCAAACAAACCACAGCTTTACAGTGGGGTTTGAATTTTGACAGACTGAGATTGAAACTGATTGCATTTTGTCTAAGTTTGGACACAACAACAGGTGGCAATTAGCTGAAAACAATAGCTAATATTTCCAATCCCGTCAGCTCGTCAGAGGAAAGAACATGAACCTGGGTGTTCATGCACAAAGCATTAAGTGTTGATAAATATGCCCACCTGTGTTTCAAAAGCAATCATCACTTACACACCCCCACACAACCTGGGAACAAATAATAGAGTAATTCAAAATCAGTTGAATTCATTCCAAGCATACTATAGGATTAAGCAATTAAATTTGTTTTTGCCAAGAGAATTTAAACAATAGGGACAATTTAAACCACCCAGACAAAAAAAAAGTAAATAGATATGGTAGTGATTAAAAAAAAAAAGAACTGTTTCACAAAGAATGACCCATGAAAACAAAAACAGCCCTACAGAGGCTGCCCTCTGAGGCTGGCATTGTAGTCCCAAACAGTGGCCTGCTAACTGCTTATGGGAACCCTTCCTTCAGAAAAGGAGAGTCATTGTGTATCCTTTACATGATAAAGATAATCAAAAGGCCACAAGACAAATGTGTTTTGTCAGAATTTTCCACAAACAAGGTCACCATTGGAGAAGCAGTTGCCACCTCCCACACCATGGATTACAGGGGAGCCAGAAAGACCCTCACCAAATCAAGGGTGTCTGAGGGGAATAGTAAAAAGAAGCCAAGATGTTAACTGCAAATGTGCAATTAAAGCTTTACCATTGTTAATGTTTTGCATATGCTATGCACATAAAAAAAATGGTGGAGCTTCAGTTGTACCACCACCAAACCAAATTGACTCTTTCTTACCATACTTTACAGACAACCCTGCCTCAGATATTTTCAATGTATAGACAGATGGTTCAGTTGCCCTAGTTAGCTTTAAGGTGAGCATGTCCTGAGTATTAGTAGGATTTGCTTTCCCCCAATTATGTATCTTTTGTTTGACTTTTCACGGGTAAAATAATAGAACAGCAAACATATATATGAAAGATTGATAGCTGATTGTGCATAAATCAAAGGCTATGTTTCATCTATTTGGCTCTTTTCATTCATTCATTTGTTCATTCATTCATTCATTCATTCATTCATTCATTCATTCATTCGTGGCAATATTCTGACTCTTTGAACCGCTTAGAGAGTGCTGTAAAGCACTGTAAAGCGGTATATCAGTCTAAGTGCTATTGCTATTGCTAATTTATTTATTTATTTATTTATTTATTTGTTTGTTTATATTTATTTATTTATTTATTTTGTGTGTGGGTGTATATACGCGTGCATGCATGCACCTTTGACTCAATGTTGACTCCTGGCAACTGCCTGAGCAAGTCCCTGCAGTATTTTGACAAGATTTCAGAAGCGATTTGCCATTGCCTGCTTCCTAGGGCTGAGAGAGAATGACTGGCCCCAAATCATGCTGCTGGCTTTATGCCTAAGACAGGACTAAAACCGATGGATTCCTGGTTTTGCATATCAAATTTGTTTTCTCTTTGTGTGATTCCTCTGGTTTGCTCTTGCTTCTGCTCATTTCCGGGTTTTGTTCCTTACACATGATCATTTGCAAATTCTCTTTGTGGTGGAGAGTTAGGTAATGACTCATCAGAATAGCCTGGACTATTCACGCACTTCTTGCAACCCACTTCCTCCGCAGACGGGCAGCTCACCCGCTGATGGGTGCACAATTCATCATCATCATCACAAGATCTTTTAGCACTCTGAAAGATATGGTGCATTGCAGTTACAGAGATGTCATAATAATCAAAACATTTTGTCTGCTTACTAGAGTCCTACTAGAATCTTCTAAAGCTTTCTGTTGCTGCCTTCACTCTTCCTTTATTATTATTTTCTTGCCTGCTTTGTTTCTTCAAAACTAAATGTTAGATGGGTTGCATTTTTCAAGTCAACCACTAGATGACCAGGTACCAAAACAGCAGCTTTAATACAGCTTTATGAGAGCAAATTGTAGCCTTCCAGAGTTGAGAATTTGCAAATTACATTTTCCTGAATAATAGGTGAGAGAGAAAGAGAGAGAGAGAGGAAAAACAAAGGAAGAGGGGAAAAAAGAGGTATTTTTCTACAGCTCATTATATCATGCAGACACATTATTTTGTCACCCTTAACCTGCATTGAAAATATGTGGTCTGACTAATATTGAGAAATAAGCAATGCAATGAAAATGACAAATATTTCATTAGGTTTAAGGATGCAAAACTGGAAAAAAATATATGAAGCATTTGCCTTAGCATGAAGCCTAACCTGCAGATTCCAACAACTTCCCTTCACCTAGTATAAAGGACTGACATCCAGAATTTGGCTACCTCAAGTTGCTAGTGTGCTCATATATACATTCCAAGAAAATGTATCTATTAAAAAAAAACCCATAGAGAATAGCTAGACATCAAGTAATATGCCTGGAAAATTACTTAGTGGTATTTTTGGTAACTTATGAACCTTCAGCACAGATCACTGATAACTTATGAACCTTCAGCACGGATCATTAGTTTTCCTCATTTCAAACTAAGAGGTATAAAACCCAGGTCAAATGTGTTGACACCTATTCAGACATTGTCTGGTACCCACTGAAATCAAAGAAAGCACTACAAGCTTATGGCAGAAAGCCCCCAAAACCAAGATAGCGGCTCTGCTTGTGACACTATCTTAATGGGTTTTTTTATATGAGCCATGGTGGCACAGTAATTAGTATGCAGTACTGCAGGCTACTTCTGCTGACTGCCGGCCGCCTGCAGTTTGGCAATTCGAGTCTCACTGGCTCAAGGTTGACTCAGCCTTCCATCCTTCCGAGGTCAGTAAAATGAGGACCCAGATTGTTTGGGGGCAATAGGCTGACTCTGTAAACCGCTTAGAGAGGGCTGTAAAGCACTGTGAAGCAGTATATAAGTCTAAGCGCTATTGCTATTGCTATTGCTATATCCTACCCTATGCCCGAGTGCAGAATGCAAGTTCAAAACTGAATACAGGTAGTTCTCGACTTATCACTACTTATTTAGCGACCATTCAAAGTTACAATGGCATTGAAAGAAAGGGACTTATGACCATTTTTCACACTTACAATTGTTGTAACATTCCCACGGTCAGGTGATCAAAATTTGGACGGATGTATTTATGACAGTTGCAGTGTCCCAGGGTCATGTCCACCTTTTGTGGACTTCTGACAAGCAAAGTCAATGGGGAAGCCAGATTCACTTAACTGTGTTACTAACTTAACAACTGCCGTGATTCCCTTTACAACTGTGGCAGGAAGGGTCGTAACATGGAGCAGAACTCACTTAACAACTCACTTGCCTAGCAATGGAAATTTCAGGCTCAGTTTACAGGTTGAGGACTACCTGTAAATAGATTGCACGTACACAACTTACCGTACATTTGATTTTCAGCTGAGCTTAGATAGCATAATTTTCAGTACCTTCCAGGAAAAGCAGAAAGTTCATTTCTATTCAAATAGTTTGTCATGAGCTACAGGACATCACATTAGGGGTTACAATGTAATACTTATTACTGACCTTCTTAGTAACCCTCAATTTTGCCGGCAATGTTCAATAGTTATCTAGAACACTTTCTGGAGAATTATAATATGAAAGGCAGTGCTCATGTAATCAATAAGTTTCTATAAGGTATTAATGGCTTCCATCAACTATTCACACAGGTACTTTCAAATAGCTACCTTGTCTGTTCCAGAAGCAGAAGATAGCTCCATACATTATAGTCCTTGAAATATGACCAACATTTCTGTTGCTAAGCGAGACATTTGTTAAGTGAGTTTTGACCTATTTTATGACCTTTCTTGCCAAAGTTGTTAAGTGAATCACTTCAATTGTTAAGTTAGCCACATGGTTGTAAAGTGAAACTGGCTTCCCCATTGATTTTGCTTGTCAGAAGTTCACAGAAGGGGATCACATTACCTCAGAACACTGCAACCATCATAAATATGAGTCAGATGCCAAGCACAGTAAATTGTTGTAACTTTGAACAGTCAGTAAATGAACTGTTATAAGTCAAAGACTACCTGTATATATAATGAAAATGGTGGAATCCTTAGTGCTCTCTGAGGTTGGTTATTTGCTTGCAGACATTTCGTAACTCAGCTACCCTATTTTTCAGACTATAAGATGCTCCGGACTGTAAGACGCACCAAGCTTTTTGGGAGGAAAATAAGAAAAAAAATCTGCCTTTGCCTCCCAGCAATTTGCCTTCTTGCAGCAAACAGCAAACAGCCTGGTCAGCTTCAGCACAGCCTGATTTAGCCCAAGCAGCTGATTGGCGGTTGGATCGGCCTCCCGGAATACCAAAGATCAGCTGTTCCAGGCTGTGGAGATCGCTGCTGCCTATCACCGCCTCTGTGTGCCCCATTTTCGGCCTCTGCACGCCCCATTTTCGGCCTCCGCATGTCCCATTTTTTTGGCCCGTTCTAAGCAGCAGGGATCGCCAGCACTGCCCCCTATCACCGCTGACCGGGACGTGTGGAAAACGGGAAGCGTGGAGGCCGAAAATGGGGTGCGCAGAGGCGGTGATAGGCAGCGATGATCCCTGCAGCCTGGAACAGCTGATGGTCAGTATTCCGGGAGGCCGATCCAACCGCCAATCAGCTGCTCGTGCTAAATCAGGCTGTGCTGAAGCTGACCAGGCTATTGGCTGTTTGCTGCAAGGAGGCAAATTGCTGGGAGGCAGAGGCCGAAGTGTGGGGGCCGGCAGGTGGGCGGGGCTTCGGCAACATTCGCTCTATAAGACGCACAGACATTTCCACCCACTTTTGAGGGGGGGAGGTGCATCTTATAGGCCGAAAAATACAATATATAACATCATCAGTGTGAGTGAGCAAGGCAAGCTACTGCACATAAGCAGGGAGCAAGCCCCACACGCAATCTAGAACTAAGAAGAAATTTCCTGACAGTCAGAAGAATTGATCAGTGGAACAACTTGCCTCCAGAAGTTGTGAATGCTCCAACACTAGAAGTTTTTAAGAAGAGATTGGACAACCATTTGTCTGAAATGGTATAGGGTTTGCTGCCTAAGCAGGATGTTGGACTAGAAGACCTCCAAGGTCCCTTCCAACTCTGTTATTCTGTTCTGTTCTATAACAAAGGCGGGACATTCACATGTAACTGTAGTGCAAGCAAGTAATTAACTGCCAGATCACCATGCACCATCCGTGAGGAAATTGCCAACTTTTTCTCATCTTCTGAAAATAATATTTTGAGTCAGTTCTTTTTCATCTTATTCTATTCTATTCTATTCTTTGCATGGATGATTTTATCTAATTGGGTAATGAAAAGTCTGCAAAAAAACACACAACCAAGTACAGAGAGCTGCAAGTGATAATTCCACCTAGATTTTCTAGATTATATAGATGGTCCAAGATTGGCCAAATGAAAGTATTCAATTTCCTTTTTTTCCCCTTTGCTTGGAGACATGTTGCTGAAAAAGATCAAGATTTTGCAGGGTCCGACAAAGAGCTGAACTCTTATCAAGCTAAGGTGCACCAGCCTAAAGCAAGCAGAAAGGGGCATGTGGCTCATGTCACACAAAGCTTTCCAAAGAAAAACCCCTTTCAAACTTCTTTCTATAGGAACTGGATGCTTTAAGATAAGCCATCATCATGGCACAAGGGAAGACTCATTTGCAGAATGTAGAAGGCAGCCACCTGCTTGGCTTTTCTCATTACTGCTACTGTGGCCAGGAGACACTGGCCATTCTTTTCCTTGACCCTACTTATCCTTTCTGCCCCTAAGGCATTTATTTCCTAACTGCTGCGGCTCTTGCCTCGAGTCCTCTGAGGGAGAGGAACTACGTGTCAGATGCACGCAGGATGCAGAAAGGCACTCAGGGGAATAATGAAGAGTTTTGTAGCTGGCCCAGCCCAAGAAACCCATGAATAATCAATGGTACTTCAGGCTGCCTGGATAATTGAATTGCAGACTTAGTAATAACTGGAGATTTATCTCTAGAATTACATCTAGGCCTAATCTTAAATCTATGGATAGGGAGGTGAGAAAAGTACTGATCTTAAGGATTATTTACCTACTTTGCTTGACTAAAGGAAATGAAACAAAGCCAGATACACACACACACACACAAACACAAACGCACAAACACACACATATGTGCTATTTACTGTGAATCTCTGGCTACTTCTGTGAACTGAATCATCACATGCAGGCCATCCATTGTCTCTAATTAAAAAATAGGGTGACATTAAAGGAATTCATTTCAAGAAAGAATAAATAATTGCAAATTATTGTAGATGCCTTTTTAAAAAAAATTGCAGAATTTCATACACTGCTACGCAATCTGTCATTTTATCTTGCTTTATTTGAAAGGTGACAGAAACTTCAGGATAAATTTATGTTTTTTCCTTCATATACTTTTTTTAAAAACAAACTGAGAAACCTCAGGCAACTAACTGCTGAAGATGGGTGATTAATAATTTTAACATAGGAGGGAACCGGAAGCGTCAGGAGGGAACTGGAAGCATTGCAGCGAGACCAGCTGGAAAAATAGTGGGCTCTGATGAGCCCTGCGAAAATTGAGCCAGACAAACCGCTGTTGGGGGGGTCTTTGGACCGGAACCGTCCTGCAGGGACGGTGAAGAAAGAGAGGCGTCTCGGACAACCAAGAGGAACAGGCA
Organism: Thermophis baileyi; assembly: GCA_003457575.1. Lineage (NCBI taxonomy): Eukaryota > Metazoa > Chordata > Lepidosauria > Squamata > Dipsadidae > Thermophis > Thermophis baileyi. Next base: position 2,453,867 of record QLTV01003456.1, read on the forward strand.
AGTTCCTCGACAGGTCAGAGACAGCTCTTCAGACTGGCAGCGGAGGCGGCGGCCATTTCAAAAACCGGACTAAGTTTTTGTGCAGGAGCAGTGTTTGAACAGAGTGTTGGAACCAGGTGAGCGATTGGCCAATTCACAGGTAAAAGAAAATTTCGAATTTGGATATTTAAAGGGGTCCCGGAGCTGAAATTAGTGGCTAATTGGCAATCAGGAAATTTCATGGAGGGAGAAGGACAAAACGGAAGCTAAAACACCAAAGCCCAAGAAGATTCTTAATTTTACAATTGAATTTGGAGAAATTTAAAAATAAAATAAAAGAAATAAAAGAAAAGAACTTGGGGAAAAACATTTTCTAGGTGGATTTAAAGTATTTTAAACAGTTTTGACAAGCAGTTGATTTGAGAGTATCATGGATTTGCTGGTGGAAAGAGAGCATTGCAATACTTGGTGGAAGACAGAAGAGAAAGTGCAGGTGTGTAATTTGACCTTGACTACCAAAAGATAATCTGGGAACTGTGAGAGCTTTTAAGGAGTGTGTGTTTTTCTACATTGCTTGGCTTCGATTGTTTATGACTGTGGAAGACAATAAACCTTTGACTTGGAGTGGATTGGACTAATATTTTAATTGGACATTAGAATTTGAAAATTAAAAGAGATTATATGGACTTTAAATTTTAATTAAAGGTGATATAATATAAACATTCTAAAAAATTTGTTAAATTGGTAACATGGAGTTGTGGATGTATGAGGAATTATTTGAGATGTTAAAAATATGTGTGAAATTGTAAAAGGTAATAAAGAGTCAGAAATTTTGCTGGAATACACAGAGCAGGAAA